>CM030363.1:246614103-247214103 GCA_017893485.1 Hemerocallis citrina | reverse complement strand
TGTTAAGATAAATAAGAGGGATGAAAACAATACTGATTATTCAATTGAAATAACTGAGTACCATATCTCCTATATATATGAGTAAACCAAATACGAAACTTGCACAATACCCAATGTGTGACTATGATATCTAACAAACCTTAATTTTCTCTCAGAAGATTGAACTACTCCAATATCATGTTTATTCCTAAATGTGAAGGAGCTAACTCTGTTGCTGAATTCAGACCTATTAACCTTCTCAATTGCTCTTTGAAAATTTTCACAAAGATTTTAGCCAACAGGTTAAGCCCACTTCTTGACTCTCTAGCCTCTTTTTCTCATAGTGCTTTTCTAAAGGGTAAATCATCCATTTATTTCTTTTTGGTGGCGAAGCTATCAACTTATGCTGCAATAAGAAATATGACACACTGATGCTGAAAATAGATTTTCGGAAAGCCTTTGATATAGTTAGCTGGGATTTCATTGAGCAGATGCTTATTGCAAGAGGATTTGTCCCAAGGTGGTGCAAGTGGATTAGTAGTATCCTAAGTTCAGCTAAATCCTCTGTGCTTGTTAATGGTATTTGGGGGAAGACTATTAACTCCAAGAGGGGATTCAAGCAAGGAGATCCCCTATCGCCCAAGCTCTTAATTCTTGTTGTAGTTGTGCTAGCCCAAATGTTGAATTGTGGTAGGAGCACTGACATTGTTCAGAGCTTCATCTAAGGAATTCTCTTGCTTCATTTTCTAATATTCAATTTGCTGATGACACTTTAATCTTCTGCAAAGGTGATGAACAAGAGGTTCTCAATTTGAAACTGCTTTTACTTCTTTTTGCTAACATTTTAGGCTTGGACATCAACATCTCCATGTCATCCATTATCTATTTTGGCCCCTCTATGGCCAAGCTTCAAGCATTTTCGACTATCTTGGGTTGTAAGCAAAACACATTGCCCATCAAATACCTAGCATGCTGTTATCCAAAGGTAGACTAAAGAAGAGGGATTGACAACCGCTTCTCCTTAGAATTGAGAGGAGACTGTCTACTTGGATGGGGAGATTGCTCTCTAGAGGGGGAAGGCTTGTCCTTATCAACTCAGTGCTTAGTGTTCTCCCTATCTATTATGCCTCTTTTTTTAAACTTCCAAATTGGGTTATCTCCAGAATTGATCATATACGTAGTAGATTTTTTTGGGTCGGAGCTGATACAGCTGCAGTAGGTACAACTTACACCAATTGGAAGAGGGTTTGCCAAGCAAAACACCAAGGGGCTTTCGGTGTTCTTGATTTGAGGCAGTTTAATAATGCATTATTAATGAAGTGGTGGTGGAAGCTGCTGGCGGAAAAGCACACTCAGCAGCTAAACTTTGTTAGCGCTTTACTTCAATAGGGCCTCCAACTGCTTCACTTACCCTTCTCAGGCATCTAACTTATGGAAGGGTATTCATAAGCTTGGGGAACAATTCTTACAGTGTCTTCAGTGGCAACTAGGTGATGGGCAATTCATAAAGTTATGGACTTCAAGGTGGATAGGAGGGAAAAGCATCTCAAATCTTTTTCCAGCTTTATTTACAGTAGCTTAGAACAAAGAAGCAACCCTTTGTTCCCAGGGATGCACTGTTGGGGGGAGATGAATTCGGAGACCCAGTCTAAACAGGATCCCCACCACTAACTTGAATATGGAGAAAGATCATCTCATGCATCTCATCTCCAACTTGCAGCCCTTTCACAGAGCAGACACCCCCATATGGAGATATTATGCCTCAGGTGTTTATACAGTTAAATTAGCATACTCCTTTTTCAGCATCTCGAGTCTACAGTCCCCCTTCTTCAAGATTTGTTGGAAAAACATTGCACATCTCAAATGCAAAATCTTCATTTAGTTGTTGAGCTGGGAAAAACTCAACTCCAAAGCAAGACTTCAATCTAGAGGATGGGATGGTGACCTAACATGCACAACTTGTGCGTGTCAGGTCGAAACCACCTATCATATATTTTTTGAGTGCCCGGTGGCCTTTCATACTTAGAATTATTTCACCACGCTCTTTCATATACCACAACTATCTATCTCCATTTCTGATTGTTTCACTCAGTAGTGTTATGATTCTCACAATCACAAATACACACGTCTGACATCTGATTACTATAGCTACATGTTGGAGTTTATGGAATGCTAGAAATAATCACAAAAAATTCTTAAATAACACGTCTACATAACATTAAGATTAAGTAAGTTGAAAATGTCATAAGTATATTTTGAGTTTAAAAAAAATCAGAAGAATATACTTGGGGTGTTTTCATCGATTCAGAGCTAGCGGCTTAGTGGGTTGGTCGGGAACAACAAACCTCCTAGTTAGTTATGTAGTAGATTCTCAATCCTCCTAATCATATAACATTGTAAATTATAAACAACTAGCAACTAGTATTTAGCATGTGTGATGCACGTTTTAATAAATATATCTCTAATCTCTAATATTATAATGGGAGAGTTGTCATTTATAGACAATATGTGATTTGTATGCATTCAATCTCAATTAAATCTACACCACATAATTAGATTAGATATAACCCTAATCTAACTAAATCTCTTAACTAAATCTACACCACACAATTAGATATAACCCTAACTTAACTAATTCTAAACCACACATTCTAATCTCTCCACAACCTAATTAAACTCCAATTAATTATTTAAATAAATAAAAAACTCACCCTCCTCTCCATCTCTCCCGAAGCTCCTTCTCTGTCCCCAAAAAAACTAAGATCGATCGTGTCTTCTATCTATCTATATTTTTTGTAAGCGTGCATCGCACGTACATTATACTAGTAGTTTTTAAAGTAATATAATATAGCATGTGTGAGGCACATGTTAACAAATATTTTTTTTTTAAAAGTGTATAATAAGATAGTTTTTTTTTTTTTTTTTTGAGGGAAAAGGTAAAATTATAATAAGATAGTTGGAGTTGCATATAAGGTGATAGATTTGACAACTCTCTTCTCCCATTATAATATTAGAGATTAGAGATATACATTAGCTGCCAATTTTCATTCGCTCATCAATTTGGTTAAAAGTTGGAAAATTTCAAGTGTCAATAAATGTACTTTCAACTGGTCAGTCACCAAAAGAGAAAAAAAAAAAGTCGATCACTAATCTTAAATGGCTAAACATGAAGTACAAAAGTAAATTTCAAAGTAAAATGTTGGGTTTATGTGACAAGACGAACGCATATCCTTAGAACCTAAAACACTTCTGAACAAACTGAAAGCCCAATTAGTAGAGGGTTTAGGCATAAAAACTGAAAACGTGATTGGTTTTGGGTTTGGAAATAATAGACTACGGTTTGGATTTGAAATTATTGACACCCTCCGGATTTTTTTTCCTTGAAATAGGTCTCTTTTTATACTAATTTTCAAAATATGTATGTTTCAAAACTAATTTTGAAGATAGGTATTTCCTCATAGGCTGCGCAGTACTGAACTACGACGTCTTCAATTTCGTGATTACTGTTCAGTGTTCACAACTGTGGCCCAAGTATATATCATACATATTTAACTAATAGGCTCGTAGACTATAAAAAAGAAATGACCAAGTGTAAAATGTGAAAAATATGATGCCTCAGTTCAACCATATAATTGTGAACTGTGGCCTATGTATTATCGAGGCCACATTTGTGAACTACGGCCTCCTATTTTTCACATTTTACACTTGGCATTTTTTTTTATCAAGTCTACGAGTCTATTAGCCTGTATGCTATATACTTAGACTGCAGTTGCGAACTGTGGCCACAAATTCGAAGAGGTCGCGGTTCGGTATTGTGACCTATGAGGACAGACCTATCTCAAAATTAGTTTCGAAAAAGATCTACTTTGAGAATTAGTTCCAAAAAGCAACCTTCGGAAAAAATCTCCTTGATCCGACCCTTGCAGGCCCTTAAGATAAACTAGGATCTACATATTTATTACACATTCGTTGAAGATTGTCGAGGGAAAAAAAGGGAGAAAACCACCAACGTTTCAAAAGGTAAAATTTGAAAAAACACCTCTCAAGCTTTTGGGTTTATGGAAAACATCCTCCACCTATCAAATTTTGAAGGGAAGAAAAAAAAAAAAAAAAACTTGAACTACAATACGTTTCTCAGGAGGCAAAAAAATTTATATTGCACACACCTGAATTATTTGTTAGGATCGAGAGAAAAACAACAGAGATAAATTTGAGAAGAAAAAACAACATAAATATTATTTCTCAATCTCAAAAGATTTACAAAAAACTCTCAATACTTTATAAGCTCTCTGTGGCTATCAATCTCTATTTTTTCTCTTCAGTTGAGTGTGTCTTCAAATGAAGAAAATAGTGAGAATATATAGGAGGGGAAGAGACACCATGCTTTCGAAGAGACACCATGCTTTGAAAAGACACCATGCTTTGGAAGAGACACAATGCTTTCATCAAACGTTGTCATGCATCAGCATGCACCAAACGTTGCATGCATGAGTGCATGCTCTTTTGTGGCGGGACCTACACTATTGCAATTTTCTTTCACACACGCCTCAACTATTTCATTTTAACACACCCATCAACTAAACTCCCCAATTTAATCCAGCAGACGGTGTCAGCTGTAGTTAGCAGTGGTAGAAAAATTCGACGCAGCGGAAATAGTAAGAGAGGCGACAACCATTCACAATAAACGTCAATCTAGACCACGCCAAACACAATATTGCATACAATTTAGACGTCAATGTAGACCACACCATTCACAATAAACGTCAATAAACATCTCTGACACGCTTCCTCATCATAGATGACTCACAAAGTGGTTTTGTGAGAGGAATGGATATCATGGATAGTATTGCTTCGGTCCATGAAATGGTGTTTAGAGCTAACAAGGACCAGGTTAATAGTTTCATGCTTAAGCTGAATTTTGAAAAAGATTTATGACACGGTAGAATGAGATTGTATAAATGAAGCTTTAGAGTTAAGAGATTTGAGACCGAAATGGAGACTGTGGATGAGAAAGTGTGTCAGAGACGGGAAGTCTTTCATGCATCCAAGTTAATGGATTATATGGAAAAGAAATTCGATGTTGTAGAGGCCTGAGGCAAGGAGATTCACTTTCACCACTAATTTTCACTCTGATTGGGGATGGCCTAGCAGAAATGATTAAAAGAGGTAGACAAACCCAAGTTATTAAAGGGGTAAAGGTTAGAGGTATTCCGGAACCATTGGCAATATTACAATATGCTGATGACACCCTCATTTTTGAAAATGCGAATTGGGAGGAAATCGTAGCGTTGCAGGTTATGCTAAGATGCTTCGAATACTGGTCGGGTTTGGCTGTAAACTTACACAAGAGTTGTGTCACGGCATTGAGTTGGGTATCAGGGGAGTGTGTACATGGAGTAGCAAGCGCAATGGAATGTGCTAAGGGAGAATTTCCCATCCGATACCTGGGGGATGCCTATCGGACAGGGGAGATTACGAAAAGAGAACTGGATCTCGTTGGTGGAAAGTACTGAAAAGAAATTAGCAGGATGGAAAGGGAAATGCCTCTCACTAGAAGGAAGAATTACCCTAATTAATGCAGTCTTGAGTAATATTCTGACGTACTTAATGGCTATCTATGAATTACCAGGCTGGGTCATCAACCGAATAGATAAGTGTAGGAGGCACTTTTTGTGGAAAGGTAAACAAGATAACAGCAAAGGGTTTCACCTTGTCAAATAGGAAAGGGTTTGTAAGAAGAAGAAATTTGGAGGGCTTGAAATTGTCAATTTACGGGACATGAACAGAGCACTCTTGAGCAAATGGTGGTGGAAGATGAATAAGCATCAGAATTCATGGTGGGGCAAATCATTTGACTTGTATAGAAGAAGGAAGAAATATAGATTTGGCGGAAGGAGTAGACAGGGGAAGACTTCACAAATGTGGAAGGGAATTGCCAAGGGGGGAGAGTGTTTTCACGCAAACACTAGATCGAGGGTTGGAGACGGTAAAGAAACTAGATTCTGGAAGGAAAATGGTATGGAGATAACACACTACAATCACTGTTTCCTCTACTAGCTAAAGAAGCGATTAACGACAATCTGATGGTGTGCAATATCTGGAAAAAAGGTAGACTAGCGATCGAGTTCCAAGGAGGCCTCTCGGGTAATGATATTACTGGGTACCAAAGTCTCGAAGCGTTGGTTAGGGAAAGTGGTCAATTGTATAACACGGATAAGGATACTAGGGAGTAGAGTCTACAGGCTAATAGGAACTTCACCGTAGCTTCATTGTATCGTCAACTGAATGATGGGGGTGTTAGGTGTCAAGAGGCGACCATTATCTGGAAATCGGCAGCTCCGAACAAAGTCAAAGCTTTCTTATGGTTAGTAATGAACAACGCTATTCTCTCAAAGGCGAATCTCATAAAACGATAGCTACAGATTGATAGTGCTTGTCCGAGATGTAACCAAGGGGTGGAGGACGTGAACCATATTTTTCAGATTGTCCTAGGGCGAAAGTGTCATGGGAAATACTGGTTCTGAGTTTCGGGTTGGTGGAAACTCCATCACGGATTGAGGATTTCGGTGTTGGGGGGGGAGGGGGGGGGGATACCACGGTAGCGGCTAGTTGTTGGACCCTGTGACTACACAAAAACAATGCATGTTTTCGTAACACTAGAAGTACTTTTAACATTATGCTGGTCAAAATTCTGAGTCTTATTTATGCTTGGTCAGGCAAGACAAGGGTCAATAGGAGGTTGCAACCGGATTTTCAAGAGTAGTCATTATCGGGATTGGGAGAAGAGCGACTGGTCTGTGCTTTTGGAACTGTCGGCATAGTGGGGATGTTTCTGTTTCTTATTTGTGGGTGACTTTATTTTGATGTATTTTGATGTATTTTGTGTCTAGACAGTGTTGAGCTAGATGGAAATATGGAAGTTGTAATATTTTATTTCATGTTGTTTCCTTAATTTCTTATTAATGAAACTGGTGACTAGTTGGTCACTTTAACTGTCAAAAATAAAATATTGCATACAGTTTGTTCAGGTTCGACGAATCTAATCCAGCGGAGAAATAGATACTATCAAGAGATGACAAAAGAGTTATAGTACTCTCTCCAAGAATCTATCTATCTCTCAAGCATTACTAGATATCTAGCAAACTCTAGGTTGTAGTCTTGATTATTCACCGTCCGATAAATTCAAACAAATTGCTATATAATAAGATTCGTACGATATAACTTGAAGAACAAACATGGTCTCAATAGAAAACCCTAGTTTCAGCCGAATAAGAGCCGCTTACGGTCAAAAATGATAGTCGACTGCATTGGAATCAAGAGAAAACAGAGAGCATGCCTGATGGAGAATAATAAGAGTGAAATCGACATAAGATTTGAAAATGAAAGAACCCCAAAAAAAAGGAACAGAGTAAAGGAAGGATCGGACTCTCTTCTTTGATGGTTTGTGATCTTATTTGAGAGTGAGAGAGTGAGAGAGCGAGACAGAGAGAGAAAAAGAAAATTTAGAAGAAGAAGAACCTGATGATTGAGGGGAGGGGGAGAATAGGTTTGAGATAGGGGTATATTTATCACAAATTAATCATGAGTTGGTCTCGTGATCATCAGCTGCTAACGGAAGTTACCACTGTCTATGATAACTTGGAAACTGAAAAAAAAAAACAATTGAGAGGTAATTCAAAAGTTAAAGGGTAAATTTAGAAAAAACCCAAAAGTTAAAGAGTAAAGTTAGAAAACCCCCACCGAATATTGGGCCATTTTAAAAAAACCGCATTAAGTATTTTTTTTATAAAAAAATCGCACAAAACTATAATTTAAAAAAACCCACACTGTAACAGAGATAAAAAAATAAAACGGTAGGAGGTTTCTTGATTCAAAATATAAAAGTTGGGGGTTTCTTAATTTTTCTCCAAAATTTATCTTTGATTATCTCTAATATTATAACGGTAGAGTTGGGGCTGTCATTTGTAGACATTCAACTATATAATCTCAACCATTCATTTTTAAGTTGGAGTTATATTAACCATCAATTTACTCAACTGTTGTTAGTTACCATAATACCTTCGAAGTTCAAATTTATTTACAACGGATAATTTGTAAAGAGTATGTATGAGTGAAGGGAGATCTCAGATCCGATACCATATTTCGACTTTATTATTTACTCTATTAAAAATAAAATTTTGATTAGAAGATGCATATCACTTGCAGATACTAGTAAATTATAATGAGAACTTCTGGTAGTATCCTCTGACCCTAAGGCTGTTGAGTTCGCCAAGGCAAAAGCTCAAAATGGAAATATTGAAAAGGGAGAGAAGATGAAGTCTGTGGACAATAGAGGAAGCAGGGGGGCTCTTACTGCCAATACTTCGATTAGAGAGCCTGCCACTGGTCTACCCAATGACGGGGTGACAGCTGGCAGTGATTTGATAACGGCAGGGGTGGGGTTCGAGGAGACATGTGACGTTGTCGAGGCGGGAGGTAGGGTGTCGCGCGAAGTTTTGGAAGAGGGGTTATTCGATTCGAACTCTGTGGATGCCTCGGAGAAGGGGGGGATTTTCCTTAAAGTGGGGCCCATAGAGGGGGCCAATGTTATCTCCGTGGTTAGTGGGCCCAAAGAGGGGTCCACAGAACAGTCACAGTTAGTTGTGTCCCCAAAGATTTTTGTGGGCGCTAATGAGTGCGTCCCAGAGCCATATCATGATGAGGATGATAGTGAGGAAAGACTTAATCTGGAAGACGATTGTCTCTATTCTGAGGGAGATGTGCTGGACTCCGATGCTGAGACAGAGGAGGTACCGAGTCTATCACCAGATTTCGTCCCATGCACCTTTCCCCCGATCCAAAGCGGCACAGATATCGGAGGGCACAAGAGGGCTATAGAGGAGTCCCTTGATGATTACCTGGAGATTGCAGCAGCGGCTAAGGCAGCTAGAACAAATGCGGGAGGTACAAATTCGTTCCTAGCTTCTATTTTTAATTTTATGACCGATTCCGAAATTTTCTGTCTAGCCAAAGCTTGTGGTCCAGCGGTTTATGACACTGATAGAAACGCACGATTTCTTGATCAAATTAGAGGGTGGGAGTCTGTGAGAGCTAGCATGATTATGGAACCTAACGAAGGTTCCAATGACGTTACGCCACCTGAGTGTGTTTAATGGAGGCCCTTTTCTGGAACGTCAGAGGCCTAGGAGGGCGGGGTAAACGTGTTATGGTCAAAGATATCATAGCCAGGTCGAAGGCAAATGTAGTAGGCCTGCAGGAGACCAAACTGTCTCATTTACGTATAATTAAGCAGGTGGGGGTTGCCGCATTTCCGAATGGAGGATGGTACCTTCAGTCGGGGCGTCTGGGGGAATTGCGGTAGGCTTTAACCCTAACGTCCTTCGTTGTGTCGACGAAGTATACGGACAATTTTCTCTGACGGTTATGCTTCAGAGAAAATCCGACCAATGGCTTCAAGCGGTAATGGTGGTGTACGGGCCCCACACGTCCACAGACAGAGTGACCCTCTGGACTGAACTGCGGGCTGTTAGAGCAAGCTGGCATCACCCATGGGTATTGGGAGGGGACTTCAATATCACTAGATTTGCCTACGAGCATAGAGGTAGAGGCGCAAGTGATCTAGATAGAGAAGTGTTCCACAAATTTATTGCAGAGATTGATATGGTGGACATCCCTATCTCGGACAGAATGTTCACCTGGTCTAATATGCAGGCGATGCCCATTTTAGCTAAACTTGACAGGATTTTGGTCTCTACGGAGTGGGAAGCCAAATTCCCTCTAGCAGCTGCTAAATCCCTACCTAAACCAACTTCAGACCATGTGCCAGTTCTCCTATCGTCTGGGGAGGACCAGCCCAGGAAGCCGACGAAATTCCGGTTCGAGAAGGCATGGCTAGAAATTCAGGGTTTCCACCATATGGTCAATGAATGCTGGTCTCGCCCTACCAGGGGCACTGAGGCAACTGCGATTTGGTGTGAGAAAATTAGTAGGCTAAGGGGCAAACTGCAGAAATGGAACCGGACCAGATTTGCTCTTATTTGGAGAAATAAGGAGTCCCTCCTGGAAGGGATTGAGGAACTCGAGAAGACGGAAGAAGTTAGGGACCTTGTTCAGGCTGAACGGTTGCGACTGCTCCAACTCAGGCAGAACATAAATCAACTTTACAGAATGGAGGAAATCAGATGGCAACAACGTTCGCGGGTAACGTGGCTTAAGGAGGGAGACGCGAATACCGCTTTCTTTCACCGGGTTGCTAGTGCACAACGAAGGGCTAATCTTATCCACTCCGTCAACTCGGAAGCGGGGGTGATTCAAGGTGAGAATGCTATTAAAATAGCATTCCATTCCCATTACAAGCACCTCTTCGGATGCAAAGCGGAGTTCAGAACAACGCTACGGCACGAATTCTGGCAGGATCAAGCCGGAGTTCCAGGGCATGAACTTCAGGCCATCGAAGCTCCCTTTACAGAACGGGAAGTATGGAAGACTATCCAACAACTGGGTAATGATAAAGCCCCGGGTCCGGACGGTTTCCCGATCATGTTCTATCAAACATTCTGGGAAGAAATTAAAGGGGATCTGTTAAAATTGTTCGATGACCTATAAGATCATAAACTTAAACTAGGAAGGATTAATTACGCGGAGGTGGTACTCATACCCAAACTGGTGGATGCTAGATGCATTGGAGACTTCCGTCCTATCAGCTTACTGAATGGTTCGGTTAAGATCATTACTAAGACCCTAGCAAATAGGTTGGGAAAGGTGGTGGACGGTCTCATCAACCAAGACCAAACTGCCTTTATTAAAGGTAGATGCATTCAAGACAGTATAGCCACAGCTGAGGAGACTATCCATCATTGTCACGCGTCCAATTCAAAGAGCTACCTACTAAAGCTTGATTTCGAGAAAGCTTACGACTCTGTGGAATGAGACTGCTTATTGGAAGCCATGGCGGATAGGGGGTTTGGGGTCAGATGGATCAGGTGGATTCACATGTGTCTTACCACCAGTAAAACGACAATTCTGATCAATGGGTCGGCCGGCCACCCATTCCCCTGCAGGCGAGGACTCAGACAGGGAGACCCTTTCTCCCCCCTCCTTTTTACCAATGTGGCAGACGTGCTCAGAACAATGATGTTCAGATGCATTAATGCAGGCTGGATTGTACCAGTGGAAAATGGGGTTCAGAGGCAAGGCTGCTCCATACTACAGTATGCCGACGATACCTTGCTCTTTGGCAATGGGGACCTAGGGGAAACAATTGTTTTCAAAGGGATTCTATATAGCTTTGAGGTGTGGTCCGGCCTCAGAGTTAACTTCCACAAGAGCGCCCTCACTCCCATTGCCCTGTCCCCAGAGGAGGCGAGAGAGCATGCATCTATCCTCAACTGCTCCGTCAAGGGGTTCCCCATCAAATATCTTGGTTTGCATCTGAGGCCTGGGAGACACAAAAAAACGGACTGGCTCCCGATCATTGACAGGGTCGATAAACGGCTGGCAGGTTGGAAAGGGAAAGCCCTTTCCTTGGGGGGGAGAGTCACACTCATCAATGCAGTCCTGTCTAACCTTCCCACTTATTACCTATCTTTCTTTGAGATGCCACGATAGGTTATCCAAAGAATTGACCGGACCAGGAAATGTTTTCTGGAAAGGGGCGGATCATGACCAAGGTGGGTATCATCTCATTCGGTGGGAGAAAGCATGTATGAAAAAGATCCATGGAGGCCTGGGTATCATCGATCTTCGGGACATGAACCTGGCTCTACTGGGTAAATGGTGGTGGAAAGTCTTCCATCCCAATGGTGAGGGGTGGCAGCAGTTTATCCAAGGCTACAAGCATGGAAACGGTTCTAGAAATCTAGGCTTCAGGGTAGGACCTAGAGTTTCGCAATTCTGGAAGGGTATTACCAAGGCTTACGAACCCTTCAATAGCGGCGTCAGGTCGAGTATAGGTAATGGCAGACTCACCAGGTTCTGGTGGGATAAGTGGTGCATGGACCACCCACTCAGGTTCCTGTTTCCAGATCTATACGATCAAGCAGCTTCGCCAAACTGTACGGTGGCTACAGTTTGGACAAGAGGTGCCTGGAGACCAGCCTTCAAGCAGCCGCTTAAAAAGGATGCCCAACGCAGACTGACGGAACTCCAAAAAATACATTTCAGATTCTGGAACTGGCTGCTCTCAGGGGTCGGATAAAAAGACTTGGGATCTGGAGAAGAGTGGCAAGTTCTCGGTACGCTCAATGTACAACCGCGTCCACTTCAGGGGTTGCACCCCTAGATGGTCGAACACTATTTGGAAAGCGAAAGCACCTCTGAAGATTAAAGTGTTCATTTGGTTAGTACTGAACAACGCGATCCTCACGAGGGAGAACCTGGCTAAACGTCAACCAAACTTGGAGGTGCAGTGTGGGTTCTGCCAGGTTAACATTGAGACTAGAGACCATCTGTTCCTTCACTGCCCTAAGAGTAAAGCGGTTATCGTCGAGGTTCTCAGTACATTAGGGACGTCTATTTTTCCCAATACATACGAGGATCTATGGGTGGGGTCCCTTTTCGCGACAGTACGGGAGGCTATGAGAGAGGCTTGGTATATTGCAATCGCTGCGATGACCTGGGTGCTTTGGCTAGATAGAAACAATCTTTATTTCTGCAATACTAGCAATTCCACTACTGGTAACTTGAATCATATCATGCATCTGATTTCGTTTTGGGCTAATGTGGCAGCAGGAGGTCCCAGGGGCAGGATTTCCACAGTGTTCCAGGTGCAGGAGTTCGATGACGAGGAGATAGAGATCGGCTCGACGATTGAGTGAGGACTGAGCAGCGTGGGATAGTTATGATACCCACAACCCCAGGGTTTGTTGGGGGGAAAGATGTTGTCCTTTTCCTTTCTTATGCTCTGTATGTTTTGGATCCCACCCACTATGTTTTGAGGTGGTTAGTGTTTTCTTTTCTGCTTTTTTCTAAGATTTTGTTGTTTGCTCAGTTCGCTGAGTTTTGTTTATTAATCCCTAGTTAATGAAACAGGGTGGCCATATTCCACCTTTTCTTAAAAAAAAAAAAAACCTCTGGTACCTATTCCCATCGATCGCATACAATAGTTTTCCCCATGCATACATCATACATGCCTTTGGTTGTCTATATAATATACATCCCATGACCTAACTCTCTTCTCATCTCAATCTCAGCACTCTTTCTCAAGATCAATCTACGATGGAGCTATTATTCTTCCACTGTCCTCTCCTCTTCCTCTCCTTCCTTATCATCAAACTCCTTATAAAACCCAAATGGCAACCAACCCGTAACCTCCCCCCTGGCCCACGTAAGCTCCCGATCATCGGCAGCCTCCACCACCTCCTCCTCAGCCCTCACAAACTCTCCCACCACCTACTATGGGCCCTATCCAAAGCCCACGGCCCAATCATGCACCTCCAACTAGGCCAAATCCCGACTGTTGTCGTCACTTCTGGCGATATCACCAAAGAATTCTTCAAGAACCATGACATTATCATTGCATCACGCCCCGACCACATCCTCGCCACGAAAGTCATCCTTTATGGCCCCGTCGACATGCTTTTCTCGCCCTTCAGTGAATACTACAGAAAAATGAGGAAGATGTTCGTCACGGAGCTCATGAGCACGAAACGGGTCAACTCTTACAGCTCGATCCGAGAGGCCGAGACCATGGACCTGATTCGGAGCGTGGGAAGGCACGCTGCAGATTCTGATCATGTGAACCTGTCCGAGATGTTGCACATGTACATGAGTAATTTGATCGCGAGGGTGGCGTTTGGGAAGAGGAGGGATGATGCCATGGAGTTTCTTGATGCGTTCGGGGAGAGTTTGCTGTTGGGGAGTGGGTTCAGTGCGGTTGATCTGTTTCCATCATGTGCACGTGTTTTGGGGTGGGTGACGGGGATGAGGAGGAAAATTGATGAGTGTCATAAGAGGGTGGACAGGATTTTGCAAGGGATTATAGATGAGAGGAGAGAGAAGGCAGAGAAGGAAGGAGAAGAGGGAGGGGAGGAGAATATTTTGGATGTTTTGTGTAGGATTCAAGAGGAGGGAGGGTATGACTTGGAGTTGAATCACAGCAGTATGAAAGCTATACTTTTTGTAAGTAGCTTCTTTTCTTTAGGATTTGCACCTTGTTCATTACAATTGATATTATCATCCATCAGTACCCGAGTTCTTCTATGACTAGTATATATCCCAATACATTAACGAACGGTTTAGAAGTGTACCAAACCTACTGACCTAGGCCTCTACATATATAAGTTTTGATAGTTCAGTACATGATCGATCCATACATCATTATTTTGAATCTTTGATAAATTTAAGAATTTTTTTTAGAGTAATTAATGATCGATGTATGGGTTCTCGTAGAACTACTAAAGAGTATTCTGATCATCGGAAGCTCAAAACTTGCAAATTTTGTTTGGATTATTTGACATTAAAATTTCAGCTCAGAAAAATTAATTGAATTGAAACAAGTTGAGCATAGCATATTTGAGCTTTGCCCATACACAAAAGTAGGAATTTTTTATACTTTCAAAAAAAAAATTCACCTAGACACTATAAACAACGTAGAATCCGAGTTATATATACTAGTAATTTACACGTGCGATGCACGTCTTAATAAATATAGTTTTTTAAAGTAAAAATTCAGACGCAGTCTGGGTTTGAACCTAAGACCTCCTTTATAATAGTTCTGCACGTGCGTTGCACGTGTTGATAGATTTACAAATGACACTAAGGTCTTCTCTCATTATAATATTAGAAATTATATTATAGATAGATAGATAGATAGATAGATACATAGATAAATAGATAGTAATTTACACGTGTGGTGCACATTTAATATATTAAAAAATTTAAAGTAAAAAATCTGACATAGTGAGGACTCGAACCTGAGACCTCCTTCATATTAGTTATGCACGTACAATGCATGCGTTGGTAGATTTACAAATGACACTATGACCTTCTCCCACTATAATATTAGATTAGATAGATTCGATATAGATAGATAGATAGATAGATAGATAGTTAGTAATTTACACGTGTGATGCATATTTAATATATTTAAAAAAAATAAAGTAAAAAATCTGACGTAGTGAGGACTCGAACCTGAGACCTCCTTCATATTAGTTATGCACGTACAATGCATGCGTTGGTAGATTTACAAATGACACTAAGGCCTTCTTCCATTATAATATTAGAGATTAGAGATATGTGCTTTATTGTTGATTAGTAAATAATTACATAAATAATAGATTTCTCATTACAATATTCTTTTCATGCAAGGATATATTTGCTGGAGGTAGTGGGACCTCATCCTCAGTCATGGCATGGACAATGTCAGAGTTGATAATAAATCCCAGAGTAATGAACAAGACCCAGGACGAAGTACGACGCATTGGCAATGGAAAGCCAAAGATCACCGAAAGTGACATCCAACAACTGAGCTACCTACGACTCGTGATCAAAGAAGCCCTTAGGCTCCACCCACCAGCGCCTCTCTTAGTCCCCAGACTCACCACCGATAAGTTTCAGGTAAAAGGCTACGACATTCCAAAGAGGACCCAAGTCGTGTTCAATGAGTATGCGATAGCACGCGACCCTGATGTCTGGGAGGAGGCAGAGGTGTTCAAGCCAGAGCGGTTTGAAGATAGCTTAATTGACTTCAAAGGGACGAATTATGATTTCATACCGTTCGGAGCAGGCAGGAGGCTATGCCCGGGGATGGTGTTTGGATTGGTAAGCATGGAGATTGCACTTGCGAATCTGCTCTACTGTTTTGATTGGAGCTTGCCCAAAGGGATAGCGAATTTGGATATGGGCGAGACTACCGGGTTGGGTGCACGAAGAAAGTATGATTTGTGCTTGTGTGCAACCCCTTATATTCCATTGCCGTTGGAGTCCTAAGGACATCAGGTGTAGCAGGGTTTGCTAGTGTAGTTTCGTATGAGGCTATGAGCCACTATGGTATTTTTGCTACACACTGTAACTGTATAGTCGTCACTATTCAAACTATAATAAAAGACCTTTCATTTACTTACATAAATCTACCAATATCATTGACATTGAGGGGTTTAAGTTTACAAAAAAAGAGTTTTTCCCGCCCAAGTCCACCTAAATCTACTTTCGTTGTCCCTAGATATAGTTTAAAAGTGATCAAAAGTAAATAATTTGAAACCCATATGCATTATGCATTCAGCATTCTCGAAAAAATAAATGTTATTGTTGGCTATTCTGCTACTACAATCTATATCGATATCACATTCATGATATATAGATAGATAACGTAAACATAAATCCTAGCATGATAATACAAGAATGGTTAGCCATACATTCGGTTTTGGCGATTGTGGAAGCAGAAGCAGAAGCGGAACCGGTAATCTTCTTGATAGCCTGAAGCACTTCAATGAACTGCTCGTGTGATCGGTGATAGATCGTACAAATGAGGATATGTGCTAAGTGTTAGGTTTTGTGAGAAATTAACAATTGGGAATTAGAGTTAATATCTAGATCTAAGTTGCTTGAGATATTCACCCTAGGTATCAAGATTGGAATACCTAGACCGCTATCACAAGTCAGTATTTATTTCTAAATACTGATTTGGGTATCGGGTTATAAGCCCACGAACCCGCGTTCCAATATCCAATCAATTGTACGTTCATTATACGTGTTACTCATATGCACATGTAAGGCTGGCAACGAACCGGGTTTGGGCCGGACTCACACATGCCCGAGCCCGAGCCCGAGCCCGATTTTTTTTAAAGATCCAAGCCCGGCCCGATTTATGGTCGGGCTCCAAAATTCAAGCCCAAGCCCGAACCCGAATAAAACAAAAAAATCCGAGCCCGGCCCGTACCCTTCAAAAAATTAAAAAGTGTCGTTTTTTTGGATAGGTAATTCAATAGTAGAGGATGAGGATCTAAACCATTGCAGAGAAATTCATTATCAGATTGCAGAGATGCAATCTAGAAAACTACAAGGGCTTTTATTTTGACAATTCTAGAAAACTATTTTGTGCCTTTTACAACAGGATGCAGATTGCAGAGATCAACTTTGTAGGAGATAAAATTATCTCCAAAATGGCATTTCAACATAAAAGAAAAGAGGTGCATTCACAAATTAGAAACCAATCAATCATTAACAAAGCAAATTTCAAGACATCTTTTGTGATAATTAGTTCATTTATGTCCATGTTTAATAAAAAAACTACGTACATGACTTACAGCATAAACCTTTTCACTATATATCTTGCAACAAATTTATAGGTACTTATACAAATCCATCATCAAACCTTGTTTTTTTTTCCCGTTTTTTGTTCTTCTTTTTTTTCAAACCACACACACCAATATATCAACAAATTAATGAACAAATTACAAACCCAAATGGCAAACGCTTAATTATAGCTAGCTACTACCACATCCAACAGCATCCCTATACAGAAAACTAGCCTTCTATTTTGCAACTAGCGTTTTACAGGTTTAGATCCTCATAATGAAAGCCCAAGTCTTACGTAGACTAGCCTTTTATAACACTACCTTACAACCTACACCACCTCAACCAATGTGGATTTGATATTAAATGGGATATGTGGAGATGTGAAAGAGCATGAGAGAGAAATGTGGAGATGGAGAGATCGGTGGAATTAAATGGGGAAAATTATGGAGGAGAGAGAAAGAGGAGAAGATGGAGGGATTTAAGGAGAAAAGAGAGTGGATTTAAGGAGAAATATGAAATTCGGGTCGGGTTCGGGCTGGACTTGTATAAACCCGAACCCGACCCAAAAATTAATTCGGGCTCAAAAATTAAGCCCGGGTCCGATTTTTTTTTACAAATTCAGGCCCATGGGCTACTAAAAACGGGTCGGACTTAGTCGGGCTCGGATCGGGTTCGGGTCAATTGCCAGCCTTATGCACATGCAATATTTATATAGAGAGAATATACCAATATATCCAACACTAAGTTCCACGCCATTGTTCTCAATGTTAGATGGAGGGACGACAAGTATGGAGGAGAGCAACGAAAGATTATTCATTTCTCTTTGTAGGGATCTCGAGCGATTGATATCGGGATACAATCTACGTCACATGTTGTGTGTTATGTATCTTAACCTAAGACATCACCCCTCTATTTATAGGGGAGGGGGGGGGGGAGACAAGAGAAGTATTGATGAGGCAAAAATATATTCTGAATATATTCTTTTATCTCCTCATTTATCTTTTGGCATAAGAGCGTGTACATACTTAGCAAAGTATCTCACCAAGGACACGAATAGAGATGCTTTACGTAGGGCTTAACCATCCTCCTATGATGAGCCGCTAAACTTTGGGCATCCCATACTGACTAACATCTCCCATTAACACTCTTATGCTAAGATGTCCCACATAATTGCTGAAGATCTTCACATACATGTCAAGTCCAATCTTCCCCATGCTGAGTCGGGGTGTGCAGCCGTACGAGTGAAAACTTGAAAGGTAAGTATAATAATGACAGCATCTTGCAATGCGCAAAGAAAGCTGCACCACGAAGTAGGCAAGTTAGTCAGGTCATTGTCATCGTCTTTGTCTGGAATCTTCCATGTTCACATAAAATTGGCCCCGTATGAACCTAGCTCACAGGTGGTTCTTCATAACTCTCTACAGTGCTGTGCCGAGGCAGCAAGCAAACGTAATATGGTGATGTGATCAAAGAATCTATCCCTGAACAAGAACAATTGTGTCCATCAGGTCGGTGGATTCTTAACTGCAGCCTATGGTATAGTCATATTGGCAGCCTTTGCAGGTCAAACCAAAGTAGCAAGCATATGATTAAGAATCCAACCAACTTCTCTAAAAGGACGGAGACAGTTCCTCAGTCGTAAAAGACTACCATGCAGAGCTCATCTATATTCGAAGCATTGTCCTTTTTAGGTCAGACCGATGTTGAATACACTTGGTCGACTAACACACGCTTGCATGAGATAATGTGTCATGGAGGAGCATTCTCAGTGCTCTAGAGGATGATACATGTCGGCTACCTCTTCCACATGCAGACCCTAGATCAGCTAGCCGCTGACTTGCTATCTTGCATATCCACAATTGCATCGCTACAAAGCTCCTAACCAGTTTGGCATGCACGTCTGGCTCTTAACAGTTCAAGGCATTATGTCATGCATTGGGTTTGGATTTCACTCCAGCACGATCGCACAATGAGATCTTCTTCTAGGCCCCGCCAAGGGGATTCCTTTAGTCTCACTGTGTCAATCCTAGATTTCCTCGTGCATTGGCGTGTCCATTTTGCAAATGATAAACAGAGTGTTGACTTGCTCACTTTTTCTAGAAAGCGCCAAGGATGTGTATTTGGGAGTAAATCACACAATTTGCCTTCCAACATGCTTTATGTGTGCAGTTCACTAGTTCAAAAATTCGCAAATATTTTTCAAAACGCAGGTAAGAAAAAACAAAAGCAGAAAACATGTTTGCGAAAAACCAAATATATATATATCAAAACATAAAATTTGTGTCTAGGAAAGATCAATGTATCCTCCAATACATGCACTAAGCCAATATTCATGGTAACATAAGTCATGATGGCAACCCACGAAGCCCCCATGGCTACCATGTGTCCATTAAATGTGATCTGATCTAACAGTTTTGCGAGCAAATGTGCAACCAACTTCTTAGTAGAAAAGTAATCAAATTTCCTTCTTACTTTCATGGAGTGTTCTACAAGTAATATCTCAATTAGCTTTGACTTGTCTTGATTCTTGGAGTTTTAGAGCCACATACTGTTAAACTCTCCAATAGGAGATAGTTATGACATGGTACTTCCAAAGGATCTCAACATGGTGCTTAACAAAACGTCACTAACCAAATGGCTCATAAGTTATAACTGAACGAGCTATGCACTTTGCCTTTGCGGAATATTGTGCAACATAGGACTTTGTTTTGCTATACCCAGAAATGGCGTATTTAGTAAGGACGATCACACATCCCAAAGTTGACATGTGTCCATCTCAGTCACGGTATAGTTAGCATCTTCATATCCTTGTAAGGTGCAATTTCCCCCCTGGGGAGCACAACCAGTATTGTGCAGTCTCTCGCAAATACCTTAGATTGTGCTTCACAACTCTAATACCTTTAGCGTCACTGCCAATACGATATCCACCACAACTCCTGCTACTTCAAGCAGATATCTAATCAAGTGCAAGCACTGGACTTTAGATCACTCTCTTAGTACATGAAATTCAACTATCTTTTCACTAGATCATTCTATTTTTTGGGGCTATTCATCACAACTTAGGCGACTCTTTTTGGAACGGGCGTCCAATGGCCTTGCTATCTCCCTCGGAGACTTGCATTGCCACGGTCCATCATCTCTAAGACGAAAGACTATCACTCCAAGTGGCGACAATCCCTAAGACCATTCTTGGCTCAATTTTTTGTACTCAAGAATGGACACTCTTTTGTAGATCTAGCGGTTTTCCATAGTCGTTGCAAACCCAACCCCAATAATGGTGCAATGAAAGACACAAGCCATTCTCCAAGATGGTGTGTCTTATCATTACAAAGCCAATTCCAAATCGACGTGAGATGATTGTCTGAGGTCATAGATTCATTGCTTAAGCTAGCACACTTGCGCTCAAGCTTATCTCGCTAAAAACTGTGGATCCCCATGTGGATCAATTTTTCTAGTTCTCTATTTAGAAATGTAACTTCAATTTTGGTGAGTTACTACAGGAGTGCTCTCATAGCAGCTTACTCATCCTGAGTCTCTATAGGAGTGCTCCCTATATTAGGAGCATCTGATTGAGTTCCAAATCAAGTTATGCAACAAAAGTTACAATTAGGCAAGTGGATGCTATTCTCACCACTAGGGAGAACATGCCATCATGGTTCACAACTTCTTATAAGGTTAACTCTTTCGCATGAGTCAAGCCTTATAATAGAACATCCGTTATGTGCATGATATTGAGAACACTATTCCCACTGTCTTGCATCTAGTGGGAGAGTCAATCATCTTCTGATTCTTTGTAATGGAAACATTCTCTTCATTCATAGTAACTTCTTTTACATGTTCATAGAAGTTGAAGCGAGAGCGTCTGGCTCATTGTTTTCCACACAAAAGTCATCGCCAAGCATTTTCTAGGTGTAACTTTTCATTGGCTTTTACGAAGTGAATGAATGATTACAATGGAGGTTTTAGTCTTAGGAGACTTGCATTTTTATGGCTATTTTTGTCCCCTTGGATTTTGCTCCCACTGATTAATGCATCATGCATAGGTTCACTCTCCGTTAAAGTGTGTTCCTATAAAGTTATTGTAGGAGTGCTCTCTAAGAAGCTTACCATTCCTCGGTATCTATAGGAGTGCTCCCACTGTTGAGAGCAACTTTCTTTATTTTTGGAATGTGTAGAATAGCATCAGTGCGATAAAGTGTATAGTTCTTAGCGATCAATGGAGACATATGCCCCCCTTAGCTGAGAGCCTTCGTACTTTTTTTTCTGGATCCAACTCCCTGAGTTGGTAATCTTTCCCCCACTTGTTTCCTGCTGGGATATTCATCCCCGATGCACATCACATTCCATGATTCAATCTCTGTTAGTTGACCGTTTGGTTTTTCACATCATGTTTCTCTTAGAGAGTTTAAGATAATAAATCCCCTTACTTCAACAAGCCCGTCACAAGACCAAGCCCCATAGCCCTAACAAATGCCAACGAGTGCTCTGGTCTAAATCGCAGGGCATTTTTTATTCCCTTTGGGTCCAGCTTTTCCACCCGATGAGTTGAAATGTGTACCAATCCTACAGCCCCCTTAGGGTGCAAATGGTCCCATCTAAGCTTTTGTTCAGTCCACAACTCAGAAGGAGTTGTAACGCCCCTGCCCCGAGCTCGGACAATTTATACAATTTAGAAGACAAATTAGATACTATGTAGTACAACTACCCACCACAGGCTGCATCTCAAGACAAATTAGATACTATGTAGTACAACTACCCACCACAGGTTGCATCTCAAAAGGTGGTTAATCGAATTGGTGACTCTTGATCATAGGCATTATTATTTATATATTATTATATTTATTTAATCTCCCGATATAGGACAAATACTCACCTTTCCCCTGCTATCTTTCATTCTTGAGTGTGACGTCAGCACACCCCAAGAATTCACAGCCGAAATATTTCTCCCGGGTGGGGCCCTCCACTCAGAATGCCATGTCACCTCGGTGACAGCGAAGCCAAAGCCAGAGCAAAGCTCTGCTCCTTTTGAACCGTGCCCCCCCTTTTTCCAATAATATTCCATATACAACCCCCAAAGGAAATCCTATAGGGCCAACTCCAAATCCCTTTAAATATATATTATATTTTTTAACACGGGGTGTTACAGGAGTCATGGTGACTAATTTACTTGTCACGCGATTAAGGATGCAACCATCAACAATCCATCTCCCCAGGAAGTAAGTTGGTGCATGCCATCAACAACATCGATCATTCGATCCATCATCTCTTCAAACACCATTTTGTTGCAAAGTGGGAGGGTCTTCAACTATCTTTGTGTATTGAGTGTTCATGAATCTACGGATATTCCAGTGTACTTAAAATACTAAAAAAGCAATAGGCTCGCATAGCTTTTCTAGCAGCTTTCATGTTGTTGTGTCTGCAAGACAAGTTCACATGAAACAAGTACGAATCTAGCAATCTGACCTAATAGGTCGTCACCGACTAGCCTAGCCTACCTTTCGCCAATATGATCAGTCTCGGCCGCCAAACATTAAGGTTTGCACCTTACTTGCAACATAGGAAAAAAGAAATTGTTCACATCAAAATGTAGAAACCAAGAAGGTGACCAATGTCAAAATGAGTTTTTGATTTCATCAAAGTAGAGAGATGGTCCTAGAGAGCCTCACGTAAAGAACTAAATGTGGTTCTTTCATATTTAGATCCACACAATATGTAATGTAGAAATAGACTCGATTAAACCGCAGTCCTAGCTATGCAACATATCCCACAAGAAAAATTGTGTGGTATCCTAGTGACAAGCTAGTAACTCAAAAACCCTTGAGGGGAAAAGATGTAGCCCCCCTTTGCCTTAATACAATTACGTGATCAGTGTCATCATCTTTATTTGTATTGCTTATGGGTGTCGCTCTGCCTCTTTGCCTTACCCAAGGCACACTGTTCAAACTGTTGAGTTGGAAGCACTCCTGGGCCAGTGCTCTCTTATAGCTGGAACTAGTTGCCATGTGCTTACCCATTTAAGATGTGGCAGTCCTAGAAAATTCTATGCGCTTAAAATCTAAAATTCAATCAATCGGGGAACAACCTTACAACATAATGAACATGTTGCTCACAAAATAGTGTATGCCCCCCAAAACTAGCTCTCAAATCTAGCAACGAAAGTCAATCCACGGGTAGTGATGGTTAGCAAAAGCCAGCGGCGACCTCCTCCTCTGGCGGTTCTCGCTCTCTTTTTACCACCCTCTTTGACTATCTCAATCCAATACAAAAACCGACCAACCTGACTAATACATCAATGAGATTTTGTTTCGAGATAGCCCTTAACATTTAGACACGATGTTAAGGCCTGGTTTCAACTATCAGCTCCACTCCTTGAGGTGTAAGGTGATCATATTCAGCGGTTGGAAGGGAGAACTGCAGAAGAGAATAACAAAAGAAGAGGTTTTCAAAGCTCACTTTGGCAGTAGGGTGCGCAAATGCTTAGCAACATGCATCACAATCTCACTACTCTCACACAACTTATTTCAAAATTTGAAAAGATACGAATCACTGTCGACATTAGGAATATTAGCCTCACTGTCGACATTAGGAGTATTAGCCTTAGTGGTGGTGATGTTTAAAATCATCCTCAATCATAAGAGAAAATTGAACACGACCTAAAAATTGTAATACTCACTTCAACTTTCTTTGTTGACGAGATAAAAAAACTGAGACATCTATCACTTTACAACATATTTTTAAACAAAAAATTCAACACAGAGAGTAGATATATCAGAAACCATGTACGCACGAAGCAACAACCCAAAAGTTCATGATGAATTTTGCCCCCTAACGACACGTCTTAGAATAATCTTTCACTAATTTAAACCAATTCAGCCTCATAAAAATCAGCCATAGGAGAACAATACTACCATAAATTTCTAGTTTTCCTCTAAAATCCAATTATTTTTTTCGAAAACTCAAAAACATCGATTACAAAAAAAATAATAAATTGTAAATAAAGACAAATTATTATATTCAGCCAAGGGAATTCGCTTGCTTTGCATGTGGGGGCAATGTGGTAAACACTCTCTTGCAAATTTCCTAAGAGCAAAAATAAATTCGTAAATTGAAAATTACATCATTTCTCTTTTGGTTCCAGTAGTAAAATTGGCCTCGCTCAAGTCCATTAGATACTGTTACATTCATCAAATAAACAACACCTAAAATGAGCCCACATTGCCAAACCACATGCAACCAGCGAGTTCAAGTTTCTATCCGTAAGGGATGGTCCGCTTCCTCAAAGTCCAATATACAATTTATCATAAATAACACACAAGTTATTTCTAGAGTAAGACTCGTTCATTGACATAAAAATATTTACATCACAAACAAAGAATTTCGGAGCATTTCATTTGTACTTGTAACTCTGCAAACCTGCACAAAATTATGTTATAACAATAAAATATTTTTTTTGTTTCTGCAAGCTCTTACCAACTAATGCAACTTTGCACCTGTACAAGATTTCACATACAGCGCGTCTATGAACAAACTCTTTACTCGACATGTCAAAATCGACTCATTAACCTCTAATGAAAGTGAGAAAATTATTTTAAATTAAAAATTATTTAGATTGCTCCCAAGTTTTAGGTCAAACAAAATACCTTAAACCGAGCCCAAAAGTCCTTCTAGTAAACGATACTCGCTTACCACAACCACCAACAACAAAGCCACTTTCCCAACTAGTTGAGGTCCACTACATGAATCCTGGTTTCCATTCTGCCTGGTTTAGCGCAATATCTTCTAGAAGACCATAAGCTATCATATTTTTTCATACAGTTTCCACCCAAGCAAGTTTTGGTCTTCCTTTACTCCTAACTTTACCTTCTATATTTATCAAATCACTCTTTTTAACGGGGCACTACTAGGTCTATGTGTGACATGTCCAAACCAGCTGAGCTATTCTCTTTTAATTTATAATGGATATGAGCTACCTTTACCATGTCTCGTATATACTCATTTTTCTAATTCTCTCCTTCTTGGGTTACCACATATCTATCTTAGCATCTTCATCTCCGCTACACTCATTTTTTGGACATATTGTTTCTTTGTTGCCCAACTCTTTATTCCTTATATCATTGCTAATCTCATATTCATCCTATAAATTTTTCCTTCAACGACAAAGGTATACGTTTGTCATACAAAATACTGAAGCACTTCTCCACTTAAGCCACCATGCTTGGAACATATGTATAACATCTTCACAAATTATCCCATCTCTTTGTATAATTGAGCCTAAATATTGAAAATTGTATCTCTTAGGTATCTCCTGACCATCAAGTTTCACTACTTCCTAATTTGTGTTCCGAATATCGCTAAAATTATATTCCATATACTCTATTTTAGTTCTACTTATTTTAAAGAGTAGCTTCCAAAGTTTCTCTAGTAAATTAAATTTTCTGTTCGGATCCTTGTGCAAATGGACTCGAAAAACTCAAAAATGCCCACAAATTACCACGCAATAAGGTTAATGGGTCTATTAGAGTTGGATCCAGATCAAATTGGCCATTAGTTTGACTAGGGGTGGACAACTATTATCCGAATCGACCAATCCGAACCAATCCAACCCGAACTGACCGGTTTTTAACCGCCAATTGGGGGTTTGGGTTGGCCCGGTTCTTGATCTTCAATAACCAACTGGATCGGTTCGGTTCTTGGATGGGGCTTTTAAATAACCGATGAAACTGAACCGACCGTACCTCTATGCATAAGTCCATAAAAAATATAGTTCTCTTTTAATTTCTTTAATATACAAATAGTCATTTTTTATTTTCTTGGCGATACAAACAGTCTTCTTTAATTTCTTTAATACAAACCGAGCAGTTGTTCTACCTATGTTTTGATTTTCCATAATCCTGTATGTTATTTTGTTGAGAAGTGCCTGATTTACAGTGTAGCCAGCTTAATATAATCATGAAGTTGATGTAACATTTAGTAGTTACTTTAATCAAGTCTAGCAGAAATTGTTTTTTAAATCTTTTTTTATTATACCTGAAATTCAATTAGCTATGGTTATTAATGTTTCTTTTATGATAATAAACTAAGATTACAGAAGTATGCAAGTGAAAAAATAGTTTATCTCACCCATTTAAATATCATCATCTCAAACAATTAGTGCAATATTCATTAACAACTTGTAGGTTTATGAATCTTCATTTTAAATTCATTTCTAAATAACAAATAGCAAATTGTTTCTTAAGTTTGATTGAAGTTGATCTTTTAAATTTCAACAAAATTATGAATGATGTTGAAGGTGAAAAGTAGCACGCCAAACCGACCATCCAATCCAAACCAAGCTTAATCGGCTTGGACGGAAACCGATCCAATTAAGGTTCGGATTGGTTGCGGATGGGAAAATTAAAAAACCGATCTTTTTTGGATCGATGGTGGAAGGTCCATATTAGGTCGGATACCGACCGATGCGAACCCCTAAGTTTGACCAAGCCAGTACTATTCCAAGTTCAACAGACCTATAGGCCGAGTTAGTTTTGGTCCAGTTTGACCCAGGGCTGGCCCTGGGCCTATGCAACCTGTGCGGTTGCACAGGGCCCAGTCAAAATGAAGGCCCAATTTTTTTTTTTTTTCCATTCTTTCTATCTGAAAAAATTGCTCAATTATAATAAAGGCCCAGTTACAATGAAGGTCCAAAATTTTGCTTAAACTGAAAAGTCTTTTGATCTACTCAAAAAAAACCTTTTCATCTTCCTAAAAAAATTTTTTCATCTTCCTAGAAATCTTTTGATCTACTTCAAAAAAAATCCACCTCTCTCTAATCAGAAAATCCACCTTTCTCTCTCTCTCTCTCACAATCCAATAAAGTTAGACTGGCCTTTCAGCGAGTCCTGCAGGCAAGTTGATAATTTTATAGCCATAATCATTTGGTAGTCATGTGTATAAGTATATTTATGTTGGGATTTTTGTAGGCTATTTAAAAAAATTAATTAACAAATTTTTTTCTCCATATACACTAAGCAGCTAGATCCAGAAAATGTTGAGGGTCGAGTTGCTCTTGGAATGATGGATTTGCAAACAAATGAAGGTAATATTAGTTTCTGTGAGTTGTGTTATGAAATAATAATATCTCTATCTTAGGGAACAAACTCTTTTTTGGTAGTTTTTTTCTTTCAAAATTAAGGCTTTGCATAAACTTATTCGTCTTTATTTCAATATTTTGTAGCTGATGGAATTTAGAAGGGAGTGGAGAAAATACATAGGGCTTTTGAAATATACCTTTTTGGTTCCATGACTCTAAATCATTTAGCAAATCATTTTTTCTTCACTTGCCAGCATTTTTTGGTTGAACAGTTAACAGAAACTGCTCTTGCTGCAAGCAATCATGGTCTGACGAAATTAAATTCATACTACAATCTGGCATTGTCTTACCATAACAAGGTTGGAAAAAAAGAAATTTACTTATGTAGATTTCTGATGAATAGTTTCATTACTGGATTTGGTTCTTGATCATGCATTTTTTGAGTCTTCTATATTCATATCTACTCTTTATTTCATAATTGTTATGACAGGCTTTACATTTCATATGATGAATCAGGGTGATTTTGAAAAGGCTGGTCGTTACTATATGGCCCAATTTATTGGAATATGTAAAGAAGGCCCAATTTATTTTTTTGTACAAGGCCCTAAAAATCTTAGGACCGGCCCTGGTTTGACCCATGCTCAAAATAATCCAAATGAACCGTTGGATTTAATAATAAAATCACAAAAAGAAAAAAAATCCAGACTCTTAAGGACGTGGGTTCGAATCCCCTAGGAACCCACCCCCGTCAAAGAACAAGGTGGGGCGGGTCCCATGCCTATAACCCACATGTCCTCCAATCCCCAAGTGCGATTCACGGGCGGGGCGGGGCTTCTTGGATCCAAGATCCAAACCAAATCCGCTCAGCTCTACACCATCCCCTTTCAGGCCTTTATCCTTCCTTCTGTCTCTAGCCCGATGCAACCCCAACCAACACCCTTCTAGGGAATCACCCCAAGCCGATGCGGCGGAGATTGACGAAGAGAAAGGGGACAGCGGCGTGTTCCGGTAGTGACTGTCGACGACATAATTCCGACCATCTCCTTCGAGTCCACATTTTAAAAGGAAAAATTTGGTTTAACCCCTATTTCGAAATTAATTATCGAAGGTGAAGATGACGGCAGCGATGGTCGTTAGTTGGTGATGTTGTTTGTTTTTGGGGTGTGGGAGCAACAGGTGTGAGTTCTTGTAATTTGTGTAGCAGAAGATGTGGTACTGGCGTTGACCCGTTCCTAGGCCGTAGGACCGGCTCGGGAGTAGCAGGAAAGAGGTGGAGGCCGGGTGCTCGGCTCGGATCTAGTAGCTCGGCTCGGATCTTTGGTACCTACACACTGCCTAAAAATACCGGGAGAAGTTCCGGTAGGGATGGCAAACGGGTCGAATGGGCCGAGCCGGGCTGAACCCGTCCGGGTTGGCACGTGACTTGGGCGGGCTCGGGCCGGTTTGGCCACTTATCCGGGCCGGGCCGGGCCGGGCCCAAACTTGATTTAGGTGGCCCGCCAACCCGTGAACCTTTTAGGGTTCAACCCGGGTCGGGTCGGGTCGACCCGCGGATTGGCCCGTTTATATAGGTAGGTTTTTTTTTAGCTTAAAATAATAATAATAATAATACTAAGTAACTAATAATACTAATAAACATTAAAAATCGTAATAATAATAATAAGATTGAAAGAGTAAAATTGGCAAAAAAATTTGAAATGTTATTCATATGAATTTAAGTTATACAATTTTCACAATTTCTAATGAAATGAAGAATTCAATTCACAAATATATTTTATACAATAATATTTCTTATATACAATTTTAATTGACTCCAATTTTTCTAATTTAACATAACAAGCAAAGATATAATACAATTCCTAACGTGTCGGTCGAGTTGCTATTACAAGCAAAGCAGCTGTTGTTGTTGTTCTTCTTCTTCTTCTTCTGGCATGTTGCTCCCACTTGTGGACGTTGATAGTGCTTTCCCTTGTGTCCTATCTTCAGCCTTCAGCCAGTCTTCTATACAAACGAGCATCTCTAACGAGTCGAGCTTCAAGCGATTCCTGTAATCAGTTAGAACCCTGCCACGTGAAGAAAATGCACTCTCAGAAGCAACTATAGAGACAGGAGGAGTTAGTAAATCTTTAGCCATAATTGACAGAATACTAAAAGTGTGTTCATGGTCTTTCCACCATTGTAAAATATCTAGTGGAGAAGTAGAAGGCTCAGAATCTTATTGATTATACCAATTTAATTCATTTGGTTGATTAGTCCTAGGTTTTTTTGATTGAATTTGTTCAAGTAAATTAAATGTTCTATCACCAATTCTACTTTTACCCTTACTTTTAGAAGTACCAGAAGAAGAACTAACTACAGAAGTTGAACTACTAGAAGCAAAACGTCTATCATAATAATCATACAAGTTATTTAACGTAGATTCAAACTGAACTAAAAAAGTAGCGCAATCAATTACTAATTCTACATTTTTTTCAAGTAATGCAAAAGACATTTCTATCAAACTCTTCGTACCTTCTAATTTGATACGAGGATCTATAACGGTAGCAACACAAATCAACATAGGAGGAGGAAAATAATACTTCAAAAAAATTTTGTATGCAGGTTTTACAATCTCACCAACATTGATATCATTTAACATTTCGTTAAATGTTTGCATCATGCTAACTAATTCAATAAAAATGCAACTAGAAGTAGATTTATATGTTTTTGAAAATTTTAAAGTTGTGGTTTTGAAAGGTTCTAAAAATTTTAACAAAGATTCGGCAAAAAACCAATTGGGAGGAGTCATTTCAAAATTCTGCATATTTTTTACGATACAAAAATCATTTACAACTACTTTATATTCGGTAACAATATTTAGTAAATCAAAAGTAGAATTCCATCGGTGTCTAACATCCTTTGAAAATTTTCTAAAAGGTACATTTCTAACCCTACACTAAGCTTTCCATTCTTGTAATATGCTTAGACTTAATGCAATGAAATGTACACAATTTCTAATTTAACTATATATGGATCGGCTATTTTTAATGCATCTTGAACACATAAATTTATAATATGACATGCACATCTAACATGAAAAATATTGGCAGATGGAGGGTTTAATACGGATTTTAAAGTAGTAATTGCTACATTGTTGTTAGATGCATTATCAAAACTAATTATCGCGAATATGAAAAACATCACAAATTTCTATAATACGATTTGCTATTTCAGCGCCACTATGGGGATACGGCAACGCCGCAAGTGATATGATTCTTTTTTAAAGAATCCAATCATTGTCGATCCAATGACAGGTTATTCACATCGTTGGAATATTGTTGACACCCGTTCAACAATCCGAAGTTAAAATAACTCTACAAGTTAAACTCCATAAAATTGCAATTAAAGCGTCCTTCATTTCGATGTACATTTTAAAACAATCCGATTTCAAGTATTTCTCAGAATTCTTCTAAAATGAGGGTTTAAGGCCGTTTGATTAAAATTTTCCAAGTCCCTACTCTCGGGATAGGAAAATGGTAACTCTTCCTTAATGACTAATCGGGCCATTTCTCGACGAACAAGATCAGGATCATAAGGGTGGCTATCAAATAGACAGGTCCTAGGGTTGATTTTTTGTTGGCCTTGTAGATTAGCAAGAAGGTCTTTATGGTTATATTGGATGTGTTTACTAATTGTACTGGTGCCGTCACCCCTCTTGAATTTGTATGTTTTACCACATGTTTTACAAACTTTCAAACCTATACCCGAAGTATGTTCATCCGGGATATAATCGTAAAACTTATGCCAATCACTAGTTTCTCCTCTACTTTTTCTACTACTACGGGGTTGTGTGGTTTCGATTGGTTGTTGTTGTTGTTGTTCTTCTAATTGTATGTCACCTACAACCTCGTCGTGTGCACCCTATTGTTGGGTAGGAGGATCATGGTACTCTTGGGCGGGCTCGCTAGTTGGGACAATTGGTGGCCTACGGGAAGAGGAGGAGGAATCTTGCCCACTACGACCGCTACCGCCTGATCTAGACATAATGTAGTAATGTACTAATGTATGTAAAAAAAAATACACAATGTAGGAACAGTGAATTATAAAAAAAAATCTAAAAAACAAGAGGGTTGAGATAGAGAAGATCAAAAAACCAACAATAATTTTAACTACAACGCAAAAAAAAATATAACGAGAGAGGTATGAAATTTTGATACCGTTCACCGTGGAATACGCGTATGTAAAATAAACCGTGAAAATAAGAATAGAATAGAACTAGAAAGAAGCGCTTTGCTAATTCCGCAATTGAAGAGTTGAGGAGAGCTTGAAGGAGATTTGACGAGGGTTGAAGAGAGTTGAAGACTTTGAAGACGTTGAATTTTGATTTCGATACGATCGAAAATTGATCGTATATATGTCTCGTTGTAGACTTGCTTGTTGAATACTACAATTGTTGAAAAATTCCTTAGAAATGATGTATAATAGTAGAGAGAGTAAGAGAGTAAGGTGTGATTTTTTTAGGAGATTTTTGGGGGTATTTATTGGCTAAAAATGTGGGGGAAAAACCAAAAAAAACCAAAAAACGGCTAAAAGAGCCGTTATTGGGCTCTGTTGAACAGTGCGCCCAACGGGCCGCTAACCCACGGGTCAACGGTCGACCCGTAACGGGTCAAACGTTCGACCCGTACGGGTCCAACGGGTCGTAACCCGCGGGTTGGCGGCGGGTTGGATAGTTTTTAACGGGTTTGCGGGCCGGGTTAGGCGGGTTTGATTCGCGTTTTCTTCGACCCGAGTCGACCCGTTACTGTACACGGGTTCGACCCGAACCTGCCAAACTCTTAACCGGACCGAGTTCAACGGGCGGGTCGTGAGTGGGTCGCCGGTTGACACGGCCCAGTTGCCATCCCTAAGTCCCGGCGACAGGCCCTTCGACGATATTAGTCAGTCACTGAGAAAGCAACAATAGCTAGGGTTCAAGTGGGGAAAAGTTTATTACCTTTGGAAGTGAAGAGGGGGTCTGGTATTTATAGGCAGGTGTAAACGGGTCTGAGACCCTAACGGACCAGGTCGAACCCGTTTGCCTGTGGGCTTAAATGGGCTGAAGACCGTTTAACCTGCTTTGACCTGATGATCTGGAGGAGCAAAATATGAGGGGAACTAATGGCCTGGATGAGGCCATGTCATCTACCCCATACCAGAAGCCCCCCACTCCTGGAGGGCTGCGTAAGGCGTAAGCCAGCTGGAGAGTAGTCTGTCCCCACAGGAAGAGTGGAGTTGTGTGTCTGGAGAGTATGATTTGTAGTTTCTTAGAGGGGTAAGTGGGGTGGATGAAGGAGATCCTTCGGAGAGGAAAAAAAGCGTTGAAGGCCGAGGACCGATGGTCGGGAGCTGAACATCAATCCTCGAGCCGTAGCCTGTGAGAAGCAGGAATTTGGCAAATTTGGCTCGGAGCTTATGACTAGCATTTTGAGGGTCGAGCATCAGTGGGCGAGCCTTCATGTTCGGATGCCGAGGCCTCTGACCGAGCGTCGAGCTCCCAACTTACTGTAAAAGCTAGGGGTGGCTCGAGGTCACTGCCGAGCTCGAGCACCTCAGCTTGTTGTAAAAGTTAGGGGGTGGCTCGAGGTCACGGCTGAACGTCATGCCCCCCAGCCTGCTGTAAAAGCAAGGGGTGGCTCGAGGTCACTGACGAGCGTCGAGCCCCCCAGCTTGTTGTAAAGGATAGAGGGTGACTCGAGGTCACTGCCAAGCGTCGAGCCCCCCAGCTTGCTAAAAAAAGCTAGGGGGTGGCTCGAGGTCACTGCCGAGTGTTGAGCACCCAGCTTGCTAAAAAAGTTAGGGGTGGCTCGAGGTCACTGCCGAGCGTCGAGCCCCCAGCTTGTTGTAAAGGCTAGGGGGTGGCTCAAGGTCACTGCCGAGCGTCAAGACCTCCAACTTGCTAAAAAAAACTAGGGGTGGCTCGAGGTCACTGCCGAGCATCGAGCCCCCTAGCTTGCTGTAAAAGCTAGGGGGTGGCTCGAGGTCACTGTCGAGCGTCGAGCCCCCCAGCTTGCTAAAAAAGCTAGGGGGTGGCTCGAGGTCACTGCCGAGCTTTGAGGCCCCCAGCTTGCTAAAAAAGCTAGGGGCTGGCTCGAGGTCACTACCGAGCGTCGAGCCCTTAGCTTGCTGGAAAGGCCAAGGCTGGCTAGAGGTCACTGCCAAGTGTCGAGTCCCTCAGCTTGCTGTAAAAGCTCGGGGGTGGCTCGAGGTCATTGCTGAGCGTCGAGCCCCCAGCTTGCTGTAAAAGCTAGGGGGTGGCTCAAGGTCACTGCCGAGCGTCGAGCCCCCCAGCTTGCTATAAAAGCTAGGGGGTGGCTCGAGATCACTACCGAGCGTCGCGCTCCCAGCTTGCTAAAAGGCTAAGGGTGGCTCGATGTCACTACTGAGCGTCAAGCCCTCTAGCTTGCTAGAAAATTCAGGGGGTGGCTCGAGGTCACTACCGAGCTTCGAGCCCCCCAGCTTGGTGTAAAAGTCAGGGGGTGGCTCGAGGTCATTGTCAAGCATCGAGCCCTCCAGCTTGCTAAAAAAGCTAGGGGTGGCTCGAGGTCTCTGCCGAGCGTCGAGCCCCCCAGCTTGCTAAAAAAGCCAGGGGGTGGCTCGAGGTCACTGCCAAGCGTTGAGCTCCCTTATTGGAAAAGTTAGGGGTTGGCTCGAGGTCACTGCTGAGTGTCGATCCCCCCAGCTTGGTGTAAAAGCTAGGGATTGGCTCGAGGTCACTACCGAGCATCGAGCCCCCCAGCTTACTGTAAAAGTTAGGGGGTGGCTCGAGGTGACTGCCGAGCGTTGAGTCCCCCAACTTGCTAAAAAAAAGCTAGGAGGTGGCTCGAGGTCATTGCCGAGCGTCTAGCCCATACAACTTGAGAAAGCTAGGACGTTGCTCGAGGTCAATGCCGAGTATCGAGCTCCCATGCTTTGTATAATGGTTAGGGTGTGGCTCGAGGTCATTGTCGAGCGCCTAGCCCAAACAGCTTGAGAAAGCTAGGACATTGTTTGAGGTCAGTGCCGAATGTCGAGCCCCTTATGCTTTGTAGAAAAGTTAGGGTGTGGATCGAGGTCATTACCAAGCGCCTAGCCCATAAAGCTTGAGAAAGCTAGGACATTGCTCGAGGTCAATGCCGAATGTCGAGCCCCTTATGCTTTGTAGAAAAATTAGGGTGTGGCTTGAGGTCATTGCCGAGCGCCTAGCCCATAAAGCTTGAGAAAGTTAGGGCATTGCTCGAGGTCAATGCCGAATGTCGAGCCCCCATGCTTTGTAGAAAAGTTTGGGTGTGGCTCGAGGTTATTTCCTAGCACCTAGCCTATAAAGCTTGAGAAAGCTAGGGCATTATTCGAGGTCAATGCCGAATGTCGAGCCCTTTATGCTTTGTAGAAAAGTTAGGGTGTGGCTCGAGGTCATTGCCGAGTGCCTAGCCCATAAAGCTTGAGAAATATAGGGCATTGCTCGGGATCAATGCCGAGTGTCGGGCCCTTTATGCTTTGTAGAAAAGTTAGGGTGTGGCTCCAGGTCATTGTCGAGCGCCTAGCCCAAAAAGCTTGAGACAGCTAGGGCATTGCTCGAGGTCAATGCCGAGTGTCGGGCCCCTTATGCTTTGTATAAAAGTTAGGGTGTGGCTCGAGGTCATTGCCGAATGTCTAGCCCGTATAGCTTGAGAAAGCTAGGGTGTGCCGGAAGCACCGTAATTTGCCCCAAAATGAAAAAAAGGGAAGAAACAAAGATTACACCTTTTATTTACACAAAAAGGAGGGGCACGTGGTGCCGGTTACATGAGTTTCAGTTAAAAAAGGAGTTTAGTCCTCCCCTTCGAGAAACTTGATGAGTTATTCTGCGTTCCAGGGCCTCTTTACTATCCTGCCCCCCAGGTCTTCAAGACGGTACATACCATAGCGTATCATTTCTGAGACCTTATACGGGCCCTCCCAATTAAGGTCCAACATTCTCTTTTTGCTGGGGTTGGATACCGCCAGCTTTCCGAACTCGATGTCACCTAGCTTGATGTCGGTAGGGTGGACCTTCTTGTTATAAAACCTCTCGATCCGTTGTTGGTATATGCTTATTCTGCTGGCAAATTTTTCCCTGACCTCTTCGATTAGATCCAAGTTGGCGCTGAGGTCCGTTGAGTTTTTCACTTCGTCGAAGGCCATGATCCTGGATGAAGGGAGCCCGATCTCTAGGGGGATAACTGCCTCTGTACCGTAGGTTAGGTGGAATGGTGACTCATCCGTGGGGATTCTCATCGTCGTTCGGTGTGCCGAGAGTACGCTCGGCAACTCGTCAACCCACAGACCCTTGGATGAATTATCCAACCGCTTTTTAAGGCCGTCAAGGATTTAACGGTTCGCGTTCTCGTTCTGGTCGTTTGACTGAGGGTGACATATTAATGAGAAGCATTGCTGGACACCGATGTCTTTGCAGAACTCCCGAAAGTTTTTGCCTGAGAATTGTGTCTCGTTGTGATATACCTGTGGGATCCCGAATCGGCAGATGATGCGCTTCTAGAAAAATTACTGAGTTTGGTGTTCTGTGATCGTGGCCAGAGGCTCTGCTTCGATCCATTTGGTGAAGTAGTCGATGGCCACCACGAGGAACTTCCTTTGGCCTGTCGCTTTTGGAAAAGGGCCGACCAAGTCCATCCCCCACATAGCAAAGGGGGTCGGACTGGCCAGGGAGCAGAGGTTGGCTTGTGGAAGCCTTTTTACTGAGGAGAATCTTTGTAACTATTGTTTTTGAAATTTTCAAAATTTTTCCCTTTGTATTTCTTTTATTTGCAATTGAATGAAAACCCTATTTTCTTTCATTCTCAATTATTTTTTAATTAAGAATTTCTTGAAAAATTCGGTTCTTCTTGTTGGAGTTTTTCTTGTTGAGCTTATTATATTTTTATTGATTGTGGATATTTTTATTCAAACCCTGTTGTTTTGATCTACCTCCCAATTGAACCCTGAAACCCAATTTGATGAATTCTTGACCCAAAGCTGCTATTATTGAACCCTAATTGTACCCTATAATACAACTCTATTGCAAACCCTAATTTTATACACAAATCGAAACCCTAGCCGCCCTCTCTCTCTCTTCTACTCTCTTTGTCCTCCCGTTCTCTCTCTTCCATCCTTGTTTTCCCGCCTGAATCCCCCAAACCCATCCTCTTGGTCGTCTTCTCCGGCGGCTACCCCTCCCTTTGACGACTCCTAATCCCGTCGCGCCGCCCTCCCCCGCCAGCACACCCCAACCCTCATCCTCGCCTCCTCACCTGTTCTGCCCTCTTCGACATCAACAACAGACCAAAACCCCTGTACTCCTCCTTAATCCGATTGACGACCACCACAGCACGGCGCCACCCAGCCATTGATGCCTCACCGTTCACATCGACGAGCCCGCCAGCAATGCCACCGCCCTTGGCCCTGGCCATTGTGGGAGTTGCTGCTGTCTTGTTGCTTCTTACCGTTGCTGTCTCTTTTGTGTGCTGTTATTGCTTTTGAACTTGATTGCACGTATTTTGCACGTGCTGCTTTGGGGATTTACTAGTTCATAAGTTCGTTGCTTCGGGATTCTTATCCCGTTATTCTTAGTATTCGTTTCACCGATTAACAGGCAAATCACCGTCCTCTTGAATTGCTAATTGTATCAAATTCATGTGTTATTGAAATTCTTGCAAGTAGATCTCTTTGTTATCGTATTATCCTTAGTTATGTCTTTCGTTGGGTCTATTGAGGGTTTACACGAGCTAACCCCAATATTCTTGATATCGTGCCAATTTGACCCTAAAGTTTGGATCTTCATGAATGCATATAGAATTGTTAATAGGGTTATTCATACAAGTCACAACACAAATAAACTATTATAGAGACAATCGTTAGGTTATATGTCGTTTGATCGTTTGTTGATTGATTGATGTTAGACTTGTACATGTGTGTTATCTAAGTTTTATCTATCATGTTTGGACACCTATCATGCTAGTTACACAATTTATTGACTATAGAATCGATACCCAACATGTTCAATTAATTTTATTTTCAAGAAAAATACCCTAAAAACTGTACATGCATGCTGACCTGAACTTTGATCGCTATTTTCGAACCAGTAAACGAACTTAAAATGAAATACTTTCGGAATATGAAATGTAGCCCCAAGTGTCTAGTTGCCAATAACATCCAGAATTTTCGAATTTCAAGTTTTTTAGCAAAAGTTATGCCCATTTTACTACAGCTGTGTTTTTACATTTCAGATTTTCAGATTCTCGTACCTTCCATATTCAAACAGTAAAAAGGATGATCAAATGATAAAATTTTGCTATGAAAATTTTCAGATTGTTGTTTAACAGGTGTAGGAACCTAGATTATATTTTTACTGAATTTAATATTGAGTTTTTGCTGATTCAAAAATTAAAACAACAAGATGTTGAATTTCTGCCTGAACATAAAACCTGTAAAGAAACATGTGTTTGACCTAGCTACTGTTGTCGGAATTCGAACTTTAAGTATGCGTTAGAACCGTATGAAAGTCTAGTTTCCAGATTTTCTGACGGATTTAACTTTCGATTTATGAGTCAGCGGAAAACTGTATTTTTGTACAGGTCGCGCTTGCTGTCCAGAATTTTAGATGCCCCTTTTTAATGAATTAATAATTCCTATGTCGTATTATTGCATGAGTTAATAAATATATGTTACATTGCATGTTCCCAATTAGTTATTGTCACTATTTTAACCGTCCTACCCATGTTATCAACCTATTGTTTCCTTATTGATACTATCGTTCACCGAATTGTCCATTAATTGCATATTGTGTTGTTGCATTGATAAATAATTAACAAGCCGGGATTTAAGGGATTGACTTTTGAATAGTGAATAAAGTAGTGACTTTACTTGGTGGAGGGGCCTGTGTTTTCCTAATTACCGTTCTGGCTACCGTTTTATCGTGTGATTGTGGTTATGGCCATAACCCAATCTATTGTGTACCGTATCGTTGCCGATGACCATTTCATACACTGAAAGGTGAATAGTGTTTACCGTTACCGTTCCCAAGTACATGATCTACTGAGTGCACCACTTGAGTCTAAAACGAAATTGATTGTATGCATCGAACATGTAATATGGGATGCAGTAGTACATGCATTAGTTAGGATTAAAATGAATAATAGACATAAGGATTGACACATCACCGACATTGCATATTGTTCTTCATTGTTCCTATTTGTATCCAATATTGTTTAAGTGATATTGATATTAACCATTGATTACCATTACCGAATATTGATTCACCGTTACACCGTTGCATTGGTTACCATGTTATTGATTATTATCATCGTGCTATGTTATTGATTCCATTGATCCATTGATTCATTGTTGTACCGTTATTCCATTGTTCCCTATTTTCTCTACTTTCTGTCCATGACCTGCTCTGAGGACAAATTTTCTCTATTTTTTGGATGAAGTGTATCCAGGTAATGAAGGAGAATTGCCTGCTGAAATTGGGGAACAAACATTTTGAAGATTTCTGCTTTTAAATTGCTTATCGCTTTAATAAACTTAATGTATTGAGACTTGTTATTAATTTGGGTTGGATTATTTTTGTTTTGGCCTTATGTCTAGGATTTTATTATTATTTTCAGACGTTGGATTATTATAATTGTATTTGGATATTATATTGTCTCATTCCCAGCATTATTGTTCATGAGATCATTATTTTTGCCTGCGAATTTGTTCTGTATTGATTATATTGTTGAGTTGATCGATTAAACAGCTTATGGGTGACGTTAGTCATTTGCTGGGTGTCACGCCCCGCTTCCTAAAAACACGGAATACGAGTACATGACAAAAGCCCAGCGAATGACTAACGTCACCCATAAGCTGTTTAATCGATTAACTCAACAACATAAATAATACAGAATAATTACGTAGGCAATAATAATGATCTCATGAACAAAAATACTTGGAATAAAACAATATAATATCCAAATACAATAATAATAATTTAACATCTGGAAACAATAATAAAATCCGGGACATAAGCCCAAAACAATAATAATCCCAATCCAAAAATAAATACAAGTCTCAGTACATTAAGTTATTTAAAGCGATAAACAATTTAAAAGTGAAAATCTTCAAAATGTTTGCTCTCCAACTCCAGCAGGCAATCCTCCTTCATTACCTGTAAATACTTCATCTAAAAAGAGAAAAATAATTGTCCTTAGAGCAAGTCATGGACAGCAAGTAGAGAAAGCAGGGAACAATGGAATAACGATATAACAATGAATCAATGAATCAATAGGAATCAATAAAATGGGACAATAATCATGATAGTCGATAAAATGGCTATAATAATGATGCAATATCAATAACAATAATCAATGATCAATAACGGTAACACTTAGCCAATATTTGATATCAATAGGAACAATATGCAGTGTCGATGTAATGTGATCCTTAAGTCTATAATTATTTTAATCCTAACTAATGTAGCACTTCATGCATCCATCCTTTTACTACATGGTTGCTACATACAAACAATTTTGCTTTAGACTTTGTAGTGGGCTCTATAGTTCATGTACTCTTCAACATTAAACATTATTCACCTTTCGGTGTACGGTACGGTCATCGACAACGATTCAATACACGATAGATTGGGTTACGGCCATAACCACAATCACCGATAAAACAATAGCCGGAACATTATTTAGGAAAATACGGGCCCCTCCTCCAAGTACAGTTCATATATTGTCCACTACGAAAAGTCAACCCTTAAACCCCGGCTTGTTAATTATTTCATCAATGCGACAATACAATATGCAATTAATAGACAATTCGGTAAACAATGGTATCAATAGGGAAACAATAGGTTAATAACCTGAATAGGATGGTTAAAATAGTGATAATAACTCATTGGGAACATGCAATGCAACATACATTCATTAATTCATGCAATGATACGATAGAAGAATAATTAATACATTAAAAGAGAGATCTAAAATTTTGGAATGTAAAAACACAGCTGCAGTAAAATGGGCATAACTCTTGCTACAAAACTCGGAATTCGAAAATTCTGGATGTTATTGACATCTAGACATTCGGGCTACATTTCATATTCAGAAAATATTTTATTTTGAGGTAGTTTACTGCTTCGAAAATAGCAATCAAGTTCAGGTCAACAAGCATGTATAGTTCTTAGGGTATTTTTCTTGAAATAAAATTAGTTAAACATGATGGGTTTCGATTCTATAGTCAACAATTTGTGTAACTAGCATGATAGGTGTCCAAACATGATAAATAAAAATTTAGAATACACACATATACAAATCCAACATCAATCAATCATCAAACGACATACAACCTAACGAATGTCTCTGCAATAAATTATTTGTGTTGATACTTGTATGAATAACCCTATTAACAATTCTATATGCATTCATGAAAGATCCAAACCTTAGAGTCGAATTGGCACGATGTCAGGAATATTGGGGTTAGCTCGTGTAACCCTTAATAGACCCAACGAAAGAGATAAACAAAGAATAATATAATAACAAAGAGATCTACTTGCAGGAATTTCAATAATACTTAAATTTGATACAATTAGCAATTCAAGAGGACGGTGACTTGCCTGTTAACCGGTGAAACGAATAGCAAGAATAATGGAATATGAATCCAGAAGCAACGAACTCACGAACTAGTTCAACCCACAAATAACACGTACAAAATACGTGCAATAAGATCCCAAAGCAACAGCACACAAAGGGACAAACAGCAACTGCAGCAATCAGCCAAGAGAGGGAGAGCACCGGCCAGGGGCGGCGGCGCTGGCGAATGGCGAAGGCGAGGTGCGACGCCGACGGTCGTTGGCGCACGGGGTCGCGCTGGTCGGCGATCGAACAGGGGAGAGGAAGGGCAATCGGGATTTTGTGTTCTATCTGTTGAGTGTGGTGGTCTAAGGGGTGAGGGAGAGCGGCGATGGGGCTGCCGGAAGACGGGGACGAAGTTGGGTGGCCGGAGATGAGGGAGGAACTGATCGGAGGTGGGGTTTTTGGGTGTTGGCTGCTGTTGAAGAGTGAAACAAGGAGAGAAGGAGACAGGGGGGTTTCGGGGGTGGCTGGGAGGTTGCCGGCGCCGGTGGCGCGCGCCAGGGGAGTGCAACGGGGCGGTCGGCGCAAGGGGGTGGTCGGAGTGGCCTGGGAAGATGATCGGTAATGGGTTTGTTTGGAGAGATAGAAAGAGGAGAGAGAAATGGGAGGAGAGAGAGAGGGCGTCTAGGGTTTCGATTTGTGTGCAGAAATTAGGGTTTACAGTAGAGTTGCATTTATAGGGTACAATTATGGTTCCCTAAAAGCAGTTTTGGGTCAAGAATCCATCCACTCGGGTTTTAGGGTTCAATTAGGAGATAGATCAAAAGTAACACGATTCAAATAAAAATACCCATAATTCAAATAAACAAAATCCACAATATAGATAACTCAATAAAAGAGAAAGATAGTTCATGAACGAAAATTCCAATCCAATTAGATAAATAAATAACGCAATTGAAATAATAAGAATTGGGCTTAAAACAAATTGGAACTCGCCGAGAAAATCAGATCGGGTATAAAAATAAAATATTTCGATAGATGAATTTTTTTTTATAAAGAAATCAAGAAATAACAATTAGTAATTATATTCATAATAATAATAAATCCATACAATAAAATAACATTCAGGTTTAACAACTTATTAAAATACTCTAATAATATACATGATTTGGGCTGAAATACAATTAACCGATAAATTAAGATTTTAAAATACGCCTTACTCGAAATAATAATAGTATTTTCGATTGGAAAATATTTAATTAGAAAATCTCAAAACAAATTGGACACAAAATAAATTTATAAATGATTAAAATACCGGAAATATTCGGAAAATAAATATTTATGGAAATGGGGGTTACACTGGGCCAATGTCATGTGCTCGTATTCCGTATTTTTGGAAAGCGGGGCGTGACAATCTTTGGCAAGGGCCGCACCTTTTACGAGGTCTTGGGCATCTTGTAACATAGTCGGGGTTGAGGGCTTTTCTGGCGAGCGACCTGCTCCCCACGTGACACCCTCTGATTCCATCATGCAATTCCTTCAGAGCGTACTTGGCTTCATCGGGGGCCTGGCAGCGAAGGTAGGGTCTACCGTCTGTCGTCGTGTACGAGCACTTAAAGATTGTCTCGTTGATTATGATGAACCTTTCTGAACGGTCCCTAGTCCTTCTAGCCTCGGCCCGATTCTGAGGAAGTTCGTCCTCATCCAGAAACTTCCGGATGGGGGTCATCCAGTTGTCTGGCTGAGGTTCGGTGGCGAGGCAGAGGACTTCGGGGAGGTCAATGCTAGTCTTGAGGAGAACTTCGATCAGAACAGTGCGGTCGAGCCCTTCGAAGGACGATAAGGCGAGTTTTGACAAGGAGTCAGGCTGGGCATTTTTCTCCCTAGGGATCCATTCCATCGAGGAGTGGTCGAATGACGTTAAGAGCTGCTGGACTACCACCAAGTATCGGACCATTCGAGCATCACGAGCCTCGTACTCCCCCGTGATCTGGTTGACCACGAGCTGGGAGTCACTAAAGGCCTTGATTTGTTTGGCCCCAGCCTTGTGGACCAGGGTAAACCCAGCGATCATAGCCTCATATTCTGCCTCGTTGTTCGAGGCTGGGAAGTTCAAGCGGAGAGAATACTAGAGAATGAAGTTGTTAGGACCTTTGAGGATGTTGCCCTCGCCGATTCCCACTTTGCAAGACGAGCCATCGGTATAAACTTTCCAAATCGAATCTGGCTCTTGAACGTCAGATGGCTTGGAGATAGTGCATTCTGTGATGAATTCGGCGAGGGCCTGCCCCTTGATGGCTGTCCTGGGCTAGTAGCTGATGTCGTACTGGCTCAGTTAGATCGACCACTTGACTAAGCGGTCAGGACTTTCGGGTTTATGGATGAAGGCCTTGAGGGGCTGGTCGGTGAGGACCTGAATAGAGTGGGCCTGGAAGTAAGGACGGAGCTTTCACGCGGCCATTACCAAGGCGTATGCCACCGTTTCCATCCTTGCGTATCTTGTCTCGGCCGAGATGAAGCCTTTGCTCACATAGTAGAGAGGCTTCTAAACACCTTCTTCTTTCCGGATGAGCATGACAGTGAGTTCGTTTTCTGAGGCTGAGAGGTACAGAAAGAGGGGTTCACCTGGTTCGGGTTTGCTCAAGAGTGGAGGGTTGGCGAGGTAGGACTTCAACTGGTCGAACGCCTATTGCTGGGGGTTGCCCATTCGAAGCCTTCTGCAACCCGCAGAGCCTTGAAGAAGAGGAGGGACTTCTCACTAGATTTGGAAAGGAAGCGGCCGATGGCCTCTAGTCTTCCCGTGAGCCGCTGAACCCCCTTTAATGTTTATGGGAGGGGTCATGTCGATTATGGCCTGGATCTTCTCGGGATTTGTCTCTATGCCGCGCTGGCTAACTACGAACTTGAGAAATTTCCCCGAGGAGATGCCGAAGGCACACTTGGTAGGATTAAGCCTCATGTTGTGGAGCCGAAGGATGCCAAAGGCTTCCTCAAGGTCGGTGACATGGTCCTGCCCTCGTCGGCTCTTGACGAGCATATCGTCGATGTATACCTCCATGTTACAACCGATCTGATCTTTGAAAACTCGGTTGACATGTCTCTGGTAGGTGGCTCCGGCGTTCTTGAGCCCGAAGAGCATGATCTGGTAACAGTAGAGACCCTGATCTGTAACGAAGGACGTTTTGGCGATGTCCGGACGGAACATTCAGATCTGATTATATCCTGAAAAGGCATCCATGAAGGTCAGGAGCTCGTGGCCTGACGTTGCGTCGATCAGGGTGTCGATGCTTAGGAGGGGGAAAGGATCTTTGGGGCATGCCCTGTTGAGATCCGTGAATTCTATGCAAATCCTACAGCTCCTGCTGGCCTTCTTAACCATTATGATGTTAACCAGCCACTCAAGGTAGCTGACATCTTGAATGAATCGATCAGACAACAACTTGTCCACCTCCACTTTTACTACTTGTTGCCTCTCCGGGGCAAACTTGTGCCACTTCTGATGGATCGGCTTGGAGCCCGGGGCGACGCTAAGCCTGTGCATTGTTAGGTCTTCGATAATCCCGAGCATGTCGGACGTGGTCCAAGCGAAGAGATCAATATTGCAGCAGATGTAATCAATTACACCTGGCTTCAGGTCGGGGAAAAGGTGTGGCTCACACGGAACCACTTTGACTTGTCTTCTGCCTCGAATGAGACCTCATCCAATTCGTCCACATGTTCCGACTCGGGCTAGCTTTTTTCAGGCGGAAGCTCGACTACGTCAAGGGGGAACACCCCGCCTCCGACCGCGGTCATGTAGCTCGAACGGGCATACTCCTGATTTCCTCTCACAACACCAACCCTGAGGTCAGTGGGGAATTTCAACTTCAAGTGGTAGGCTGAGGGGACGGCCTAGAGCGAGCAGAGGTCGGATTAACCGAGGATGGCATTGTTTACTGCCTTGACGTTTGCCACCACGAGAAACTTCCTTTGGCCCGTCGCTTTTGGAAAAGGGCCGACCAAGTCCTTCCCCCACACAGCAAAGGGGGTCGGACTAGCCATGGAGCAGAGGTTGGCTTGTGGAAGTCTTTTTACCGAGGAGAATCTTTGGGAAGGGCTGCACCTTTTAAGAGGTCTTGGGAGTATTGTAACATGGTCGGCAAGTAGTCCCGTGGTTGAGGGCTTTTGTGGCAAGTGACCTGCTCCCCATGTGTTACCCCCTGATTCCATCATGCAATTCCTTCGAAGCGTACTTGGCCTCACCAGGGGCCAGGCAGCGAAGGGAGGGTCTACCGTCCGTCGTCGTGTATAAGCGCTTGAAGAGTGTCTCGTCGATTATGATGAACCTTTATGAACAAACCCTAGTCCTTCTAGCCTCGGCCCGATCCTGAGGAAGTTCATCCTCGGCCAGAAACTTCTGGATGGGGGTCATCTAGTTGTCCAGCTGAGGTTCGGTGGCGATGCAGAGGACTTCGGGGAGGTCGATGCTAGGCTTGAGGAGAACTTCAATCAGAATGGTGCGGTCGAGCCCTTCGAAGGACGATGAGGTGAGTTTTGACAAGGAGTCAGCCTGGGCATTTTTCTCCCTAGGGATCTGTTCCACCGAGGAGTGGTCGAATGACATTAAGAGCTGCTGGACTACCGCCAAGTATCGGACCATTCGAACATCACGAGCCTCGTACTCTCCTGTGATCTGGTTCACCATGAGCTGGGAGTCGCTAAAGGCCCTGATTTATTTAGCCCCCGCCTTGTGGGCCAGGGTAAGCCCGGCGATTATAGCCTTATATTCTGCCTCGTTGTTTGAGGCTAGAAAGTTCAGGCAGAGAGAATACTGGACAATGAAGTTGTCGGAACCTTTGAGGATGACACCCGTGCCGCTTCCCACTTCGCAAGATGAGCCATCGACATAAACTTTCCAGATCGGATCTGGCTCTTAAATGTCGGATGGCTCGAAAATAGTGCATTCCGTGATGAATTCGGCAAGGGCCTATCCCTTGATGGCTGTCCTGGGCTGGTAGATGATGTCGTATTGGCTCAGTTCAATCGACCACTTGACTAAGCGACTGGGACTTTCGGGCTTGTGGATGAAGGCCTTGAGGAGCTGGTCGGTGAGGACCTGAATAGAGTGGGCCTGGAAGTAAGGACGGAGCTTTCGCACGGCCATTACCAAGGCATATGCCACCTTTTCCATCCTTGCATATCTTGTCTCTGCCGAGAGCAAGACTTTGCTCACATAGTAGAGAGGCTTCTGAACACCTTCTTCTTTCCGGACGAGAACGACACTGAGTTCGTTTTCTGAGGCTGAGAGGTACAGAAAGAGGGGTTCGCCCAGTTCGAGTTTGCTCAGGAGTGGAGGGTTGGCGAGGTAGGACTTCAACTAGTCGAACGCCTGGTGTTGGGGGTCGCCCCATTCGAAGCCTTTTGCTCTCCACAGAGCCTTGAAGAAGAGGAGGGACTTCTCTCCAGACTTGGAAAGGAAGCGACTGATGGCCTCTAGTCTTCCCATGAGCCATTGAACCTTCTTAACATTTATGGGAGGGGCCATGTCGATTATGGCCTGGATCTTCTCGGAATTTGCCTCTATGCCATGCTGGCTAACGACGAACCCGAGAAATTTCCCTGAGGAGACGCCAAAGGCACACTTGGCAGGATTGAGACTTATGTTGTGGGACCGAAGGATGCCAAAGGCTTCCTCGAGATCGGTGACATGGTCCTGCCCTCGTCGGCTCTTGACGAGCATGTCGTCGGCGTATACCTCCATGTTACGACTGATCTGATCTTTGAAAACTCGGTTGATAAGTCTCTGGTAGGTGGCTCCAGCGTTCTTGAGCCCGAAGGGCATAACCTGGTAACAGTAGAGACCCTGGTCGGTAACGAAGGATGTTTTGGCGATGTTCGGAGGGAACATCCATATCTGATTATAGCTTGAAAAGACGTCCATGAAGGTTAGGAGCTCGTGGCCCGACGTTGCGTCGATCAGGGCATCGATGCTCGGGAGGGGAAAAGTATCTTTGGGGCACGCCCTGTTGAGATCTGTGAAGTCTATGCAGATCCTCCAGCTCCCACTGGCATTCTTAACCATCACGACATTAGCTAGCCACTCGGGGTAGCTAACCTCTTGAATGAATCGAGCGGACAACAACTTGTCCACTTCCACTTTTACTGCTTATTGCATCTCCGTGACGAACTTGCACCGCTTCTGATGGATCAGCTTGGAGCTCGAGGCGATGCTAAGCCTGTAGGTCTTCGAAAATCTCGGGCATGTCGGATGGGGTCCAAGCGAAGAGATCGATATTGCAGCGGACGCAATCAATTACACCTGGCTTCAGGTCGGGGGAAAGGGTGCGGCTCACTCAGAACCACTTAAACTTTTCTTCTGCCTCGAATGAGACCTCCTCCAATTCGTCCACAGGTTCCGACTCGGGCTGGCTTTTTTCAGGCTGAAGCACGACTGCGTCAAGGGGGAATACCCCGTCTCCGACTGCGGTCATGCAGCACGAACGTGCAGACTCCTGATTCCCTCTCACAACACCGACCCCGAGGGCAGTGGGGAATTTCAACTTCAAGTGGTAGGCCGAGGGGACGGCCTGGAGCGAGCAAAGGCCGGATCGACCGAGGATGGCATTGTATGCTGCCTTGACGTTGACCACCATGAAGTCTATTGACTCGGTCTGTATGATGAGGGTCGTGTCGGCTATTACATCCAGCGTCACGATCCTTTCAATTTGCATCGGGACGCCCGAGAACCCATACAGTGTGTACCTGACTGGCTTTAGCTTGTCTCGGGGGAGTTTGAGGTTCTCAAATGCTTTCAAGAAGAGGATGTTATTAAATTTTTCATTGTCCACAAAAATCCGGCGGACTTCAAAGTTTGCCATGACGAGGCTGATGACGAGAGCATCGCATTGTGGGGGTCGGACTCCCTCCAGGTCTTATCCGGAGAAGGATACCGATCGCTGCTGAATCAGAGGGGAGGGATGGTCTCAAACGGAGTTAACCTCTCGGACGAAGGCCTTACAGGAAGTATTGGATTCCCCTCCCATGGGTCCACCATGGACGCAGTGTAGGATGGCTTGCCCTTCGGTTTCCTCGGGCTTGGGGTCCCGCTCGGGTTGCCGGTTGATCGTTTGAGGGGGAAGTGAAGGCCTCGGATCCCTCGGATCCCTCAGATCTCTTGGGTTATCCTGAGTGAATGCCCTCAGGTACCCTAGTTGGATAAGGGTCTCAATCTCGTCTTTGAGGGCCCGACAGTTATCCGTCTAGTGCCCATTGTCTCGGTGGAAGCTGCAGTAGAATCTCTGGTCCCATTTCTTGTTGTTGCTCGGTCGGGGAGGGAGTCGGACGATCCCTTTATCCTCGATCTCCATCAAGATTACCGACACGTTCTGGGTCAGCGGGGTATATGTGAGACCCCATATTTCTAGAGAGTATAGATATATATATATATATATATATATATATATATATATATATATATATATATATATATATATATATATATATATAGTGTATATATATACACTAATCAGTAGAAAGAATGGATGGATTTGGTTGGAATTGGATGGTGACGTGGATGAAGAATGGAAATAAAAAAAGAAAGGTGAGTGTTTGTGTGTTGACTAGTTTGACTATGGAATGAATGAATGAATAAATGAAAGAATACATGTGTGTGTGTGCTTGGTGGGTGCTTGACCGGTTGAGCTTGGGACAAAAAAGTCCCATATCGGCCATAGAATAGGAGGAAATGAAAGATTTATTAGGAAGCCAAGGATAAAGGTGTACCCAACCGTCCGGACACCCTTTTGAGGCAGCCTGTGGTGGGCGTGGCTAGAATTTAATTAATTGTGTGCGTACGGACTGAGTGCGGGGCGTTACAGATGGTATCAGAGCCAACTTTCGACATCGAATGTAGGACTTGTATATAGGAAGTGCGTGGGACGCAATATGTGTGTAAGAGATGCGTAAGACCCTGTGTGGGCAGCGATTAGGAGACAAGTCTACATTCGACTAGAAAGGCGATCCTGTACTAGATTGCACGTCCCGTATTCAGCGAGGACGCTGAATTCTTAAGAGGGGGTGAATGTGAGACCCCGTATTTCTAGAATATATATATATATATATATATATATATATATATATATATATATATATATATATATATATATATATATATATATATATATATATATATATATAGTGTATATATATACACTAATCAGTAGAAAGAATAAATGGATTTGGTTGGAATTGGATGGTGACGTGGATGAAGAATGGAAATAAAGAAAGAAAGGTGAGTGTTTGTGTGTTGACTAGTTTGACTATGGAATGAATGAATGAATAAATGAAAGAATACATGTGTGTGTGCGCTTGGTGGGTGCTTGACCGGTTGAGCTTGGGACAAAAAAGTCCCATATCAGCTATAGAATAGGAGGAAATGAAAGATTTATTAGGAAGCCAAGGATAAAGGTGTACCCAACCGTCCGGACACCCTTTTGAGGCAGCCTGTGGTGGGCGTGGCTAGAATTTAATTAATTGTGTGCGTACGGACTGAGTGCGGGGCGTTACAGTATACCTTTCAAATTGGGGGACCAGATTCTTTTGAGAATGGCTGCCTCTTTTCTGACTTTCTTGGCGGGCTCGACGTCGACTGCCTTCCGCTTTCCCTTGGTAGTGGCTTCCTTGTGCCCTCAGGGTTTAGGGCCTCTTCCGCTCGAATGTATTTCTCGACCCTGTTGAGCAGGTCAGGGAAGTCGACGAGTGGTTTTTTGGCCAAGGAAGCCTTAAGCTGACCGTGCCATACGTTGTGTCGGAAGGCTGCCGAGGCAACTCCCGCATCAAGGGAGGAGACAGACCTCACCTCAGCGGTGAACCTCCAAACGAACTCGCGGAGTGACTCCCCTTCCTTCTGTCGTCCCAAACAATCTATTCTGTGCTTAAAGTCACGTTCCATTCGTCGGTCATACGGTGATAGATTTCAGATGCTGTACAGTTCGAGAGCATGACATGGTACCTACGTCAACTCTTCTATCGTTGCATCGTCGGAGACAAATGCCTATGCAAATTCCAGTACCCGGAAGAGGCGAAATTCTGTTTTAAGGAGACTGTGTGGTACACAAACCTTGACGTAAAGAACTTTGGTTTGTAATTTTGTGCAGATCCGAAAAAACAAAACTGTAGAAAAAATTGGCTCTGCACGGGGTGGGTTCACGTCGGTTCGATATTCGTGTCCGCAGGACGTACGGGCGCACACAAGTCGCATGTAATCCGGTCCGAGATTTGCACCCCCCTGCGTGCACGAGAGAAAGCCTCTTGGCTTGCTATCTTACAATGCCAAGAAAGATATTATTATATATCATCTTCTATTTTCTTTGTTTTTTCCGATGTGGGACTAAAATCCCTCAACTCATTTTCAGAGATGAAACTGTCTCACTATGGGAGACAATTTCTCATTCACCCGGTAATCGTTTTGACCACGTAAATATGTGATTTTGATCTACTCACGAAGGAGAACACAAATCCATTAATATCTCTCACTAATTCATAAAGGATCTTACTCAAAAAGTTGCTCAAAAACTGGTTCGTAAATGGTGTATAATATACCCATTTTCTAACAAATACAACCCCTGAATCTTACCAGAACTACCTTTAATAACCATCAAACGAGACAAACTTCATACATACATTTATTCATTGATTCATTCATTCATTCATTCATTCATTCATACATACATACATACATGAATACATACATTCATTCATTCATTCATACTGTTCATCAAAAAAAAAAAGTTCATCATTCATTCATTCATACATACATACATCCATATATACATAATATAGGGTAAATTTCACTCAACCCTACCCAGTTTTCACCAATTTGCAGATAACTAATTTCTTTTTTTCGGACGACCCTATTACATCCATATTCATGTTGCAGATCTATTATATTTATTTCCTTCATCCCGTGACATCACGTACGTGTTTCTGAATTTTTTCCCAGAATGATCCTCTTTTTGAAAGTTTTTCCAGAACTGACCTGTTTTTTTTAAAAATTCCATAAACGACCCACTCGCTTTTTGAAAAAACGAGTTTGGTTAAAAATAACTCGTTTTTTCATAAAGCGAGTGTTAAACTTTTAATTTTCGAAACCCACTTTTTCAAAAAGCGCGCTTGGTTATTTTGGTAAATATTTTCGAAAGTGGGTCAGCTTGGTAAATACTTTAAGAAAGTGAGTTAGTTTAGTAAATAATTTCAGTAAGTGGGTCAGTTTGATAATAAATTCTTTCTATATCACATTGTCACTTAATCTTCTTTAGAATACTATATATGAAATCATTTCTTTAGACTACTATATATGAAATCGTTTGTCAGGACTTTCTATATCACATTGTCACTTCATCTTCTTTGGTAATGATTTTATAAAGTTAGTAACTGTTTAGCAGTAGTCGAGAATATACATAACTTGACATTATTTCAGTATACACATAATTGATGTGTTTTAAGTTGTCGAGAATGAGCCCATAGATACTCTCAATCTCCGGTATATAAATAATTGGCTTTTGACCTATCAATCATATGCGCTGAGTTCTTGCGCTAAATGTCTCACACCCACTTTCTGAAAAAGCGAGGGTGGTTAAAAGGGTCCATGATTTTTTTATATATATATTTCACATTGGCGGAAATGACCAAGTTACCCCTTCCTTCATATAACCAGATTATCACCTTATGGATAAAAGGGTCATGCGGTAGTGATAAAAGGGGTATAACTAGATTATCCCTTTTATCACCTTAGGGATAAAAGGGATAAAAGGGTCATATGCGCTGGGTTCTTGCGCCAAAAATTCTTCTATTAAAAGGGTGGTTGTAACTTCGTCTATGGCTGCTGTTATACATAATGGTAGACCACAAAAGCCTGGCGTGGTAATTGATGAGACATGATTCTCTAGTTCTGAATATTATCAGCAGACTAAGGTTTGATCATAATATATTGTTTTGTATTTCTTGTACTTATTGGTAGGAGCATCAACATATGCCAATTCAGTATTTGGGTGGATAAATGTTAAAATTGTTGTCGAGGCCCGGGCATTGGATCTGATTTCTAATATTTCTAAATGGTTAACAATATGAGCCTCGACAACAATTTTAACATTTATCCACCCAAATACTGAATTGGCATATGTTGATGCTCCTACCAATAAGTGCAAGAAATACAAAACAATATATTATGATCAAACCTTAGTCTGCTGATAATATTCAGAACTAGAGAACTATGTCTTATTAATTACCACGTCAGGCTTTTGTGGTCTACCATTATGTATAACAGTAGCCATGGACGAAGTTACAACCACCCTTTTAATAGAAGAATTTTTGGCACAAGAACCCAGCGCATATGACCCTTTTATCCCTTTTATCCCTAAGGTGATAAAAGGGATAATCTAGTTATATCCCTTTTATCACTACCGCATGATCCTTTTATCCATAAGGTGATAATCTGGTTATATGAAGGAAGGGGTAACTTGGTCATTTCCGCCAATGTGAAATATATATATAAAAAAATTATGGACCCTTTTAACCACCCTCGCTTTTTCAGAAAGTGAGTGTGAGACATTTAGCGCAAGAACTCAGCGCATATGATTGATAGGTCAAAAGTCAATTATTTGTATACCGGAGATTGAGAGTATCTATGGGCTCATTCTCGACAACTTAAAACACATCAATTATATATATACTGAAATAATGTCAAGTTATGTATATTCTCGACTACTGCTAAACAGTTACTAACTTTATAAAATCATTACCAAAGAAGATGAAGTGACAATGTGATATAGAAAGTCCTGACAAACGATTTCATATATAGTAGTCTAAAGAAATGATTTCATATATAGTAGTCTAAAGAAGATGAAGTGACAATGTGATATAGAAAGAATTTATCATCAAACTGACCCACTAAATAAAATTATTTACCAAACTAACTCACTTTCTAAAAGTATTTACCATGCTGACCCACTTTCATAAATATTTACCAAAATAATCAAGCGCGCTTTTTGAAAAAGCGGGTTTAGTTAGAAATAACTCGCTTTTTCAAAAAGCGAGTCTAACATTTCGAAAATTGAAAGTTTAACACTCGCTTTCTGAAAAAGCGGGTTATTTTTAACCAAACTTGCTTTTTCAAAAAACGAGTGGGTCGTTTATGGAATTTTAAAAAAAACAGGTCAGTTCTGAAAAAACTTTCAAAAAGAGGGTCATTTTGGGAAAAAATTCCGTGTTTCTTTTTTATGCTTTAAATGTTCCTGCCCTTTATAACTAATTAAAATTCTGAGGGTTTTGAATTTGTATATGTTCTAATTGGGTTTTGGGTTCAAGATCAAGATGAAGATTAGCGTAGTTGGGTTAGGATTTGGTAGTAGGGAGAGGGGAGAGGTGAAAGGGGAAAGGGGACGAGGGGAAGAGGGGGAAGGTGGAGGAGGGTCCAACAAATAGAAAGGATGGATTGTAGGGTTTGCGGATGGGAATGGGTCGGGTTTGGGTTTCAAAATGCATTTATAAAGGAGGGGGTTCGGAGAGAGGGGAAAGATGAAGGAGAAGGGGGTATGGGTTCATATTTGGATTTTGATTTGAACAAGAAAAGTCAAAAAAAGAGGTTGAGGTGGATTTCCGTTTCGGTTTAGATCTGGATTTGAGGTGGGTGAAGAAGAAGACTTTTTTATTACATTATTATTTTTATTTTATTTTTTTGAATTTTCAACTCTCGACTATATGAGCTCCATTCTTTTTTTAGGTCAAGTTGACTTGGTGGCCAATTTTGATCACGAAATAATGCACAACTTCATTCCACTTTTCTTCAAAATTAATAATAATAATAATAATGCTCTGCTTCATGAAGAGGGCTTAATTAACGATTTAGACGACCATTGAGTGAAGCCTGACCGCTTCGACAGAGCTTCATGTAGGCTGGACATGCCTGCTACTCGTTGGAATTAGATAACCACCCCATGATTTTGGTGAAAGGCTCAACCTCCTGAATATTCTTCAAGAATATTCTATTTCCACCCATTGTGATGCCAACGATAGCCATTTTGGTGGTGAGTATGATGCATCTCCTTATTCGACGCACTCTTTAATGAATTTGAAGACAGAGGACCTATTTGCATGGCTCGGAAGGCGTTACCCATAGGGTCGGTTAGCTACAGGTCATCAATGTGGGTCAGGGTGGCTCGGATGGGTCACATTCCGGATTACTCATGACTTTTTGGACCTTTACCGGTTGTAATATGGGTAATGGTACACCTACAACCAAATTTACTATTTTTTTCTTTACTACTTTAGATTACACACTATTATTGAATGTTTCTACCAGCTATTTTACAATAACCTCCATTAATAGTGTACCACCTAAGATAGTAAAGGAAAATGTAGTAGATTTGGTAGTAGGTATAGCATTATCCTTTTTTAGGGCAAATTTCTGTAAATCCTACCCAGGTTTCGGCAATTTGCAGATGTCGCTAGCAAAAAAAATTTCTCTCCGCTGTTAGTCCTATTGACAACCAAATATGGAAGCATTTTACCCAACTTCGTCTGTTTCCTTTACAACGTGACATCACGCTACTAATTTTAGGGCAATTTTTTTTTTATCCATAAAATACCCATGCAATGACATTATTAATTATAACTTTTATGGGGTTTATATGGGTTCTGATTGATTATTACTAAGTATGAATCTCATTGGGTTTCGATGGATTCTAATTGAGTTTCTAGTTTGGTTTCAGGCTGGGGTAGGGGAGTTGGGTTGGGGCTTAGGAGTGGGGAAAAAGGACGACAGAAAAGGGGGAGGTAGAGGTGGAGGTGGGCCAACGTGTTTGGATCTGCGGAAGCTTTGATACCAATTGTTAGAATTTCATGCAAAGTTTATGCAACATGATAACTACAAACACAAAAGCAAAATAATAGATCAAAACAAACACACCAAAGCACACAATTTTGTCCCTGTTGGAGCGAACCCTAATGAGGAGAAATAACCGAGATGATATTCAACTAGATAAGATACAAGAGTTACAACTCTCACAACGACACTCTCTCAAGCCTCACCAGAAGATAAATTGGAAAATCTCTCAAACTCTTTTTAATGAAGTAATCACTCTTACCTCTCTAAAGAAGACAATACAATAATATATAGAGATAGAGAAACCCTAGGTTGTAGTCTTGCTACATTAGTCATCCGATATATCCTGAAGAAAGAGACACGATAGGAGTCACACGATCTAACTTGGAGTAGAAGTTGGACCTGAAACATTCCCCAAGAATCAGTCCAATAAGTTCACAGTTGTCATCGGCGGTCGACTGCAATTGGATGCATCCAATCCATAGAGCAATGACGGTCGACTGCGCAATATCGTAGTTGACTGTTAATGTCACACCCTGCTTCCCAACATACGGGAATACGAGTCCGTGATGAAGGCCCAGCGAATGATTTTAACATCATCCATAAGTTGTACCAGTCTTAACTCAACAACATGAAAAGAAATAATCATAACCACGCAGAAAAATATAATCACATAAACAGAATAAAATCCAATAACCAAATCTGGGATACAGGAACATACCAAATGGTTCGAGAATATGCAATGCAGTAACAGTTCGACGAGTTCCTTTTAGTTACCCATCATTGTACCTGTATAACATAACTCAAAAGAAAGAGGAAGAGACCCGTTAGAGCAAGCTTCGGGCGACAAGTAGTAGGAAGCAGTAAAATAGGAAATAAAGGACTATATAACAAGAACAGAAATTGGAACAATATCGGAGTCAATAAATGATAAACGGTAACAAAATCAAAAGTTGATAATCAATAACTCAGAAATCAGGAATCAAAGTTTAATAACTAGTATTCAGTATTAGTGTCAATGTTCAATGTTCATTTATGTCTATAAGTCTATTATTCATTTTAATCCTAACTAATGCACGTACTACTGCATCCCATACTATAGGTTCGGTGCATACAAAACAGTGTATGTTTTAGACTTCATAGTGGGATCTACAGAGCATGTACTCGGTGTAACAAGATAACAAGATAACAGGTTCACTAGTAATTCTCCATCTTCTATGTCAATATTCCATGTAAACAAGAAGGGCCCTGCCGAGTACATTTTCTGAGATTATCCCCTACTAAATCAACCCTTATTAATCCTGGCTTGTTTTATTATTTTTATTAACAATCATTTATGAACATGCATGTGATCAATGTGGACGATTGTAATAATACTCATGCAACAGGTACAATCGATAAGACCAATAGCACTAGTACAATTTTAAGATGATATCAAGACTATACAATATATGAAATATATATGGTCCAATTTATTAAATAAGAAAAGCACAGTTTATATGCAAAACATAACAATATATGGACTAAGTGTACTACAATTTTTATATGCAATGTTTTAAGTTTCTGTGTCAGGAACCGGGTCGAAACCTCAGTACAAAATCAAGCAAGTGACAAGGCATATATGTGAATGTTCAATAGTACAATAAATTTACGGTTTAAGTTTGAAGTCAACAATAATATCACGATGAGAAGACTATGAATCAGTATCATGGTACAATAAATAAATAATGGAGTTCAATTAAATATGATGTTCAAATTGATTACTACTTACCGGATTTCAAGGAGTGTTTTCTTGAACTAGAAATAATAAAATTAAGTTCAATAGACGCTTGCCTGTTAGGAGACGATTCTGAATATAAAGAGATAATGGGATGAGAATCCTGGCAATGACACGTGCACTCCACGTACCCACAAAAGCATGAGCACACAACGTGCGCAAGAACACAACAATAGCAACACTCCCCAAGTAGCAAACAACAACGGCAATCACGGATTCAGCAAGCCAAAACACCAAACACCCAAGTGACCAATTAGCACACCACTACATACCGAATCTAAGGCAGAACAACAAACATCAAACCCAGATCCAAGGGAACAAAACACCAAACACCAAAATGGGCCAATCACCTCTCGTCTTCTTCTTCCCTTCGACAGAGAGAGAGAGCGTGGGAGAACTCGGCGATGCTGGGAACTAGCGACGGCGCTACGGCAATGACTGCGGCACCACGCAAGGCGATGGCGGGGATGTCGCTGCGGTCGGAAAGCAATGCAACGATGGCTAACAGCGAGCTCTGTTTTTGTTCGAAACAAGGGGACGACACAGGGGGTGTTCGGGCTTCGACAACGACGAGGGCAAGGCGGGAGGAGTTTTGCGGTGGATGCGGAGTGAACGGGGAGGTGACCACGGTGGCAACGAGGAGAGGGGAGCGACGAGGTTCGAGTGTTCGAGCATAAGCAGTAATGGCGATGGGTTCTTCGGAGGTTGGGTTCGGTAATGGTGGCTCTTCGATGGGGGAAGCCATGGCAGAGACCATAGAGAGAGCGGGAGGCTCGACTGTGGAGGAGGCAATGGTGGGGCGGCGATCTGAGGTGGTCGGTGATGATGAGGTGCCGACTCGATGAGGAAGAGGATGAAGATGGAGGCGGCGATGGCGATCGGGGGTTCGACGTCGACTGGGGGTGAGGGTGCTGGCATCGAGTGGCTGTTGGCGAGGGCACAGTCAGATGGGAGGAGACGAAAGGGGGGAAGTCTGTTGGGTTTTCTGTTGGTTGGGAAACAGAGAAGAGAGAGGGAGACGGGGGAGGTTTAATAAAAGTAATAATATAATATTAATTAAGGGGGAAGTTGGAGATAGTAGGGGGGTTGTAGTTAGGAGAACGTGCAAAGTAGGGGAATGTGAAGAGATTTGTATACAGGTGAGTGTAAAGGATTGATCTGTATAATTATAGATGGGTACTGGGTTTAGATCCAACAATATGCAGGTTTGGGTTTAGGATCCAATAAGGGGATGGATTTGGGTAGACAATAGTATGGGCTTGCAAATGGATTGGGCTAACAAAAGATAACAATAATAATACTAGAATAATAAATTGCAATAAAAGGCCCACAACAAGTTCAAGACCCAAAATACATTAAAAATAAAAAAGAGAACACTACAAAAATACAAGAAAAATTTGTATAACCGAAAACAGGGGTTACAGTCAATTCATCTAGCATGTTGTTGATGCTACTGCAACTTCTTTTTCCACTGATGCGTCGACCTCCTTCACCTCACCGTCTTCTCTTCTTATCAAACATAATATGCAAAGCATAAACCCAACACAATAAACGGAATGGATGGATTGGAGGGTAGTGGCCACTACAACATATAAGGCTTTCTACCGCGGATTTCTTATAGCATTTAAGTATTAATGTTGTTGAAAGTGATCAATAATAGTATTTTTGAAGAAAATACTATCTTTGATTAATTTTGAAATTTACTCTTAGCTACGACAACATTTTTAAAATGCTACAATATTTACGGCATTTTAGAAACGCTATTATATCCGTAAATAAACAGAATAGATATGGGCAAAAAAGAAAATTCTAAGTAAAAAATCCAAATCCATCAAAACCCTTCAACTTCTCCCCTGTTCCAAATAAAAAACCCCTCCTTCACCGTTCCCTATTTCAAGAAATTTATCCCCAAACTCCCCTTCTTCGTGCCTCCCGAAGCCCCGACCTGCTGTCAAAAGAAACACCACTTCTCCTCCCCGCGCCCCGGAAGCCCTACCCGCCGTCGCCCAATGCCCTCTTCTCCTCCCCGCCCCCCGAAGCCAGATCCACCGTCGCCCAACATCCTCTTCTCCTCCCCGCCCCCGAAGCCCCACCACGTCGTCCCGGTTCCGGAACACCCCCTTCTCCTCCCCGCCATCTCCCATGCTAGCCGATTCCAGGTAACGTTGTTTGCTGAATCGATCGATGTTAGGGTTCCTTTTTTGTGAGAGATTAGAATCAGTTTATCGAGCACATGTTCATTTTTGTGAGAGATGAACAGAATTTTTCCTTACTTTTATAGAGCACAGATCAACTATGGTTTGGTATGTATTCCCTTATATAGACGCAGTAGAGGATATTTACGAGGATCATTTCTGATGGAAGCCATTGCACATGGTAAATTAGTAACAAGATGGATGTACTTGATATCTGTTTTGTTCGTTTGATTGTCTTCTTTTGAATTGATCTGCTAGCAACTTATTGAGTTCAGTGATGTTTTTGGGTGGTTTATTCCAATTTAAAACTTCATTTTTGGCTAGTAGTTTATATCATATTGGTAGTTTATATCAATCATAAGTTCTAGTTTGTTCATGACTATATGTTTATTAGTTCAGGGTAACCACTAAACTATCATGAACTTATTTTGATATTTGTTCACTTTACTACCTTGGTTGGTAGAACTTATCATGAACTTATTTTTAGTTGGTAGCTAGAACTTATCATGAACTTATTTTGATACTTTTTCATTTTTCAATTATTAATCACACTGACATTTTTTCATCTCCATTTGCACGTTAGAGATGTTATGAATGAAACGAAGAATGCGAATTGTTTTGATGTTAGTCACTCAAGGGTTTTTTGTCGTCAGTTTTAAGTTTATTAGATGTAACTTTTTATTTGTTTATTGTACGAATTCAAATTCATTGTACGGAATTGTTTTATGATGTTAGATTTTGATATACGTGTACACAGCTTTTCAAAACATGTATAGGTTGAATGGTGTTATTGATGTTTTATATATATGAATCCGGAGAATTTTCAAAACTTTTATATGCATATGTAGAACTTTTTTCTGCATACAGGTCAAAAGAAATAGCGTTTTTAAAATGCTGTAAAAAAATACCACTCTTAGAAACGATAGCATTTTCGAAACGTTATTAAAGCCATAGCGTTTGAAAAATTCTATAAATACGATAGTGTTTTATCGAAATGCTATCGTATATATAGCGTTTTCAAAATGCTATATATACGATAGTGTTTCGAAAACGCTATAAATACGACAGCGTTTCGACAAAATGCTATCATATTTATAGTGTTTTCGAAACATTGTTCCTTTTATAGCGTTTCTTGGAAACGCTATGGACATACCATAGCGGGGACAACGGCAATGTTTGCAAAACACTGTCGTAGGTCTTTGATAGGATTTACAAAATGCTATCAAATGGCATATTTGTTGTAGTGTGGGGACTTTGTGGGGTTTGGGGATAGGGAACAACTGGGTTTGGGTTATGGATTTAGGTTTGGTTTTAGGTAGGAGCAAGGTTTGGAGAGAGGATAGAGATAGAACAGGAGGAGGAGGAGGAGGAGGAGGCAAGTTTGGGTTTGGATTTGTATCTGGATTTGAGAATGGACAGAAGGAGGAGGTGTGGCAGGTTTTGAGTTTTAGGTTTTGGATCTAAGTTTGAGAAGGCGAGTGAGAAAGAAGAGTGATATTTTAAATAAGTTCTCCACTTTATTGAGGACTTATCTAGAAAGAAAAATCAGCTAAATATGTATGAAACCACGGAGAAAATTTTACAGATAGTTTCTCAATTATCGATGTACTTTTATGAATTAACTCACTTCACCTCATCTGAGAGTATAATGGCCCTTTCACGTAAATTTCGATGCTTTCAGTTAATTGTGGTAAACCGCAACAAGTTTGAGCTTATAGTAGGGCAAACCGTAAAAATGAATTAGGTAGGGTTATCTGCAAAATGGTGAAACCTAGGTAGAGTTCTTGAAATTTACACTTTTTTAAGCTATTTTTTTATATGTTAAACTTACAATTTTCATTTAAATGTTAAGCTTTTTACACATGTCTCTCAAAGTATCTATACACTAGTATAATTTACGTGCAATGCACGTCTACAAAAAAGTAAAGTCATCAAATTAAATGAATATATATCGAATAAGAAAAAAATAGTTTATATTTAAATATTTTGATTTGGGCTATACGTGCGGTGCACATTTATATTCGTTAGATATAGTTTGGACGTGTATTATACGTGTTTATATAGTTACAAAGTTAAGATTTGTTTGTTACAATCCCTAACTCTCCCATTAAAATAGTAGAGATTAATTCTTTTGCAGTTAGATCTGTATATCCATTTAGATATGGGTAATGTTACACCTACTACCAAATTTACTACTTTTTTCTTTACTATCTTAGGTGGTACACTATTAGTGGAGGTTATTGTAGAGTATGTGGTAGAAACATCCAATAATAGTGTGCCACCTAAGGTAGTAAAGAGAAAAGTAATAGATTTGGTAGTAGGTGTAGCATTACCCTTTAGAAATAGGGTTTTTATGTAGGGCCTCGAATATGCATATTTACACATAAGTCCTCCACATATGCATACTTTGTATATGAATTTCTCAAAATATACACATTTGCATATATTCCCCTTGATTTATTTAATTATTATAAGCCCCTCTTGATAAGAAAAGAGAAGTGCACCATTCGGGTAAATTTCTAGTAGATGGGAACTTCCTAGAGAAAATATGTCAGATCCCAGATGAGGCCATGAGGGTCTAAGAATATTTGTTTCTTTGCAAGTTCAACCATTGGTGGTCTTACGTCGATGGGGATGCTCTGGAGTAATTTCTGCTAATCAAGTATTTTTATATCTGTGCTAAACTCATCAAAATAGTAATGGATGACTGGAAATTAGGGGTGGCATTAGAGCATCCACGGTCGTTTGCATTTTTGCCATTTTTATCATTTTTTTGGTATTGTAGCGCACACAGTCGTGAGGTATTTTGCCATTTTTTAGCAATTCGTGTACAGTAGAAAGGGAGAAATAGCATTCGAAATAGCAAAATGCATATTATAGCAGACGAAACATTAATTATATTGTTAATTGATCGGACGAAACATCACTCGTCCGAATTTAAAAAAATTAAAAGCCAAATAAAATAACTAGTTAAATGAATTTAAGGGTGAGAATGAACATGATGTTTCGTCCCATGTGCCATTCCTTTTATATAAAAAAAAGTAAACAAAAACCAAAAGACACTTTCACCCTTCATCTCATCCCACCATTCAATACATGATCCAACGGAGCGTTTGTTCGCAACGGCTCTTTCCAACATACAACGGCTATATTTTTTCAAATTTTGCCTATATATTGGCTCCGTTGCTGTAAACCAAAGTCATTGAAAAAAAAAACATATCTATCTAACTATATCATCCAGAAAAATTCCAACTCTCTGTCTCCTTCTACAGAATTTGCAAAGTATTAAGCAATGGCAGGGCATACTGGTAGTGGTGCTAGAGGAAGAGCTTACACAACACAGAAAGATGTGGTGCTCTGTCAAACGTGGATATGTATAACACAAGATCCTGTAGTTGGTACTATCAATCCGGTGACCAGTTTTGGGATCGAGTTTTGACTACTTTCACGACTATATTAGGGATTCCGAACGACCGAACACTAAGCTCCTTTTCTAGTCGCTTCCATTTAATTTCCAAAGAAGTAGCCCTGTTCATTGCGAAGTTGGGTTCTGTAACAAATAGAGCAGCCAGTGGAAGTACCGAAGCCGCTAAGGTATGTACAAATTATCATATATTTAGTAAAACTTTTCTTTAAATTTATCAAGTGTTAAAGTACTAATGCAATAAATATTGTCATAGATGCGCGACGCCAGAGTTGAATATTTGCAAACATCCGAAAAACCTTTCAAGTTTGAAGCATGTTACGATATACTAAAGGATCAACCTAAATTTTCCTTGCATACTACACAAATCTTTGATTGATTCATGGGTTCTGGTTCCTCACAAGGTGAATGTGGCAGTTGCCAAAATTCTCCCTCAATGAATATATAATATTCAGACATCCGGGTTGACATGGAATTGCCTACCCCTCTAACCCGACCACCTGGTAGGAAAGCACAGAAGAGAAAGGAAAAAAATCTTGCCAAATCATCGTCTGAACATTCTCAAATGGTAGTAGAAAGCCAAAATTTCAATGCTATGTATAAAGAAAGTGTTGATAGGAGGAATACGGCTACCGAAATGAAGATTGCAATTAAGCAAAAAGACCATGACCTTAGACAGCAAGTGGAGGATGATAGCATTATGAAGATTGACCTTAACACTTTACCGGATAGTCAACGTTATTATTTCATGTGTAGATAAAATGATATTTTGCAAAAAAGAGGTTATAATAGGGGGTAAACTACTAGTATTCAAAGTGAAATGATTAATGTATTGTTCAAGTATATGTATTTTTTTCACAATTAATGTATTCTGTTTTCTGCTTTAATTGTTAATGTGTTCGATTCATACAGTACATTAATAACATAAATAGAATTACCAACATATTACCATATAAGTAGATGTAGCAACGTACTACATTCATAAATAGAATTAGCAACATATTACAACATAAGCAGATGTACCAACAAATTACAATACAAACAAAAAATGCGAAAATGAAAAACAGTAAATTAAAACAGATAAGCATACAACAATTTCCTACAATTAGAACCTTCAACATTTAGCTTATTCATCATCTCTGAATTGGGACCAAATATGCTCTACCAAATCTTGACGTAATGCATGATGTTTTTGTCTATCATTCAATATCACATTGCGCATTATTTGGGCTCCCTGATCAATATGTTCACCTCTATTAGGTACAATCATAGTCGTAGTGTCCTGTATTTGATCATAATCGTAATCAGCAATGTCATCTTCACGTTCGTCCTCAACAATCATATTGTGTAGTATTATACATGTTTTCATGATATATGAAAGAGTATCTGCATTCCAAATACGCGATGTGCCCTTCACAATTGCAAACCGTGCCTGTAAAACACCGAAAGCGCGTTCTACATCTTTCCGAGCACCTTCCTGCATTTCTGCAAATTTTTTCTTCTTTTGAGTGTCTGGGGCAGAGTAAGTTTTCACTATAGTCGCCAATGAAGGGTATATACCATCCGCCAGATATTATCCCATATTGTATGTGGTTGTTGATTACAAAATTTGCAGGCGGAGCACAGCCATCAAGAATTTCATCAAATAGAGTAGAACGGTTGAGCACATTCAAATCATTATTGCAACCTGGCATTCCGAAAAATGAATGCCAAAACCAAAGATCATAAGATGCGACAGCTTCAAGAATAATTGTTGGTTCCCTGGTATGTCCTGTATACTGTCCGTGCCACGCAGCTGGACAATTCTTCCACTTCCAATGCATACAATCTACACTACCCAACATCCTGGGAAAACCCCTGCGTTCATTTTCTTGAAGGAGTCATGCTACATCGGTGGCAGTAGTTTTTCGCATATACTGGTTCCCAAATAACTGTACAATTGCATAATAAAATCGACGTAAGGTCTTCAACACAGTTGTTTCGCCAATTCGTAAATATTCGTCGACAGTATCCACTGCACCTCCTTATGCTAAGCATCATAGCGCAACTGTTATTTTCTGATGTGGCGTAAATCCAAGATTTTTACACGCATTTGTTGTTTAGTAAAGTACTCATTATATCCCACAATAGCAGCGAGTATACGGTTGAAAAGATCTCGCTGCATACGAAACCGTCGACGGAAAATAGTCTCGTTGTATGTTGGATTTTCAGAAAAATAATCCCTCCACAAACGAATATTACCTTCTTTTCTTTCCCGACGTATGTATCGGCGGTGAGCAGTTTCTTCGTTGTGTTGCAACTACAAGGCGTATCGTTGCATACGATTGTTGACATGTCTGGCTACTAAATCTTCATGCTCTGCTGATTCATCTAATGAAGTTAAAGAAGAAGAATCATTTAAATTGTGATCCATTGCTCTGTTATCTCTTACTACACGAAGGGAGTAATCTTAGTTTAGGAATAAATGTGATGATGGAGTGAAAGTAAAGTAGGTTCATATATGAGAACCATGGAGTGCTTAAATAGTATTTGTTGGGTGGGGAAATTTTTAGTTGTGAATGAATTATTATTCAAAGGAGCATACTGAGTGAATCACATCCCGTGAATGAAGCATATTGAATAATGCACTTCTCATCATATGGGCCAAGACATGATTTGACTAATTTCAAATCAGTACACATTAGATGCCAACACATGAATAAAGAAATTATCATCATCTTGTTGAAGACATGAAGATGTGACATTTTTTTGTTTTGTTGATGTCGGCAAGATAATGGTGAGAATGAACACATTTGACATGTTTGGAATAAAGAAAAAGTGGATGTGAAAATTTCTAAAACACCCTTTTCATATGATCCACCAAAATAAGTATTAATTGTCATATTAATACATGCAAATCTACGTATCTGACATTCATAAACGAGTTACAAACTCTTCATCCACATCCTGGGTGCACTGGACAAAGGATGTATTCGATGTCGAGGCTCCCATGTCGTCTACAGGCAGTCACAATTCCCTATGTCTTGAACTAGAATGTCTGTTGTTTGATACAGATCTCCTACCACCAACTGCAACACTCAAAATTGAGTTTCTCAATATCATTTCTGATTGTATTATCATCTCAATTGGGCTTTTGAGTTTGTTAGCTGTTGACAAGTCTGGTACAACTCCTCCTGTCAAAAGAAAGATTAATATATATACAAAAATGATATATAATGAAAATTGGAACGCGATTCTCACATATGTTGGTTCCCTATGCAGAACAAACTGGAAATTTCCGTAGTCCAAATTCCTAATAACCGTACCGCTCGAAAATAATGGAGCTTCAACTAAAGTTTCACCATGCATGGCAGGTCAATCGGTCATTGGTAGCATGTCGTACTCACAAGGAAGCCAAAAAGGTGGGGCCGCATGGGGCAACTGGGTTGATGAACCAGCGATTGTAGCTACACCGATGAAATCAACATTCGATCCATGCGAGAGTGCTGGCATGATGGGACCAATCGAAACCTTCGCCCAATACTTATCGTAAGTGCTCAGTTGTACACGAGTGAGGAATTGCGAAGATTCAATTGGGTCACCGCAAACATCTGCTGATGTTAGACGCATGACTGGAGGTGGGTCATTTGGTATTGTAACATCCCCAGATATTTGGCAATGACAACGATCGCCAAGATACCAGATACCCTGTATAATGTGATATTGTTAGAAAAATTATTCTTTATATATATACACTTCATGTCATTTATAATAAATATACCTGTTCGCAATACATAAATGCATGTCGATGATGAGAAATGAAATTAGCAACTTGAATTTCATACACGCCTTTGTATGCCGAACTATTATAAGGTTGTCAAATAATGGATTTCCGTGAACGCAACTCCAATTGGTCACGAGCCATCGAAATATTGTACCTTATTTGGTCTAAACGACCTGCATCTAAAAATTCATGATTCCATCGACAAATTCTCGGCCATTTATCAGCATTCTCCATATGTTGCTCCATATTAAAACTCCTATCAGTTATTGGTATACAACATCTTGTGTATTCGTATGCCTAATACTACATTCAAAGAAACATATAGGTATAAACTCGGATATTAAACTACTATTTAAACCTTAAACTTATCAAATTAGATGCAAAATTTAGATATACCTCGAGTACTTGCCAAGGCCCATTAAATGACTTCACTTTTAGCCTGCTACAAGTGTCTAGAGACAAATACAGCAGTGCGAAAGCTGGGCTACCCCAATCGTATTGGCCCACTGAAGTCAATTCTTCAAATACAGCTAACCAACCACATCTGACTAATTGAGAACCATTAGGGTAAAGAAACGCCCGTAGGAAGAACATGAAAAAAGCTCTTGCAATCATTAGCGCTAGTACATTATTTGTCGTAGCTTCCTCGATCATACTGTTGTTAAAGTAACGTTTCAGGAACAAACAACGAATACCGTGAGACTTCCAATCATCTATTGTAATCTCTGGAAAAATGTGAGTCTGGATTAATTCGAATGTATACGCCTCGTCGTTACACGGGGGCAAGGGCCCGATACCGATTGAAATTCCCGTTAGCATTACCCAATCTAAAGGAGTTAGGGATGGCGAACGGGTCGAGTGGGCCGGGCCGGGCCCAACCCGTACGGGTTGGCACGTATACTTAGCCGGTCCGGGCCGGGCTAAGTTTTCGTTTGGGTGGCCCGCCCAACCCGTGAACCCTTTAGGGTTCAACCCGGGTTGGGCCGGGTCGACCCGCGGGTTGGCCCGTTTAATATTATTATTATTATTATTATTATTTTTGGTAGCTTAAATTAAAATAATAATAATTATAATTATAATACTAAGTAAGTAATAATACTAATAAACAATAAAAATCGTAATAATAATAATAAGATTGAAAGAGTGAAATTGACAACAAATTTTGAAATATTATTCATATGAATTTAAGTTATACAATTTTAACAATTTATTACGAAATGAAGAATTCAATTCACAAATAAGTTTTATACAATAACATATTTCTTATATACAGTTTTAATTGAGTACAAGTTTTCTAATTTGACATAACAAGCAAAGCTGTTGTTGTTGTTGTTGTTGTTGTTGTTGTTGTTGTTGTTCTTCGGGCGAGTTGCGCCCACTTGTGGAACTTGATAGTGCTTTCCCTTGCGTCCCATCTTCAGCCTTCAGCCAGTCTTCTGTACAAACGAGCATCTCTAACGCCTCGGGCTTCAACCGATTCCTGTAATTAGATAGAACCCTGCCACTTGTAGAAAATGCACTCTCAGAAGCAACTGTAGAGACAGGAGGAGTTAGTAAATCTTTAGCCATAATTGACAGAATACTAAAAGTGTGTTCATGTTCTTTCCACCATTGTAAAATATCTAGTGCAGAAAGAATAGGCTCAGTATCCTGTTGGTTATACCAATTTAATTCATTTGGTTGATTAGTCCTAGATTTTTTAGATTGAATTTGTTCAAGTAAACTAAATGTTCTATCACCAATTCTACTTTTACCCTTACCTTTAGAACTACCAGAAGAAGAACTAACTACAGAAGTTGTACTACTAGAAGCAAAACGTCTATCATAATAATCATACAAGTTATTTAACGTAGATTCAAACTGAACAAAAAAAGTAGCGCAATCAATTGTTAATTCTACATTGTCCTCTAAATATCCAAAAAATATTTGTATCAAATTCTTCGTACCTTCTAATTTGATATGTGGATCCATAACAGTAGCAACACAAATCAACATAGGAGGAGGAAAATAATACTTCAAAATTTTTTGAAATGCAGGTATTACAATGTCACTAATATAGGGATCATTTAACATTTCGTTAAATTTTTGCATCATGCTAACTAATTCAATAAAAATGCTACTAGAAGTAGATTCATATGTTTTTGAAAATTTTAAAGTTGCGATTTTAAAAGGTTCTAAAAATTTTAACAAAAATTCGGCAAAAAACCAATCGGGGGGAGTTGCTTTCCATTCTTGTAAAATGCTTGGACTTAATGCAATGAAATGTACACAATTTCTAATTTTAACTATATATGGATCAGCTATTCTTAATGCATCTTGAACACATAAATTTATAATATGACATGCACATCTAACATGAAAAATATTGTCAGATGGAGGGTTTAATACAGATTTTAAAGTAGTAATTGCTACATTGTTGTTAGATGCATTATCAAAACTAATAGCCATAATTTTATTGCGAATATGAAAAACATCACAAATTTCTATAATACGGTTTGCTATTTCAGTGCCACTATGGGGATACGGCAACGCCGCGAGTGATATGATTCTTTTTTGAAGAATGCAATTATTGTCGATCCAATGACAGGTTATTCCCATCGTTGGAATATTGTTGACACCCGTCCAACAATCCGAAGTTAAACTAACCCTACAAGTTAAACTCCATAAAATTGCAATCAACGCGTCCTTCATTTCAACATACATTTTAAAACAATCCGATTTGCAAGTATTTCTCAAAATTCTTTTAAAATGAGGGTTTAAGGCCGTTTGATTAAAATTTTCCAAGTTCCTACTCTCAGGATAGGAAAATGGCAACTCTTCCTTAATGACTAATCGGGCCATTTCCCGACGAACAAGTTCGGGATCATAAGGGTGGCTATCTACTTGACCGGTCCTATGGTTGATTTTTTGTTGGCCTTGTATTTGATCAAGAAGTTCTTTATGATTATGTTGGATGTGCCTACTAATTGTACCGGTGCCGTCACCCCTCTTGAATTTGTATGTTTTACTACATGTTTTACACACTTTCAAATCTATACCCGGAGTATGTTCGTCCGGGATATAATCATAAAATTTATGCCAATCGCTAGTTTCTCCTCTACTTTTCCTACTACTACGGGGTTGTGTGGTTTCGGTTTGTTGTTGTTGTTCTTCTTCTTCTAATTGTATGTCACCTACAACAACGTCGTGTGTATCCCATTGTTCCATAGGAGGATCAATGTAATCTTGGATGGGCTCACTAGTTGGGACAATTGGTGGCCTACGTGAAGAGTAGGAGGAATCTTGTCCGCTACGACCACTACCGCGTGATCTAGACATAATGTAGTAATATGCTAAAGTAAAGTATGTAAAAAAAATATACAATGTAGGAGCGGTGAATTATACAAAAAAAGTCTAAAAAACAAGAGGGTTGAGATAGAGAAGTTCAAAAAAAACGAACATTAATTTTAACTACAAGTCTACAACGCAAAAAAAAAAATTAACGAGAGGGATAGAGATATTTTGATACCGTTCACCGTGGAATACGCGTATGTAAAAAAAACCGTTAAAATAAGAATAGAATAGAAAAGATGGAGGAGCGCTTTGCCGATTCCGCAATTGAAGAGTTGAGAAGAGGTTGAAGTAGATTTGACGAGGGTTGAAGAGAGTTGAAGACGTTGAATTTTGATTCCGATACGACCGAAATTCGATCGTGTATATGCCTCCTTGTTCTTTGTTTGATGAATACTACAATTGTTCAAAAATTCTTTACCAATGATGTATAATAGTAGAGAGAGTAAAAGAGTGAGGTGTGATTTTTTATGAAATTTTTGGGGGTATTTATAGGCTAAATATGTGGGGAAAAACAAAAAAAAACAAAAAAAAACCCACCCAACGGCTCTGTCCCAGACAGAGCGCATCAGCTCTCGGCAACGGTAATTTCGACCGTTCGACATGCGGGTCAACGGTCGACCCGTCACGGGTCGAATGGGTCGAAACCCGCGGGTTGACCCGCGGGTTGGCGGGTCCAATTCGCGAGTTGGGCCGGGTTTCGCGAGCCGAATTCACGTAAATTGCAAACCGGGTCGACCCGGTACTGTTCACCGGGTTCGACCCGAACCCGCCTAGCAACTAAGCGAGTCGGGTTGGCGGGCCGGGTCGCCGGTGGGTCGCCGGTTGACCCGGCCCAGTTGCCATCCCTAAAAGGAGTGAATCCTAGCTCGCCGCATGGTAGGTGAAAAGTGTGGGTCGTATCCCACCATCTCTCAACCAAAGTCTCCACAAGTCGCATAAACGACTTATCCGTATCTATATGCATCAAACGATGCCAACCCTGGTGCTCCACGTACTGCTTGATAATTGGGACACAATAGCAAAATTTTTTGTACATTTTTATTGGCTCCCTCCAATTTCCCCTAAAATGAAAAAATCCACCGTCAGGGTGGACAGTAATGTGTTTGCATAAATGATTGCGATCATCTACAACAGATTTTCAATTTGATTCATCTGTGTAGTCTACATTCTGCAACTCCGCTTCTGATTGGCTGCTACTTTCTGCTTCAATCGCCGTTGGTTGTTGACGCTTTGGTTTCATCTGGCCGATTAATCTTTTTATTGAAGACATCGATATAACCCGATATTTTTTTTTTAAGAAACGGGTAAAATTGAACTAATGAAGAAGATAAAAGATTGGAAATATGAGAGGGATGAGAAGAGAGAATATTGAAGAAGTTAGCTCTCGGTTTGCTGAAATAGGCTGAACTCCTTCAAACTATATAGTTTTTTCAAAGGGGGGTAAACAAGGCATTTCCCATGCCATTAATAATTTTTTTTTTAAAGCAAAAAGAAAAAGCAACCCACCAAACCTGGACGACACATGATGTATCGTCCCAACCCAAATGTGAATAATTTTTTTTTTAATTTTGGAATGAACATCATGCTTCGTCCGACCTTAAAAAAAAAAATTCTTTGTCGTCCCGTATTTTTTATTAATATTTTCTAACTTTCGGCTAGTATAAATTATTTTTTTATTAACGTCTGTTACTTTTTTAACGAATTTATGCGTTTTTTACCATTCGACGACTGCAGCATTTCTTCGAAATACATTGCTAAAATATGCATTTTGCCATTTTTTTTCATTGAACGACTGTGGATGCTCTTAGGGCCGAGCGAGCCCGGGACCGGCCTGATCCGCCCAAACTCAGGCTGAACCAGGACCAACCCGGTCCGGTTTGGTCCGCCATTTTCCCCCAAAAAACCAAATCCAGCCCGGCCCACTTAGACCTGGGACCGGGTTGAACCAGCCCTGGCCAGTCCGGGCCGACCGTTGGATTTTTCTGTTTTTTGTTTCCATTTTTTAAAAAAATATTGTGTTTGTGTAATTACTAAAATACCCCCAATGAATCTATACTAGCTAATTTTGGGTGGTGTTTTGGGAAATTCAAAAAAAAATCATATTAAATATATATAACCTCATTTCATTCAATTCTCTTCATAAATTCACTCAACTCTCTCTACTATCTCTCATCTCTCTCAACAAATCAACAACAATCAACAACATTCAACTACTCTCTTGCAAGGATCAACATCAACAACATCCAACAACAATTAACAACATCAACAACATCCAACAACAATTAACAACATCAACAACAACACTACAAACTCCCAACTCGCTCTACTTTCATTCTACAATCTACATTCTACACTCATACAGTATTTTTGTATTTGTATAATTTTTTGAATTATCATTGTTGTTTGTTCTCATTTATTTCTCTTAATTAGATTAAGTTCTGTTGTACTTCTTCTTCTTCTTCTTCTTTTTAGATTTTTTTATTTGGTAAACATACACTAGTTTATTCATTTAATTGTTGTTGTTTAATTGAAATATTTGTTCTTTTTGTTTATAATTTTTTTATTAACATGCACTGGTTTATAGTAGAATTTTATTCAACTTTATTTGTTTTGTAAAATCATTTTCTATAACATACACTAGTTTATCTATCTTTACTTGTTTTGTAGAATTAAATTTTGAAACATACACTACAATTAATTTTTTAAAAATACACTAGAATTAATTTTTAAAACATATACTAGAATTTTATTAACATACACTAGTTAAAATGGCATGTAACCGATCACACGGTAGACATAGTAGCCAAGAGTCCACTAGTAATCGTCATTCCTTCCATTCCAACTCCATATGTAGATATGAAGAAACACTTAAGAATTATGATACTATTCCCAATTTTCATGAAACACACACGGGTCAAGTAGAAGTGGAAGATATAGAACCACAACCATCGGAACAAGGCCCTTCTCAATCCCGTAAAACAAGAGGGAACACTTCCGAAGTACACAAATATTTTGACTATGTCCCTTCACAAAATAATAAGCATGTAGGACTAAAAATTTGTAAGAAGTGTCAAACACCCTATAAGTTTAAAATAGGAACGGGAACGGGTACACTTCAACGTCACTTAAATAAATGTCAACATGAAATTTGTAAAGGCAATCTCACACAATAAAAAATACACCCTAAGACTAGTCAAGTAGATAGTCATAGCTACGATCACGATATCGTTCATAGGGAAATGATCAATTAGTAATTAGAGATGAATTACCTTGTTCGTTTGTGAAAGTAAAAATGTAGGGACTTTTGCACAAACCGCATTAAACCCACATTATACAAAAATTGCTAAAAATATAGTTAAGGGTGATTGTAAATTAGTTTACAATGAGACTAAGAATTTTTTAGTAGCAACACTAACATCACTAAACACTAGAGTTTCTTTGACATCGGATGGGTGGGTAGGAGTGAACAGCGTACCAATGATGTGTGTAACATGTCATTGGATAGATTCCGATTGGCTACTTTCAAAGAAGATAATTTCATTTGGATTTGTTAGGTACTCATATAAAGGTGAAATAATTATCACACACATCATGGAAGCATGTAATAATTTCGGTATTTTTGATAAGTTTTCGTTATTGGTTTTGATAACGTCTCTAATAATACTAAGACAATCGCTAGTTTTGAAAATTACATTAAATCCTATAGAGCCGGAAATTTTTTATGTTAGGTGTGCTTGTCATATTTTAAATCTTTGTGTACAAGATGCACTAAAATAAGGACACGATAAAATTGAGGCAATGAGAAATTGTGTTCGTTTTATTACGTTAAGTGATCCAATAAATCAAGCTTTACATGATTGGTGTCAACTTAGAAATTTTGTATTTAAACAGTTTCCTAAGATGTTAGATATCGTCGGAATTCTACTTATGATTTATTAGGTGTTGTTCTTCACTATCGTTTTAATCATAGAGAATTTAGTGTTGCAATGGGTATGCAAGATTGTATGTTAGATGATGATTTTGGTTTTTTTGCCGATAGCTTGTATAAATTTTTAGAACATTTTAATGATGCTACTTTACAATTTTTAAAAACATATACATCTACATCTAGTGGTAATTTACTTGTAATTATCACTATGATGACAACAATTAAAGATCTGATAAATAACCCTTTTATTGGAGAAATGATTTATGACCCTTATATTAAAATTTTAAAATATTTTCATCCACTTCCTATGTTATATTGTGTTCCTAGTGTAATGAATCTCATGATTAAGTTAGAGGGCACAAAAAATTTAATTGAGATTTTTTATACTTATGCTCCACACGATGAAATACAAGATTTTGAACATGTTGTTTTCACTACAAATTTTGAGCATGTTTTGACTAGTTTATATGATAGTTACGATAGACTTTATTCAATTAACACTTCACAATCACAAATTGTTAGTTCTTCTTCTTCTTCTATATTATCAAAGAGAAAGGGTCTTGCAACTAGTAGTGTTTTAAATCTCATAAAATAAAAAAAAAAAAAACTAAGAACCAACTCACAAAATGAGTTGAATTGGTATAATGCACAACCTTCCATTGATGATGTAGTAGATGTGTTTCCTTTTTAGAAAACCAATGAAAATATTTTTTACTATTTTTTCTCATATAGCTAAAGATTTGCTAACTATACCGGTGTCAACCATTGCATCGAAAAGTATTTTTTCTCTTGGTGGCAGTATTATGAGCCCGAATAGGAATCACTTGACATCAAAGAATTTGGAGATGTTAGTGTGCACCAAAGATTGGATGAGAGCAAAAGAGAGAACCCAAGATTTACATGAAACACACAATGGCTCAACAAGTAGCGACGAATGAACATCTAGTACAATGAAGTTTGGATAATGTATCCTAAATATTTGGAAATTTTACAGGGATGAGATTCTATATTTAGGTTAAGTATAAGTGTACAACAATAGTCCACTGTCTTTTCTTCAGAGGGCATCTCGATCTCTAAATACAAATGTTCTCTCATATTGTAAGTTGATAAAATTTGTATGAAATATTACTAATCTATTTGATTGTATATTAGACTTTGTAATTCATAAAAATAATTTAATTTATGTATCTCTTTTATCTATATGTTCTTGATAATTCTTTACAATTTCCTTTCTTCTTTGTCTTTGTAAAAATTAATTTAAAAAATCATCCCGTCCCGGCCCCCGAGCCAGGGGCCAAGGGCCAGTCCGGGCCGGCATTCACCTCTGAGGCCCAGACCGCCAATTCTGCCAGCCCGGCCCGCAAAAGTCCAGTCCGGGTCAAAACCCGCGGGTTCTGACCCGGTCCAGCCCGCTAGGCCCGAATGCCACCCCTACTAGAAATGTGCTGGATACATCTTACCAATCTACCATACATGTTTATGAGATAAGTATAACAACAAGAACAAAGGCGAGTCTGATTATTTATGAGATAACTATTAAATTTTCTAGCGCATTGTTGAACATTGAAGCCAGTGTTGGTTTTCTCAATTATGATTATGATTATGATTATGAATCTTTTCGTGAAAAAAGACTAATGGAAGGGGTTCTTACACAATTCTCCAATTATAAATGAGAGTGTATTCTCCAATTATGAATGAGGCCGGTGAACACAAAGATAGAAAAAGATGCCTCAAAGAAACAAGAAGAATGAAGAGCGCACTCCCAAGAAACCATTACACTACTACCACCCAGTTCTCCACCCAAAAGGCCTCATCTGCATACCCAACCAACATGGTCAAGCGCTCCAGAGAAGAAGAGGATGATCGTCGCACAGTAAGGCGCTTCGATGAAGACTACCGTCGTGGCAAGCAGCATATCCATAGAGAGAGTCCTCCATGCCGCGATCACCGCTCCGATCATAGAGATCGCTCGAGGGTTGGCCATAGAGGTCGGCAAGAGATAAGGGATAGAGGCAGAGTGCAGAGGTCGCCAATGGAGGGGAGTCGAGAAGATGGGGAAAGCAGAGACGTAAAGAAGAGATCATACACAGAAGCTATGAGGGGGGAACACGAGACTGTGGTCGAGCATAGAGCTTGTCGAACGACCCCCAAACTGGAGGGAGATCTCAGGAAGAAGGAAGACGAGGAGGGCGAGTAGGTCTTGGTTAAGCCCCGTAAACTTCAATATGAGGTCAAGAAGCTTATCAGACGAGGTAGCATCTCCTCTTCGGAAGGAAATGTACCGACCAGTAAGCAGCGGTGCCATAAATGCTCTAAAGTTGGGCACGCTATCAAAAAATGCCCTTTTGACTGGTTTTGCTATGTGTGTAAGGGGAACGGACACATCTCCGTCGATTGTCCTTTGAAGAAAATGTCAGTGTCCGAGAAGGTAGACGTGTTCGAGCCGCCGTGTAATCCTGAGATGAGCATGACTAATGAGAGCAAGTCGGGAATGAGGAAAATTGCGCATGCTACGATTATGCCAACTCCAATAATGGCAGAATTCGAGAAGCGATTTTCGTTCTGTGTTATCGTCAAAGCTCAGAGCGGGAATCCAGCCAGTGAAGACATTGGAGAACTGTTAACGGTGGCGATTACTCCGGCACCGAACTAGAAATGGGTTGTTCAAAAGACGAGTGCAAATACTTTTTTTGTGCATTGCACCACCGAGGATAGGGTGGGGGAGGTGATTGCGTTGAGGGGGATCGAAGGGAGGAACTTCTATGTTACATTCTCGAGGTGGCATAGAGCTATCGGAGCAACGAAGGCAGAGAATTTGTCTGCAATTTGGATTCAAATTTCAATCTACCCTATCACTGTTGGGTTAGGTCTGGATTCCAGAACCTAGTTAGATGTTTCGAAATGGTTTCCGACATCAATAAGAATACGATGCTTCAAGAACGTAGAGAATATGCCCGTATTCGAGTTGGGGTAGAGAGAAAAGAGGACATTCCGTCATTGATCAAAGTGGAGTTCGAATAGGATGTTTTCGATGTAAAGATTGTGGTGGAGACGTCAAAAAATGTATCTTTTAGACCGGGTGTTTTTGTGGAAAGAAATGAACGGATAGGAGAGGCTGAGCGAGAGGTTGAAGACGATGCACAATCGTCAGATGTGAGGAGAGCTGTTCTGGGCCATTCATCTCAGCTGATCATAGAGACAGTCTCCCCATCGTTGGATCAAGCTAGAGTTATTTCACACCGTCCAATCCAAAGTATCGAAGCTGTAGGGTCAACGAATGAGTTGGCAATCAGAAGCAATTGTCCAAATGTAGATCCGGAAAAAGAGGGAGGACTGACAAGAAGTGATGATGACAGGTTCACTGTAGGTGCGAAAAAAGAGGGACCAAAAGGCTGTTCAAATGTGGCCCCGATAAATATGGGAGGTGACAGGTATACTGTAGCCGAAAATTTGTCTAATCAATTGATTGAGTTGGGACAATCAATTGATTGAGTTGGGACAGTCTACAGAACTACCTAAGCTGGCGTATACGGCAGGTTTAAGCAGAAGGGAGGCTGTGGAAAAATGCTCGGTTTTCGAAGCAGGCAAGGGCGATAGGTTAACAGCGATTGCGACTTTGGCTTTGCACAAGTCAGAGAGTGTACGGGGTAAAGGTTTAGAGAGTATTTTGAAAAAATCGGTAGATACGAGGATTACGGAGATTGGTGCAGGCGTCAAAATCAATAGTGATATATTGTCCTTAACAAGGGAGGAGTTTGACGCGACAATTAAAGCAGCAGTGTCTCGTGCTCTGGAACTTAAAGAATCAGAGAAGATTAAGCCTAAGGTGTTAGAGGAGACTGTAGCACCAGGACTTAACATAAGCTCTCTAAAAGTTATTCCAGCAATCAAGTGGAAGCCAATGCTTATTACGAAGGCGGTGGGCGAATCGTCTCATTCGAATGCTGTTCATCTCAAAAATATCAGCGTTTCAGATTCTCAGGCTGATCAGGCTATTATAGAGTATTTCGGTGGTGGTGAGAGCAATAAACATGGACTTGGTTATGGTGATCAGATGAAAGAGGCACTTCAGGGAGTAGTAGACGAGGATCATGTTTCTGACATGGACACAGAGCTATGGGAAAAGCAGGTAGATGAGTTAGCAGAAGGAGAAATCGACGAGACAAGCATAGGTGTGAGTGCAAAGACAACCGTGGAATACCAGAGGAGGAGCAAAAGGCAACTGGATATTTGGGGCTCCCAAGGTCCGAGCGAAGAAGACCTAATTAAAGCAGCAGCCAGAGCTAAGGAGCCGGCGTCAGCATGTGAAGGTATATTGATTAATAACACATCCATATTATATTTACCGAATGATGACTTGTTGATTTATTACGCGAGTCTTTATGATATTGCATTAGGCCCTAGTAGAATAGATCAGTTAAGACAAATCAACTTCATCAGAGGGGTCAATAATGGGGTGGGTTGCTAGGAGTGTGATGAGTATAGAAGGTCATAGGAGGGTAGACGTCAAATTATTGTCCATGTTATACATTTTTTGGAATATTAGAGGGATGAGACAAAAGATTAAGAAAAGGCTTATAGGGGAATCGATTGCTAGGAGAAGGCCGAGTATTTGTGTGTTTCAAGAAACTAGAATAGCTAATCCAACCATTGACGATTTTCGGGATCTTAAGTATATAGGGGGCTTTTGAGTGGAGATTTAAGTCAGCAATCGGGTATTCAGGTGGTATAGCGATTGGAGTAGACAATAACCACTTCGAGATATTGAGTGAATTGATTGGGTCTTTTTCAGTAACTGTTCGACTTAGACAAAGAGGAAATAACAAAGTCCATATGGTGTCTTCTATTTACGATCCGTACGATTCCAGGTTGAGGGAGCAGTTTTGAACCGAATTAAAAGACATTAGGAATTCGTGGGCGGGTCCGTGGGTGATTGGAGGAGACTTCAATATAACTAGATTTGGATATGAACATAATGGAAGAGGTGCGAGTCGGGTTGATAGAAGTAACTTTAATTCCACCATAGAGGAACTCGAGTTGATGGAGTTAACTAGTACCGATAGGAGATTCACGTTGTCGAATATGCAGACAAACCCCGTTCTTGCTAAGCTAGACAGAACTCTAGTTTCGGCCGAGTGGGAAGAGGAGTTCTCGTTGGCTTTCGTCAAATCACTACCTCGCTTGACGTCTGATCATTGTCCCTTAGGGTTAGATTGTGGGATTAGTTATAAGGGTGTACAGCATCAATTCTGTTTCGAAAAGAATTGGACATCACACTCAGAATTATGCTCGATCATTCAGGATTCTTGGAGTGGTGGGACTACGAACGCAGGAGCGGTAGGAACCTGGATTGAAAAAATCAGAAGGTTGCACAGGTGTTTGAAGTCGTGGGCTTTTAAAGAATTTGGGGAAAGGAAAAGTCAAGTACAGAAGTTGGAAGTTAGAATTGTGGAGTTGGAATTATTACAGGAACAAGGCATCCTCTCGTCACAGATGGACGAGGAGCTCAAGACATGCAGACACGAAATCTATCAGATAGAGCAGATGGAAGAAATGTATTGGAAGCAACGTTCCAGAATACAGTGGCTGAAAGAAAGGGATGCAAATACAAAAAAATTTCATGAGACGACAAATGAGAGGAAGAGGCACAATAAAATAAATGGGTTGGACATCGAAGGAGTTTGGACTGAGAATGAAGATTTAATAAGGGGTCACATAGATGCAAAATTCAAAAGTCTACTTGGGGGTCGAGCAACTTATAGATGTAAACTTTGTACAGATATGTGGGAGTCCTCAAGGATTGGGGGAAGTGAAGGTATTGAATGTGTTTTTACAGAGGAAGAGGTGTTTGAAGCAATAAAAGAGTTAGGTCAGGATAAAGCGCCGGGACCGGACGAATTTCCTTTGTTATTCTATAGGTATTTTTGGGCCATTATAAAACCTGATTTCATGAATATCCTAAAAGATGTATTCGACGGAACAGCTCAGCTAGATAGGCTTAATTACGCTAACATCATCTTAATTCCGAAGAAGAAAGAGGTGTGTTCGATAGATGATTTGAGGCCGATTAGTCTTCTAAACGGATCGTTTAAGATTATTACTAAAGTCCTGGCACGAAGGCTGGGTCCTAACCTAAGGGACGTGGTTGGGGAAGCTCAGAGTGGATTTATCAAGGGTAGAGACATCATGGATAGTATCGCTTCGGCTCACGAGGTTGTGTATAGAGGACACAAAGATAAAGCTGACGGGTTCGTGCTTAAGTTAGATTTTAAAAAAGCATATGATTCGGTAGAGTGGGAAGCGGTGGATGAAGCTCTAATGTTGAAAGGTTTCGGGGTTAAATGGTGGATTCAAATGTGTTTAAAGGGAGGTAAATCAAACGTGCAGGCTAATGGATGGAGGGGTAAAGAAATTAGGTGTCAAAGAGGGCTCAGACAAGGTGATCCGTTATCATCTATGTTGTTTACCATAGTTGCAGACGGGCTAGCAGAGATGGTAAAAAGAGTGAGAGAAGGGGGTACTATCAGAGGTATCTCGGCTAAAGGAGTGAAAGATTCAATATCCATACTTCAATACGCGGACGACACTTTAATGTTCGAGAAAGCTACGGAGGAGGAAGCAACTTCTATGGGGATTTTGATTAAATGTTTTGAAGCATGGTCAGGGATGAAGATCAACGCAGTCAAAAGTTATGTCATTGCTATCAGTGAAGGGATCTCATCATCTATAGCGAACATTGGTAGCATATTAGGGTGTGTTGTGGGTGCGTTCCCAGTATCGTATTTGGGTTCGACACTGAGACCAGGTCCGCTGACTAGGGAGGACTGGAACCATCTTATTGATAAAATTGGTAAACGATTGTCCGGTTGGAAGGGAAGATTTCTCTCTCTGGGAGGAAGATTGACGCTTATTAATTCGGTCATAAGTTGCATACCTATCTATATGATGTCGATGTATGAGCTTCCAAAATTGGTCATAAGCAAAATCGATAGATGCAAGAAGAGATTTCGGTGGAAAGGAGCGGGCGAGAACAGCAAAGGAGTGCATCTGATTCAATGGGGTAGGGTATGCAAACGTAAGGAGTTTGGGGGCTTGGAGGTTTTAGATCTTAGAGCAATGAACAAGGCATAGCTTTGCAAGTGGTGGTGGAAAATGGGGAACAACAATAATATATGGTGGAGTAAATCATTCGACTCGTATAAGAAGAGAAAGAAATTCAGATTCGGAGGAGTTACAGGACGAGGGAAAGTGTCACCTATCTGGAAAGGAATTGCGAAGGTTGGGACGATATATCATGACAATACCCTATGTAGGATTGGGAATAGGAAAAACACAAGATTTTGGAAGGATAAATGGTGCGGAAGCAACAAACTCATAGCCTTTTTCCAGAAGCGGCGTCTGCGACATTAAACAACGATGCACTTGTAGCAGACGTGTGGCGAAACTATACGTTGACCATAGATGTTCACAATAATCCAAATCCGGAAAGCTTAGTACAGCTTTGGAATCTGAATACTTTTATTAGGAGGGAAGGGAAATATTCAAATGATACCGAGGATGAAAGGGTTTGGAATCTTAATTCAAGTGCGTCATTTTCTGTCCAGTCTATGTACAAGTGGTTGAATGATGGAGGTTTGCGGAATTATGAGTCCGATCGTATCTGGGGTATAGGAGCTCCCCTTAAGGTCAAAGTGTTCATGTGGTTGGTAAAAAATGACGCAATTCTGAGTAAGATCAACCTAAAGAAAAGAAATATGATAACCAACACTATATGCGATAGGTGTGAACAGGAAGACGAGGATACAAATCATTTGTTGTTTCAATGTCCTAGAGTGAGTACTGTATGGGAAATGGTGGCTTTAGATTTCGGGGGGCCAGGGAAAACTAGGTCGTTCTCAGATGTGTGGGAAAATAGCAGAATAATTAGGGTTCAGAGTGAGAGTATACATCGATGGGATACTACAGTAGCCGCAACCATGTAGGGGTTGTGGTTAGATCGTAATGAATTGTGCTTTCATAAGATTAATCATAGATTGTCATTTTTGATGCATAAAATATATTCAATCTCTCATGAGTGGAATGTATTCACAGGTGGAAAGAAGAGAATGCGTATGGAAGACGAAGAGTAGGTTGCGAAAGCTTCTCAGGATTGGATTTTGGACACATGGATATGGCGTTCCTTAGTTGTTTTTGTTATCCGTTATTTTGTGTTATGGGTTTGTAATATGGAGATCATTGTACTCTGTTTTATTGTACTGTGTTTCGTTTATCATTCGTTAATGAAGCGATGATTTTAGTCATCTTTTATCAAAAAAAAAAAAAAAAAATTTGAGGGTGTGTACATGTGCAGTTATTACCGACGAGGCTTACCACTAGCCACTAGGGCGCACTTGCACATAGAAGACTAAATATTTTAAAATTCTAGTCAAAACGAATTGGATAATACCATGCAAGAGATTATAACAACTAATAGGAAATACACAAGTAAGGTTCCTCGTTTAATAAAGGTGAATAAAAAGGACATTCAAGTTACTGTCTGAGAGCAAACAATTTAGTATGTATCTATGCAGATCCAACAAGCTAGAGCATCTGTATTCGTTGGCTATATATAATCAAAAAAGCCAAAAAATAAAAAAAAGTGAGTTGTAGTCTTTGGCTATATACCCAAATTTTGGATTTTGGATTTTGGATGAACAGTACTCTGCTATATTTGGAAGAAGATTTGGGTATTTGGAAAAAATAGTCGACGAAAGATGATCTTTCATCCATTCAATCAGACGAAAGATCTGAATGTTTTTTTAATTTAAATGTATTGGACGGGAAATAATTTTCATTTGGCACCATTTTTTTAAAAAAAATCGATCGGACGGGAAATCATTTTCCATCCATTCGATTTTTAAATTAAATAGTAATAATAATAAAGAATTGGACGGGGAATGATTTGCTGTCCCTCCCCATTTGGTATAAAAATTCCTAAAGAACTAGGCCTATAATTATTCCTATGTATATAGATTAGTTATTAATTGATATTTAATTATATATTAAGATTTATTTAAGATTTAATTAGGATAAAATTAATAGTTAATTAGGAATTAATTACTTTCTTAATTATTTTTATAAAAAAAATCCAACGGGCGGGAGGGAAATGATTTCTTGGTTTTTTTTTTTTTTTTTTTTTTTAATTGATGGGAAATCATTTCTCGTCTGTCGATTTTTTTAAATAAAAATCCAAAATTTGGATTCAAACGACTACAGTTGAAACCCAAATTTTCTATTTCTATATGTTAAATATCTACAATTTGAGTTGGGACGACCACAGATGCTATATAATCAATGGTTTCTTAAAATGTTGATAATGATTTTTGGCCAAATAAGTATAAATGAGTTGACCATAGATAAATATGATAAAAAATAAAACAAGGGGAAAAGAAAATGGAGTTCCATTTGGCTTCCATTATTTCTTAATTTTTGTTTGCTGTCTTTTGGGATGGGTATCCTATTCCTACAGAACACATTTTGCGTGTGACCACATTTGAATCTTATGTTTCTTATGTAATCAATCTTATTTTCTCCATTTATATGATTTATTTACCTTTCATATTAATTTTTTAAAAAAAATTAATGAAAAATGTTCTTATTTTAGAGACTCACCATTTAAAATATACCTTATAACAAAAGTCTATACAAAAACTTGTTCAATTTTCTCCTTAAGGACCAATGATTTTATCAAATCCTATAAAAAAAGATGGCTGTCGATTCTTAAAGTTAATCATCCTGTTAGTAAATGTCATTAAGTAGATATAAAGCTTCAATTTGCAAGGTTACGAAATGGTACCATTTGCTTGTTTCTTCTTAACAATTATCATTGGAGACAAAGTGCAGAATATTGAAATTCTTATGAGTTCAGTATAGGAAATGAGATTGCAAATGCCTTTATTTTCCCCTCTCTCTCTCTTTTAAATGGCAAATTGACAAGGAAAGAAGGTGTTGGTGCAAAAATGAATATTTCGTAAAATATCATGCAAGCACAAATGAAGCAGCGAGACATTTTCACATGTCAAGAGGAAGTAAAAAGAAATCAATCTCTAATGCCTAAAATGAACACAATTCTGCAAGCAATGTGGTTTATCTTTTTAATTCGTATTGTTTAAAGCTTTATTAACTCCGTCTCCTCCTATAAATAGGCTTTTGCTCTAACCGTAACTACATAAACTTTCTGGAAGCAATTTACCTCAATTCAGTTGGGTCATCGTGGAACAATGTGAGCTGTTACTCTCTAGTTACGTATAATAGTAATACATTAAGCCACTAATAACAGTCTCTTAAGTATCTCACTCAGATGGATCCACCAGCTAGCCAACGGCTGAAGAACGCCAGCGCCTCTTGTGGTTTGTACTCAGGAACAGTATGACCTGCTCCCTGAAAATAAACAAACCCGAACAGAAAACACTCGATGATAAAACCTTTAGATATTATTGAGTGCAAACAAACAAATTTTTGAGAAGAGCGAATTAAGAAATGTTGAGAAACATGATGTAAGTACAGAATACCTTTATGGTAAGAAAGGTGAGATCATGTGCATAGCCTTGGGTGTACCTGCAACCACCAGAGAGACCCATGAGCAAATCAAACAGTCAATCTAAATGTTTCCTAAATACAGATAATGTGGTGCACTGAATCATATACTCATTGCTATCTTAATGAAGAATGTGCTAAATCTGGATGTAAAAGGAAAGTTGAATGAGAAAGACGTTAATTTAGTACCAAACAGGCAATTTTTACACATTGGCACAGTGATAATTCAGTGTTGTACTTTCAAAATAGTGAAAGAACAAAAAATCAGTTTTTGGTCTGGAAAAATCTTCATTATAACTGCATTTGGGGATCTTCAAAACCATTGCTTATGTAGTTCATACCGGATAGAACAACAAGTTAAGGAGAAGTTTGTGATGTGGAAGAAGTAATAGTGCTATGAAAAGTTCTTCCTAGACTAGGACTGTTAACAAAGAGGTTGAGGTAATTACCCTGCTACTTGGTCACCAAAATACCAAGGCCTCCATGCATCTTTAACTGGGTATCCCAGAGATCTAGTCCATGCTTCACTCCCAGTATAAGGCACACACATGTCATGGTCACCACTGTTAAAATGGAAGGAAAAAGTTGACCACAATCTGAGATAATATAATGCAGATAGAGAGAGCAAAAATGACACAGCCAAAGAGTCAAATCAAATCAGATAGAGAGAGCAATAGTGACACGCACTGTTTTAAATTTCGGCCGGTATGGCAGAAAATTTGGCCAAAATTTCGTTTCGGCTAGCTTGCCGATACAAAATCACGGATTTTATACTCTATATCGTTTTGGACAGAAATGTGTAGATTTCGGCCAAAATTGCCGAAATATCGGCCAAAATATTGCCGAAATAGCCGAAATATCGGCCGAAATAGACACAATGTTCTTGTGAATATATATCTTTTTTTTTGTTTTACTTTTTGCATATAAGTCTTTCAATATAGGGTCTTAAGCAAAGATAAGGTGAGGATTCTCTCTATTGTTTGTGTGTATGCAAAGTCAAGTAAGTCCACAATGCAAATTTAATTTAGTTATATACTTATATTACATTCTCTTTTATATTTTTGTTCATCTGTGAATATTTACCGTGATTGATTCATGTCATTAGTTACATTATACAATATTTTATATGATAAATGATATGTAGATAATATAATATCTTGTTTAGTAATAAAAAAATATATTTATTGAGTGTCCGAAATGAACATCCGAGATGATCACATTTTCTCGAGATCTCCGATATCTCCGATCCAAGACGAAACATCTATTGCCGAGACGAGTTCGAAATCCGAGATTTAAAACCTTTGATGACACGAGCCAAGGAGCCAAATCAAATCCAAATTTGAATTATCAGGAATGCTCATTTCATCTCATTCAAAAATTCTAACATAAGGGTTACAGTGATACTGTATTGGTTCCAAACTCCATAGGTAACCTGACAGAAGCTTGTTATAATGACACAGTGTCAACTATGTCAGCTGGTATGATCACTGTCTCAGTCCAGTCTCCATCAATATCATTAATTTATAATCATGTTTCGGCCAAACCGGGCAGAAATATTAAGGACAATTGTTTGAAGTACACATTAAAACTTAAAAGCAAATTTTAGATATTACCACATATCCCAAATTAAAATTAAAATATATTTGACAATGAAACTATACGATTATTCGCAAATGTACATATATGAATGCATATAACATATATGATAGTCATACATTTATATTGTATATACATGTACACATAAACAGCTATATTATGTATGTATAATTAACTAAATTCAAATACACTTTTCAACATCTATATACACACATTTAAATAGATTTTTAGGTGTGTGCCCTTGTGTAAGTTATTAAGCATTCACATATCATATATGTGCGAATATATGAATGAATTCATTAATAAACCAAAAGCAAAACCTCCTAAACCAATGACATTTATGACAAACCTACTTAACCGAAGTGTTCAAATCGAAACCAAGTTCTCTAACCTCAGTTCTTGGATACATGTCAAACTCAACAGTTCTTGGTGTGTCACTATTAGCTCCTATCTGTGTTCTATTTTAGCTATTAACTTGTGGTAAATTTTTATGTACTATTACAGTATATGCTGTGACCATATGTTGTGTTATTTGCACTTTGATATTCAGAAAGGGATAAAGTTATGAAATCCCCCCCCCCCCCCCCCCCCCCCCCGCCCCCCCCAAAAAAAAAGGGGGGGTGCATTAAATTTCACTAACTTAGCCCCTCGCAGTTACCTATCATTCCTGGCATTAAATTTGAAATGTGTAATGACCTAATTACCCCTTCCCTTATTAATAGGTGGAAATGTGGTTTTATACCGGGGAAGGGTAGTTACATAATTACATAATTACATAATTCAGATTTAATGCCTAACGGCGGGGTGCTAAGTGAGGGAAATTTAATGGTGGGGGGATTTCTTAATTTCGAAACCAAATGCTGGGGAGTTTCATGACTTTACTCCATTCTTAAATTAATGCGGTAGATATGGTTGAGGCCCCTGGCTTAATACTGAATTTCTGTAAAGCCTTTCACTTATTCAACCCTGGTAAAAACCCCTATTTCAAAAACAAAACAAAAAAACCAAAACAAAAAAAAAACAAAACAAAACAAAACAAAACCAAACCAAACCTGTTATAGCCTCCTCAAGTGTAACCCACAACAGCGGTACATGACCAATAAAAACAGTACATACAAATATGTACTGTATCTTTGGGTTTGGGTTATGTACTGTTGTTGTGGGTAATGTACTGCTTTAGGAGTTTACAACATATATTTTTTTTTAATTAGGGTTTATAACAGAGTTGAAAACACCAAAGGGCCTGTTAGAAATCTAATGTCAAGCAAGGGCCTAAACCATATTAACCCTCAACATAAATAGGAAATGCATCAAACCAGGTTTGCACGTATGTTTAAAGAATAAACCAATGCACATTAAGGATGACCTTAAATAACCCAACAATTAACTTTATGCAAATAGATGTCATTACATTTGTCCAAATCAACATGAGCTTGTTAAGACATCAAAAAAAGCCGATTGAGTTACTAAATAAATGAGTAGAAAATATACCTAAAAATGAGTGCACGATACCCAAGTGAAGTGAGGTTCTTATGATATTTGATCATGCTTCCAGCATCATGATTAAAATCTATAGCATCAGTACATAATTGCCAATCACCTGTCTCATGTATCTAAACAGGAAATTATGGGTACAGATCAGTTTCTATTACGTTAAATAAAAGCACTGTTACAAAATCACTTGGATATAACAATATTACCGGTTGGGCATGAATTGCACTTCTAACCGCTTCATTGTTCAACCAGAGAGTTGCAACTTCATCATCCTGCAATTAAAAGAAATTAACTTTTTTGAGTAATTACAAAAATTAGCTTTATAAAGCATTACGTATCTGAATTTTTATATATCTGATGTTTTCTACTTTCAAGTGGCAACTTTGCTCAAAGAGAAACTGGAAATCATTGATTCCCTGTTTCATTGATTTAGAAGTGATAAGAATAGATAAATAGATAAATTTGTAGAGACGATGACTCTAAATAGGTCAGAATGGATTTACATATGTTAGCAAAGAGTTAAGGAGAAGGCTACTCTCTCCTTTTTTCTTTATTTTTTAACCTTTTCCTGGAATAAAGAAAGTGAATAGACTGACAAATGTAACCTAAATTTTCTTTGCACTTAAATCTAGAGAAAGATAATTTGCTGGTAGATTGAATTAGCTTTTGTCATGTAATACAAATTACAAAACCAAATAGTAACACTAATAGTTCCCTCAAAGGAAAAAGGACACAAGTAGTAAAAGTCGCAAGGTTTGACATTATAAGTCACATTCACTACTGAGAAGCAAAATGAGAGCCAAAGAGTGTAAATGGCTCATAAACAACTTAACTATTAACTGAGAGTAGGAAGTCATTTCGTTAGATAACTAGACCACCAATCATTTCCTCAATTAACTTTCAATAATCCTCTCTTAATCATTATTACAATGCAAAAGGATTTACATGACTGACAGACCAGAAAAGGGTACAATAATGATAATAATAACTTATAGAAAATTTTCAGGATAATCTGGAACTTACTGTACATGGTACTGAACTGCTCCCAAGCTCCGGCCATGTTGGTACTCGTCCAGGTCTAACTGAAGCTCTCAAAGGCCAAGATCGGCCAAACATTCTTTTCCTTACACGAAGAGGCTTATCAGTCTCACCTAATCTTCTGAAACTGGAAGGCAACCTACTATTCTCTGATACAGGACTTCTGATTTTCGGACTATGGTAGCAGGGCTCAAGAATGTCATAGATGTTGAGATCATTAATTTCCTAACCAAGAGCAAACAAAGAAATCAGATATTCACATGAAAGCTGATATTCTCAGATACAGCATTAAATTATGAGTTAGATTACCTCGTCAACTTTGTTTAAAGCCACACTGCAGTTTTGATTAACAGGATTCCAATAACTTCCTTGACAGGCAGTATTAACCTCCTGAAAGTAGAAGCAAAGGAGGATTTATGTTCTGTACGATATTAAAGCGCTTAATTTGTGCACTTCAATTTCCATCTATATTTTTATGTCAAGTTAGCTACGGAAATGATGAGAATGAGTTGTGCATGGGTCAGAGAGACTATCAAGTTAGATTTGTTTGTGTGAAAGCAGACTCCACTTTGCCAGTTGTCAGTTCTTAAAAAAAAGGTCAGTTATCGACCCGCTGTTAACCCCCTAGTAATTAGTACCAAATCCTTCGAGTAGCAAACTATTTACAAGTGATAATCCTAAATGACTAGTTGGCAATTTGGCATCCTCCAAAAGCTCAATACAGTATAAACTGGAAAATCAGTTAAAATACCAAGCTAAAAAAAGAGAAATGGGAGGAAGCAGCTACCATCGAAGCAGCAAGCACACTTACCAACAGTCATCAGGAGCTAAGGCTGTCATGACAAAGCGAGGTAGGGATCAGGATGCTGAGAGAGACTGCCGACCAAGAGGGTCGGAGAGAGAGTGAACACCAGCGACCCTGATAGATTGAGCAGTCGCTCGGCGGCGAGATTCCCTCGAACGGTCCATAAAGGGCGTTTGAGTGAGATTAGGAGGGTTGAGGAAGTGAGGGTCCGAGAGGAAAGGCATAGGCTACTCTCGCCAGACTCAGAACAAGAGGAGCTCAGACCAACGGAGAGGCGTAGGCGCTCCTACGTTGAGACTACTAAGGGGAGTGAAAGGAGGTTCAAAAACAAAACGGAGTCTCGTAGGTGGGAGTCACCGGAGTTGAGCGAAGTTAAGAAGAAAGAAGATGATGAAGCGGAATGGGTGCTTGTGCGCCCTAGGAAAATTAGGAAAGCAGAGAGGAAGAAAGCTAAGGATTCGTCGGAGTCGGCAAGGTCAGAGACTGCCCAGCAATGCCACAAATGCACACAAAAAAGGGCACACGATTCACGATTATGTCAATGATTGGTTTTGTTATGCGTGTAAACGATTTGGCCACATTTCTAAAGATTGTAGCAATCTTAAAGCTCTGGCGAAGCCCAGAGTGAACCTACAAAAGATGCAAGAGTTACCCATTAACTCTCAACAAAGCAAAACGCAGGAAAGTTGGGTAAGGGGTAGGAATGTTATTAAAACAGTTATTACGCCGACTCCGATCATGGCGGAAATCGCAAAACGATTTAGAATGTGTGATGATCAAGGCGCAATCTGGGAATCGAACTCTGGAAGAGATAAGAGTCTTTTCACTGCCAACACCACATATGTCCTGAATCTGAAATAGAGAGTTCAAAGATTGAGCTATAATGGCTTCTTCGTGCATTGCCACGATGAAGTGAGATTGAAGGACGTACTGTCCAAAGGTGGAATGGAGACTGACAACTTCTACTTACATTTTCACAGTGGTCTCGAAGTGTCGGACACTGAAGATAGGAGTTATTCCATCTATATGGATTAGGATTTTTAATTTTTCGTTTCATTGTTGTGTTCATTCCGGTTTGGTGAAGGGATTTGAATATGTTGTGGATATAGACAAGAGTATGATGTTACAAGAGCGACGTGAATACGCCCGAATTAAAGTTGGGATGGAAAATACGATGTTGATTCAGTAGTTGATTCAGGTCGAGTTCGAAAATGAAGTATACGAGATTAAGGTGATCGTCGAGAGGAAGAAGAGTCTCTTTTCTTGGTGAAAAGGAACTGAAGCGAAGGTCTCAGATGAGTGGAAGAAACTGGAGGTTGATGATGAAGGAGGACCATCCGATCGGGGGAGAAAAAATCTGGGATGTTCTTTTAATCAGATGAAGATTGCAGCTCCACATCCATCGGATAAAGATCAGACTCATTAGGACCGTTTAATTCAAACGAAAATTTTAGCGGGTCTTCAGTCAAAACAGAGCTTGCGTGTAAAAGGCAGATTGGACATGTGGCGGGAGGGGGATGGGCTACATGCTGAGAGCAACAAGGCATTGATTGACAGCAAGGTGGTAGCTGGCCATAGGGGTACCATGTTGTTTAATCGAACAAGTGGGATTCTGAAAGGGAAGGAGGACACATGAATTGAGGGAAGCGCTCGGGGCCCTATGGATTATGATATTTTGATGCTATCGCAGGCTGACTTCGAAGCAACAGTTCGTGTGGCGGTTTTGGAACTCGTGAAGATAGGAAAACATAGTGGTGATAGGCCGAGCTTTTATCAGGTGGAAGAGGGTCGGCCTACAAAAAAATTCTTTGATGGCGAGTTAGTGGGCCACAAAAAATTGAAGGAAATGCAAAAGATTGTTACTGATATTGGTAGTGGTTTTGGAGAGGGGGTTGATGAATCTAAGCAAGGTCTTCGAGGGAGTTCATTTGGAGCGGGAGAAGAGCCCGGAAGTGCTTGTACAGGCAGGGGTGCATGGGGGAGGACGGGGATTGAGACAATTGGCAACAACATGCTCAAGAAGATAGTGAGATTGGGGATGATAGGATCGAAGCTCTAGATGGTTTACAAAGTGATGATAATGCCTTAGATTCGGATCATGAGAGATGGGCAAAACAAGTTAGGGAATTGGCAGGAGGAGTTGCGAGGGAGAGTATTATGGGAAGTGCGTCGAAGACTACGGTGAAATATCAAAGGAAGAGCAAGAGGCAACTGGATAAGTGGGGATCACAGGGACCGAGTGAAGAAGATTTAATTAAAGCGCAACAAAGGCCAAAGAATCGGCATATGCCTGCGACGGTATGTCCACCAGTAATTTGTCAATTTTGAAATTTATTCATGATAATAATACTCTTATCTATTACGCCAGTCTGTTTAGTATAGCCATGAGTTCCACTATATCATAACAGAGTGAGAGGGTTACTATTCTTAGAAGGGAGGCCAATAGATTATATCTATAGCCTTCGTGTCTGGTTTGTGGATAGGGTCTCTTTAGAGAGAGTGAGAGTTAGGTGTTTTTAATCAGTTTTCAATGTTATACAACTTTTGTGACGTTAGGGGGATGCATCAGAACATGAACATTAAGTGTAGATTTATTAAATGACACTTTAACAAAGAATAAACCATCTATACGTGCCTTTCAAGAGACAAGAATAGAGAATCTTATGAGTGAGGACTTCCAACACCTTGATCCTTTAAGATGTTTGAATGGCGGTTCAAATCGGAAGTAGGCTTGTCCGGAGGTATCACTATTGGGGTTGATCCAAACATTTATGAGATTGTTGACAAGATTATTGGGGTTTTTTAAGTCACGGTAAAAATTAGACGTAGGAGTGACGACTGGGTTCATATGGTTTCATCGGTTAATGCACCTTATGACTTTAGACGTAAAGGGTGAACTATGGGAGGAGCTTAAAGATATTTGACATTGGGCAGGGCCATAGGTGGTTGGAGGTGACTTCAATATAACTAGATTTCTTCATGAACATAAGGGTAGAGGGGCGTGCACACAAGATAGAAGCAACTTTAACCTTACCAATGATGAGTTACAATTGCTGGAAATCCAGTCGTCGAATAGGAGGTTCACTTGGACTAATATGCAGACCAACCCCATTATGGCTAAACATGATAGGATTCTTGTCTCCATCGATTGGGAGGATCTATATCCGTTAGCAAACGCGAGGTCCGTTGCTAGGTTCCGTCTCATCACGTTCTGCTTATCTTAAACTGTGGGACTAGTATCAGATCTAAGCAATGACCGTTCCGGTTTGAGAAGGCTTGGGACTCTTCACCAAAATATTCGAAAACGGTTGAAGATTGCTGGAATAGTCTCATTCATGCTAGAGGTGCAATAGATATATAGAATTCTAAAACGAGACAGCTTCGTAAATGTCTGAAGGAGTGGGCAAAGAGAGAATTCATCCAGGTGAGGAGGAGGAAGGACTTTCTGGGGGAGAGGGTCCAAGATCTAGAAAAGATGGAAGAAGATAGGGACTTGGTGGGACCTGAGTACAAAGAATTGTCAAGAAATAGAATCGAGATCCAACAAATTGGAGAAATGGATGAACATTATTGGAGACGACGTTCAAGGGTTCAGTGGTTTCAAGAAGGTAACGCCAACACAAAATTTTTCCACAAAGTGACAAACACAAGACGGAGACATAATCATATCTCGAGCATGTTTGTAGAAGAGATTGGTGTGAGGATGAAGGGGTGATTCGGTACCACATTGATGGCAAATATAGGAAACTATTAGAGAATAAGAAACCAAATAGGCTTTGCTTTAGATCGAACATGTGGACTGAGTCAAGAATTGATGGAAGCCACGGAATAGAGGATGTATTTATTGAAGAGGACGTTCTTCAGGCCATCAAGAATCTAGGACAAGACAAGGCACCTGACCCAGACGGTTTCCCTATTTTCTTTTATAAGTAATACTGGAAGATCATCAAACAGGATTTAATGAACACTTTTCAAGAGGTATATCAAGGAACGGTAGAGATTGATAAACTTAACTATGCGAACATAATACTAATCCCAAAAAAGACGGAGGTGATGGGGGTGTCGGATCTCAGGCCTATTAGCCAGCTTAATGGTTCGTTTAAAATCATCACTAAAGTGTTAGCAAACAGGTTAGCCCACACATGTTTGATGTGGTGGGGGAATCTCAAAGTGGTTTTATAAAAGGAAGAGATATTGGATAGTGTCGACTCATGAGATTGTTTTTAGAGGGTGTAAAGAAAAAGCGAACGGATTCCTGCTGAAATTGGACTTCGAGAAATCATATGATATAGTGGATTGGGATTGTCTAGAAGAAGTGATGGAGCTTAAAGGATTTGACACAAAGTGGAGAATGTGGATAAGGATGTGCGTTAGAGGTTGGAAATCATTCGTACAATTCAATGGTACTAGGGGACCGAAAATTAGATAACGTAGGGCCTCAGACAAGGGGATCCACTTTTCCCACTTCTATTTACTTTGATTGTTGATGGGTTAGCATAAATGATCAAAGAGTGGGAAAGATAATAACATTATAGGAGGTCTAGCTATCAAAAGAATACCTCAGTCGATAACGATTCTACAGTATATGATACCCTACTGTTTGGTGCAGCAAAGGTTGAGGAAGTTGTGGCAATATGGCTGGTTCTTAGATGTTTTGAATCGTGGTCAGGTTTGAAAATTAATCTTAGTAAGAACAGTATTACCTCTTTTTTTGAGGAGTTTGTCTATGTCGATAGGAGATATTCAGAACTACCTTGGGTGCGAAAGTGGGGAGTTTCCCTTGAGGTACCTGGGCACGCCAATTAGATCGGGTGGATTGCATTAGAAGGACTGGATGCTGTTAGTAAAAAAGGTTGAGAAAATTTTGCAGGTTGGAAGGGACGGTTCCAGACCTTAGGAGAAAGAATAACGCTTATCAATTCGGTATTGAGCAACCTTCCTACTTATTTAATGTTGGTATATGAACTACCGAAGTGGGTCATTGGCAGGATTGATAAATGTAGGAGGAAGTTCTTATGGAGAGAAGCAAATGAGAGTAGTAAAGGGCTCCATTTCGTAACAAGTTTGCAAGTGGAAGGAATTCGGTGGGTTAGGGATATTGAATTTGCCAGACATGTATAGGGCCTTAATGAGCAAATGGTGGTAGAAAATGTGGAGGAAACGAAACACTTGGTGGTGCAAATCATTTTTGTTATATAGGACGAGGAAAAGGTTTAGATATGGGGGGAGAAGCATATATGGTAAAGCATCCAGCCTATGGAAAGGGGGGGCGAAAGTTAGGGATATTTTTCATACAAACACTTTGTGTGAAATGGTCAATGGTTTGAATATTAGATTTTGGAAGCATAAATGGTGTGACAACAATACTTTTGAATCCCTATTTTCAGATGTTGCTAAGGAAGCCATGAATATTGATTCCTTAACTGCCGAGGTTTGGAAAAATGGAAGAATTAATGTTAAACTGCGGGGTCAAATGTCCCAGGAAAGTCTAAGGCGACTTCAGCAACTCAAGCAATTTATTCGGGAGGAAGGAATGCGATTCTATGGGGCGAAGGATATGAGATATTGGACCTTAGATACGAGTCAGGTTTATTCGGTGAGTTCGATGTACAGGTGGCTCAATGACGGAGGAACTAGAAACGGGGAAGCTACAATGTGGAACACCAAGGCTCCTATGAAAGTTAAAGCCTTCCTATGGTTGGCTATCAATGATGCGATTCTTTCCAAGAATAATCTGATTAAGCACAATATTCCAGTAGATAATAGATGCTCCAAATATTTAGGGGATATAGAAGATACAAAACATATTTTATTCTCTTGTCCTAGAGCTAAGTTAGCTTGGGACGTGGTGTGTTTAGGCTTTGGACTAGTTGTGTGCCCGACTTCTACTCTAGAGGTGGGGGTCAGTGGAGAAGGAGAGAGATTAGGAAAGAGTATAGATCAGCGTGGGACATCTCTGTTGCTTCTATTATGTGGGATCTATAGCTAGACTGTAACGAACTATGCTTACACCAGATTAATAATAGATTTCAAATCATGATGCATAAAGTTTTTTCCTTTATTGATGAATGGACAAATCAGATGGGCACGGAGAAGAGGTTACGGATGGAGGAGTAATTCACTCGGCGAGAGGTGCTGGTTGGGGGAGGTAAGGGAGGGATCTACCGGCTTCCATTGTCTCTAGGTCTTTTGAGTAGTGATTTGGTAGATATTGTTGTTGTAATTGATGTTTTTGATCTTAGATGATCTTGGAACCAAAGAACTTTTGAAGCGCGTTGTAATGTATTTAACTTTATTTCATTAACATTTCATTAATGTAGTGGTGACGAGGTCACCTTTATCTTAAAAAAAGCTCAATACAGTATACATTATACAGTGTCTCAATGAAGGGGGTGGATTGAACTACATTCAACTCTAAGGAACCAATAAAGCCTAGAGAGAAACATTTTATTTCCCTTTGATATCGATTGCATGAAAATCCATATTTTTATATGGAACAATCCTAAACAATACTTTGTTTTGGAGATTATAAGGGATATACACTCCAAGAAGGACAAACAAAGGTATGATACGACAAAGCTACAACGCACAGAATATAAGTTCTAAAATAATATATAGAGTACAGTGATGAGAAATTAAAGTATGTGAATCTGCTACCAACAAATTCACATATTAGGTGATGAAACAAGTTGCAAACCTGAAAAAGATCATTCGATATTAGACCCATTCCATGTGCAAAAGGAACAAGAGCGTCACCATCATATTCTTCGTCAGTGACTCCATTTCCAACAATATAACCCTGAATCGAAGTACATAAAGTTAGATTTAGAAGGTTGTCATTTCATTGGCTTCACCATCTGAAGCTCAAAAGTTCCAATACAAAAATTGAGGGATGTTAAACCTTGAAGTTAAGTGCAGGCTTTACTCCAGCTTTTATTCCTGTAAAAAGATTAAGTGGTGATAAATACCATAAAATTACAAAACAATTTAATATCAAGAAGATCAATTTCCAGCATACCGTTTGCAACTTCAGCAGAAAGTGTTGGAACATAGACTCCGGCATATGATTCCCCAGCAATGAAAAAGGAGTTCTTAAGAAATTCTGGGTACAAATCGAACCACTGGCTCCAAAAACATTTTTAAAATGAGTCAAAGATAAGAACCAACGAAGCTAGCAACAGGATTGAAATAAAGAAAACATTAATTTCAGCAAGCTTAAATTTATCAACATTACTTCCATATAAGCTGTAAAATTATTCATGGAGCCTTATTATAAGAATACATAATGATATTTCTTGGGTACGTCTACATCCCTAAGAGAATAATTTTTCTGTTAAGTTACCTTCAAGAGAAATGTGTGAGAATCGACAGCAGTCTCCAGATCTCCAGTGAAATAATCTGTTTTGTTATTCGAGTAGGAGAGCCCAACACCAGCAGGTGAGTCCAAATAGATGATACTAGCAACCTGGATGAAAAAACTGTCAATCATCTGATTTTTCTCTGAAATAAAACATTTAAGAACTAATCATAAGATTTGTAGAATACTTTTGTCCAGCTGAAAGGATTGAGATGTAATATTGGCAATTTGTTAGATGCTCCTCCAATCTCAAAATTGAATGGACCTAGAGGTACAACGAAACCCCCGTGAGTACATCGCAAGAAAAATATACAGATTAATACCTTAAAGTTCAGTTCCTCATATGTTGGTATTTACACTTAAATATCAGGAAGTTTTTCGTGTTCAAAAGTTTACAATTTGCCATCTTAAACTATGCTTCAAGACAATTAGATACCTGCATGAGTTTCATTTCACAGTTAATTATCTTAAAGTTACTTACCATGTTTAAAAGTCAAAACATTAGACCTATCTATCTTTGATATGGCGTGTTGGGCGTATGTCTTGCATACTTGGGTTCAATAAGAAGAAGATGATAAAGCGAGATGATAAGGCGATAAGTGGTCAAAGCGTCGATGAAGAGAAAAATAGAAAGTACTTCATTGAGAGTTTTCCATTGTAAAAAGCAGATTACCTTCTAGTGAGGCTTGAGAGAGAGATTGTTCTTTGTGAGAGTATTTGTAACTTGTAATATTCTCCAGTTGAATAATATCTCCCCTTATTTCCCCCCGGATTAACGTTCGCCTAAACTTGAATAAGATTGTGTGTTTTGTGTGCTTGGTTTGATCTATTTATTTAATTGTTCATTGGATCGGTTGTCGCTTCTCGCTCTCCTAGCTCCAACTCCGCTGCGCAAAATTCCTAACAACCGGTATCAGAGCATCAGGTCAAAAACCTTCCGCAGTTCAGGAGTTGCTTGAGTTTCCTTGGAGAAGGGGAGACCGTTTGTCATAAAGCAGAAGATTCGGTTGAAGATTTAGTTTGAAGCCGTAGGTTTAATTCAGATATTTTCGACGAACGACGTCAGGTGTATAAGCACGGCGAGTCTGTGGGCCAGACTCAGAACTGAGTACTCGGAATCGCCATTACAAGATCGAATGTACTGAAAAATAAAACTGTTCATATACTTAATGAAGGAAGGTGCCGCTCTTTAAGATCATATAGAGGAATCCAATTCAAAGTCATCTGAATTGAAGGCGATGAACGTAGATGATATATTATCTTTCAACTTGATAGATTTATTATCAGATCCATACAAGCATTTGATAACCACCATGCTAGATGGAGAGTCTACCAAAAAGAAGTTTTCGATAGCAAAGGTGATCGAGGACTTGGAGGAGGATGAACTTAGGAGGGGAACACATTGACATCTACTTCTACGAGTTGCATCGGGGTGTATGATATTTTCAGTAGAAAAAAAAGTGCACGTAAGGGTATGATCCGATGCCACCATTGTGGAGAGATTGAGCATTACAAGAGGGATTGTCACAAGTTGCTAAATCGGAAGAGAGTCAACATTGCTAATGTTGCTAATGTCGCTGAATCAGGTAATACTTTATATTGTACTCTTGTTTTAAGTTCTATAGATGTATATTCAAGCTGATTTCTTTGATTCGAGTAGTTCTCATATATGATCCGAAAGGGAGATGTTTACCACTTACAAGTTCATAGAAGATCGTTATGTGAGAACGGTGCTTGGTGAGATTTGTGAAGTAGTGAGAGAGGGAACGGTCGAGATGGAAGCACCAAATGGAAACATGTACACATTAGAGAACTTCATGCATATTTCTTTGTTAAAACAAAATCTTGTATCATTAAAAACTCTTGAAGCATGGGGTTACAGGTACACAGCTGAAGGTGAAGTTTTATCCGTTTGGAATGGTCGTCGTAAGGTGATGAAGGAAAAGAGGGGTGTTGATGATGAGGACATCGGTTCGAGACGATTCAGGCGCTTCTATAAGCGATGCATCGTCTAGGATGGTTGTTCTATTAGCCTAGTATTTTATTTCAGTATTCATATTTGTTTTTGGCAATTATAGCCATATGTAGTAATTTTGCGATTTGCATTCTTTATTTTAAGCATTAGAATATTTTAGAAATTTGTATTAAGATTTGTTTCGAGCCTATATATAGACCTCTAGATTAATAAAATAATAATGCTTTGAATTGACCCAAAAAATTATTGTGATTGAGTTGTACTCTTCATTCATCTTTTTGTGTGAGACATTGAGAAAAAACCTTAGGGTTGTGATAAACTCTAAAACTACACCCAAATTCAATACAAATTCAAAACCCTAACCCCCAATTTCACAGCCGCCCCTTCTTCTCTCTTTCCTTATTCTTCTTCCTCTCTCCTTGTTCTCAACCGAACCCATCCCCCTTCTCTTTCCATCATCTTCTCCATATTTCCTTGTTCTCAACTGAACCCATCCGCCCTTCTTTTTCCTATTCGTCTTCTCTGTTGAGTCCCGAAACCCAACACCCCCATCGGATCTCTCTCTCTCCTCGCGACCACGCCAGATCCACCCCCCTAACCTCCCAACCTCTCCGTTCTTCTCTCCTCAGTCAACCCCCGAGCCCCTCTCTCCTCCACCCGACCACCCTTGCCGGCTCCCCTCACACCTCTGACCACATCCGGAAACTCCACCAGCACACCCGAACGTCCTCCTCCCCAAGGCCAAAACAGATTTGAACCCTAATTCCTAAATCTTCATCAAGTTCTAAACCTTAATTCCCAAATCCATCACAAATTCAAAACCCTAATCCCCAAATCCACTTCAAATCTGAAATCCTAATTCTCACATCAAGTAAAGAAGTTTTTGGAATGCAACACCATTGGCTGAGGTGAGTGGCTTCTTCTTCATCTTCAATTGTAACGACATTTTCTTCGAACCCGGTAATTTCTTTCCACTCTTCAACTTTTGTAATACTGCTTTATCATCTCTAGATCATTATCCAAATTTACTGTCATCCACAAATATTGAGTGTGTGCGCTTCCACTTGCTAAGTAGGGTACGAATCGTTATGGACTATTTTACTTGTTAAGAACGTTTAGATATAATTATTGATTATTGGGTTGGACTCTTTAATTGGGCTTGTTAAACTTATCTCATATCTTGAAAATCCATCAAACCAATTAATAGTTCTAATTTCTAACTTAATCTGCATTATTTGTTGGTAAACTTGATCCTTTGATATTCTTGGAAAATTCTCTATCTAGGGTTAAGTTTACATCATTTTGATATCATAATGTTTTTAAAATCCTAGAGGATCGTTTTAGAGTCTTTTTTTATTTTCTTTCTTTCTTTTATATCATTTCAGATTTTAAAAAAAACTTAAGTGCATTTAGGACACGTTTCCCCAAATTTCAGCACACATCCCCACGACCCCCAGTTCTCCACCATTGGTGAATGCGTCTTTGCAGCACCATCACGAATCCCGAAGAACATTTCTTGTCCCTCCCAAACCACCCAATCAGGAACCCTAGAATTCATCGAACCCCTCATCGCGCTGAAATGGACAACTCTGATATTTCCACTACCCTCGCTGCCATTCAAGCAACTCTTGTCTATCAATCAGAGGCTTGAGCAAGTGGAATTGAATCAAAATATTGCCCCTGAACTTTATCGTCATATCCCTCAAGGGAATGATCGTGACGGTCGACATCAAGATCGTGACCCTGACGAACAATACAAAAAGAACATTAAGGCTGATGTTTCCCACTTTTAAGGCCACATGGAACCCCAAGCTTATCTCGATTGGATTCGTACTATGAACCACTACTTCGTGTGGTTTGACATGAGTGAAACCCTGAAGGTCAAATTTGCCACGATGAAATTGACTAGTAAAGCTCAACAACATTGGACCAATTTTGAACACGCCTACAGAGACCGAGGCCACATAGCTACTTGGGAAGCTATGAAAGAGAAGCTTACTAAGAGATGTGTCGTTATCGTTCCACACCCGATTGCTAGATTCGTTGAACCAACTCTATCAAGGAAGCAAATTCACCCAAGAGTACGTTGATAAGTTTGACGACTTCCTTATTCGGTGCAATACCTTACTTAAAGAAAGCGAAGAACAAACTCTCTCTAGGTTCAGACCTGGATTATGAGCCAATCTTAGGAACGAGCTAATTCATAAAAATATGGACTCATTAGCAGCAGCTTATGCCCTTGTAATCGATATGGATTCCCTTAAAGCAAGTTCCCACTACAAATTCAACGATTCTAGAGATCACTCCTCTAGAATGACCTCCACTGATCCCTCTCGACCTAAGCCCTCCTCTTCTCGGTACCCCAACGAGTCTTACCCAAACAAGCCCACTTCAAATTCCTATCCATCTACAAATGACAACAAGGATAAGAACACCGAAAGAGACTACTCTAAGATTGATCTCATCACTAAGTGTTAGAAATATAAGGGATACAGACATGTTGCTGGCAACTGTCCCAGCCCCAGTAGGATCAATATAGTAGAAGGTGCCGTCGTCATTGCTGATGATTCCGATAATGAGTTTTCCTATGAACCTAATGAAAGCGATGACTTTGGCGAAGAAGAGGATGATTAGTATCTCCACTGTATTCGGTCGATTCAATCACCTCACTTGAATGTAGTCAGATGTGTTTCGTCCCAACCAAAAGAAGAAGATGATTGGAAGAGCACTGCTATATTTCACACTTTTACGACAATAGGTGGCAAAAACTGCAAGGTAATTGTTAACAGTGAGAGCTGCGTCAACGTTGTCTCTTCTGCGGTCTTAGCCAAGACCGAACTTAAAGCTAAACCCCATCCACGCCCATACAAAGTATCTTGGATTGATGCGACAGCCCTCCAAGTAATACAGCGATATTTGGTCCTTGTAGACTTCAAAGCCTACACGGGGCAAATTTGATGTGATGTACTCAAAATAGATGTGGGTCAAGTAATTTTAGGGAGACCTTGGTTATACGACCACGATGCGACAATATATGGCCTTCTAACCAATGTGGGTTTCAACATGATGGATTAAAGATAAAGCTCATACCCGTGAAATCCCAAACTAATCTATCTGTGAAAACTAACTCCTTCTAGAAAGAGCAAGAAAGTAGCGTATATGGGTGAAATGAAACTCACGGACGAGATTGACAAAGGAACGACAATTCTCCTACTCAGAGCGAAAGAAGTTCCCAAAAATCATAAGTCACCCATCCCTCCTCAAGTTACTCCAGTCCTTCAGGAATTTGCAGATTGGAAGCGCACTGATCCGGGTCCGGTGGCACCATTGGCTCGCGGTTGGTTAGAGCCCTGGGCATCCATGGGGCTTTGAAGGGTAGAAGGGTCTGGACGACGTCCAGAAGTGACGGCCCTTCTGGCTTTGGGAGCCATCAAAGAGCCTGGGTTCGAGGTGATGTCCTCGGACAAGGCTATGTAGGTGTCGTGCGGTTCCCATAGACGGCACCAACCTGATGCTGCTAGTTTTTTTGGGTGTGGGGACAACATGTGTGAGTTTTAGTAATTTGTAAAGTGGAATGCACGACACTGACGTTGGTCTGATCCCCAGTTGTAGGACCGGCTCGGAAGTAGGAGGAGATAGGTTGAGGCTCGTAGCTCGGCTCGGATGTTAGGAGCTCGGCTCGAATCTTCGAACCTGCATAATGCCTAAAGACCCCGGGAGAGTTTTCGGAGATAGGCCCTCCGACGATCTAGTCAGTCGCTGAGAAAGCAACAGTAACTAGGGTTCAGGTGGAGAAAGATTGATTACCTTTGAAGGTGAGGAGGAAGTCTGGTATTTATAGGCATGGATAAACGGGTCTGGGACCCTAATTAGCCGGGTCGGACCCGTTTGCCTGTGGGCTTAAGTTGGCAGAAGCTCGTTGGACTTGTTGACAGGATGATCACAGGAGAACGGAATCTGAGGAGTTCTGATGGCCCTGATTGGGCCACGTCATCTATACCACATCACCTAGTATTTTTATTTCAGTATTCATATTTGTTTTTGGCAATTATAGCCATATGTAGTATTTTTGCGATTTGCATTCTTTATTTTATACATTAGAATATTTTGGAGATTTGTATTGAGATTTGTTTTGAGCCTATATATATGCCTCTAGATTAATGAAATAATAATGCTTTGGATTGACTAAAAAAATTATTGTGATTGAGTTTTGCTCATCATTCAACTTTTTGTGTAAGATGTTAAGATAAAATTTTAGGATTTGTGATAAACTCTAAAACTACACCCAAATCTAATATAAATTCCAAATTCTAACCCCCAATTTCATAGCCGCCCCTTCTCTCTTTCCTTCTTCCTCTCTCCTTGTTCTCAACCGAACCCATCCCCCCTTCTCTTTCTGTCTTCTCCCTCTGCCCTTGTTCTCAACCGAACCCATCCCCTTTTCTTCTTTCCTCTTCTTCTTTGTTGAGTCCCGAAACCCAATACCCCCGTCAGATCTCTCTCTCTTCGCAACCATGCCAGATCCCCTCCTAACCTCCTGACCTCTTCGTTCTTCTCTCCTCCTCAGTCGACCCTCGAGCCTTTCTCTCCTCCACCTGATCACCCTTGGCGACTCCCCTCACACCTCCGACCACCTCCGGAAACTCCACCAGCACACTCGAACACCGTCCTCTCCAAGGACAAATCAGATTCGAACTCTAAATCCTAAATCTTCATCAAGTTCTAAACCCTAATTCTCAAATCCACAACAAATTCAAAACCCTAATCCCCAAATCCACTTCAAATCTGAAACTCTAATTCTCACATCAAGGAAAGAAGTTTTTGGAGTGCAACACCATTGGCTGAGACGAGTGGCTTCTTCTTCTTCATCTTCATCTGTAACGACGTTTTCTTCAAACCCGGTAATTTCTTTCCACTCTTCAACTATTTGTGATATTGTTTTATCATTTGTAGATTATTATCTAAATTTACTATCGTCCACAAATTTGAGTATGTGTGCTTCCACTTGCTAAGTAAGGTACGAATCGTTATTGACTATTTTACTTGTTAAGAACGTTTAGGTATAATTATTGATTGTTAGGTTGAAATCTTTTATTGGGCTTGTTAAACTTATCTCATATCTTGAAAATCTATCAAACCAATTAATAATTTTAATTTCTAACTTAATCTGCATTACTTATTGGTAAACTTAACCTTTTGATTTTCTCTATCTAGGATTAAGTTTACATCAGTTGAGCACAACCTCTACAAGCTTTGCAGGAACGAAAAAACTCGGCCGAGTGTTTTAAAGCTCATTGTACCTAAAATATTATCTAGTTTGTTGTCACTAGAATACTGAAGTGAAACCACAACATTCGAATACCATCGAGAGGTGGAGAGTGCTTCGGGGTAGGTGGAGTTCGGTTGGTGGGCGGTGCCTCTGTGTTAACGCCTACTGGAATGTGCCTTTGAAGGGGCATACTAATTGGAAAAATAAGGTAGTAGATAAATTCAACTAGCTGAAGAAGCCACTGAACAGAGTTTGTTTACATGTGGAAAATGAAAGAGTCTAAAGGCGATTAGTCACACAGTATTGATAGCACACGTATGCAATCCAAAGTGGAGATTGTTGGGTGTATGTCTTGCATACTTGAGTTCGATGAGAAGAAGATGATAAAGGGAGAAGAGGTCGAAGCTTTGATGAAGATCAAATGAGAAAGTACTTCATTAAGAGTTCTCCATTGTAAACAGCAGATTATTTTCTAGTGAAGCTTGAGAGATAAATAAACTTTTTTTGAGAGTATTGTAACTCTTGTAATATTCTCTAGTTGAATAATATCTCTCTTAACCCCCCCCCCCCCCCCCCCTCCCGAATTATGGTTTGCCCAAACCGAGACAAGATTGTGTGTTTTGTATGCTTGGTTTGATCTATTTGTTTGATTGTTCATTGGATCGGTTGTTGCTTCTCGCTCTCCTAGCTCTAACTTCGTTGCGCCAAATTCTTAACATGTTGTTCATACGCTAAAGAAGGTAACACGATAAGTTAGTTCGCTTTAATAGTTATGAAGATATTGGGTATGAGTAATGTTAATGTCACTGTCATTTGTGCACTCTACTATCTAATACATCACATTCTTACTTGTTACCTCATTGGTATATGAACAAAGAATATAAACGGGTAACATGAATATGTAATATCAAATAATGGAGTACTTGTAGTGAGCTCAATTTTTCCTTGATTAGAGCATGTCCAATTATCTAAAATACCCATAAATTGAAACCACATGACGTCTACAAATACGATGAAAACTATAGGGCAATCTCCTACAAATTTACCCAATCCAAAACCTAATCCATCAAATAAACAACAAGTTCTACAGAATTGAAAGATTCGAAAAAACCAACAGCAACAAAATTGTACCATGCTCATAAATGAATCCATCAAAGCTGGAGCACCCAGGCCCCCCATTAAGCCAAAGCACAACAGGGTCCTTTGATGGGTTCCCTTCCGATTCGACGAAATAATAGAACAAATTTCTACCATGGCTCTCATCAACAGTCACATACCTTAATCAACCATAGAAACACCCATCACATAAAAATAGGCCCAATTAAATCAATAACAATTAACTGGGCAACAACTAATAAGTGAGTGATAGAATGGTATATACCCAGAATAGTGCTTTGAAGGGAGAGTGCCTGTGAATCCAGGGAGTTGGGTGATAAGGGCACTCTCAGGTGCAGCTGAGACTAATGACACAGTTGTTGTCACAAGTAGCAACAGAACAAACAAACAGGTAGAAGCCATGGGATATCTCATATCTCTCAGTTTGAGTTGAAAATTGAAGAGTCGTTTATTGGGTGTAGTTATAGTAGAAACAGATGTATTTATTTTTAGAAGAAAAAAAATAAACGAAAGGGAAAAAAAATGGGGATCACGAGATTGGTGGAGATGATGGAGAGGAAACTAGGAATAGTAAAAGAGAATGAGTGAGGACAAAGTTAGAAAAGAAAGTGGGGGAAACGGAAAACCATATATAGCACGCTACAGTCTCCACTTGCGACCAAAAGTAAATGACGATAATAATAATAATAATAATAATAATTTAAAAAATAATATCTTTATTCTTATGAGTACATAGGAGAATTGTTTTGCCAAACTGTCTCACTTTTTTAAAGTTTTCCCAAACTGCCTTACTTTGTTAAAAAATTTCAAATTGTCTCACTCACTTTCTGAAAAAAACGAGTGTAGTTAAAACTTTATTGTTTATTCAGAAAGTGAGTGTGGGGCTTTTGATTTTCGAAGATCTAGACTAGACTCGCTTTTTGAAAAAGCGACTGGTTTTTAACCAAGTTTGCTTTTTTCAAAAAACGAGTAGGTTATTTTGATAAATACTTTCCAAAGTGTGTCAGTTTGGTAAATACTTTCAAAAAGTGGGTCATTTTTGTAACAAGTTCTTGAAGTGTAAGGCTCAAAAAAGCAGGGGAAAATAACCAGTGGGTGTACATCCCAAGGAAAGCAAAATAGGTGGCGGTCTGCATTATCAAATGCAACAATTGAGCTAAAATAATGACAGTATTTAACACTGTACTAAAAAGCAATCATTAATAGAGAATTAAAAAACAGTCTGTACAAAATGTCAAACTGCTAGGTACCTCACCTTTGTCCCGTAGTAAGAGTAAATTTCATCAATTGGTTGCCACGTAAGTCCAACCAATTCAGAGCCTAGCTTCTCAAAAGTTGTTTCCTCTTTGGCTCATCTGCATTTTACATAGTTTTAAAAACCCAGCTACTACTGAAGACTAAAAAATACGGATACAGAAACAACGCCTTCATCCTCGGAAACACAATTAAATATAAAAAAAAAATTGAAGTACCATGCATAGGAAAAACTTGTTTAACAATGTCTTCCTCTTCCATTCATGATTCATTTCTCTGAACATGGAGCTCGTTGCTGTCGAACCATAATGTCAAATCCACTTCTGTTCTGAGACATATAGCTATAGGCATACCTTGGCAGCAAGGATGAAGATATCATTTGTCCCTGAAGAGAGAGACAAACATATCAAAAGAGCTAAGCTTCATATAATTGCATCGAGTTTGAAACTTAATAAACATTAATGAAATATATAATTGAATCAAAAGATGAATATGAGACGTGAGAAATAATACCAAACAAAAAAGTTGGTTACCTGCAACATATTCATTTATCTTCTGCTCTTTATTCACTTGACGGTAACCCTTAAATAGCTCTCATCATTTACCACAGATGAATTATCACGCCATAGTGATAATCCTTGAACACATTCAACGTCTGTTCTCATTGAAGAGACAACAATGATTCAAAATGCAGTCCAAAAAATGCCATGTTTGAAAAGGAAGAGAGAAATAATTAGGCATCAATCCCTGAAAGTGCGGACCAAGGAAGGGAGATGACGCAGATATATAATGTTCTAAACCCTTCTATGTGCAATAATCTCAATACGTGTGACCATATGTACAAAAAGAAGCGTAATCTTTTTATCTCTTAACAAAAAATTATGTCTTTCAATAAACAAAATGGTTGCTCACCTTGCTCCAGGGTTACCTCAGCAATCTCAATCTCAAGTGGAACTGGAGCAAAAACTTACATTTGGGCTGGAGCACATACAGGGGTATATCAGAGATGAATGCAGGCTCGGTGTACTCTGTATAGTCCGGTGGTGTATCTGTCCCCTTAAGATAACTAAACTCAGAATAATGTGTCAGTCACTTGGAAATTCTATATACACTAGTTACAACAATAGTACTCACCGGAACGGCAACAGAAAGAGCTTCCAGATAATTCGAAAAATCCAGAGATGAACTGTCATGCCCACAAAAAATTTCCCAGCCAATCCTATCATAGATAAATGAGTACATAAACATCATATTTCATAATATATCCAAAAAGAAATGTGTGTGCAAGTGGTTGAGTGCATGTATTCACTGTTGAAGCATTTACGAAAACAAGTGTTAATGCTTTCAAATTTGGAACTCTTCTGTTAATTAAAAGAGTAATGCTACATCCACTACCAATTTTACTGCCATTTTGTTCATTACTTTAGGTGGCACACTCCAATAAATAAAAAAAGATAGAGTAGGTGGGAAAACTTTCCAATAGGAATACGCCACATAAGATAGTGAACAAAATAGTAGTGAAACTAGTAGTGGATGAAGCATTACTCTAATTAAAATCCAGTATAATATTACTAATTCATTGTCTTTAGGATATCATACAGAAAATACTGCAGGAAATCAGTTTGCTAAATAAATAACCAAAGTTTTAACCTTCAATTATTGCAATTTCAGACTTCGTAGTAGATCAAAAAAGTTGCATGTGCTTCAATTCCACAGATGCAAACACCATGCTGCTGCTTTTTTCCCCAGTTCTTGCAAATATTTAGTGTTAGCTAATAATTTTTTGATAAGTTTAGTGTCAGCAACATGAAATTGAATTTTTTCCCAAACTGCCCCACTTTTTGAAAGTTTTTCCCCAACCGCCCTACTTTTTTTTTATTCCCAAACCACCCCACTCGGTCTTTGAAAGACCGAGTCTAGTATAAACTAGCACGGTCTTTCAAATACCGAGTCTTGCACTTCGAAAAACCGAGTCTTAACTTTGGGGGTTTTAATTGCGCAGATCTCCTTTCTTCTTCTTCTCGATCTCTCACTACTTCTCTACTTTTTTTTCTTCTTCTCTCTATCCCTCAACCAAACCCATCGCATCCTAGCCATATTTTGTGGTCGATTTCTCCTTAAATCGATCGATACACTCCCCAAAACCGAGTAATCTCTCATCGACGTCGATTTTCCCCATCCTTTTCCCCCAAATTTGATTATTTCTTTAAACCCTAAATCGCGAAATCCCAATTTCGTAGATCTCGTTTAATTTCGTCTTCGTTGGGGGACGATCTTGGTTGAAGGATCTCGAAGTACTCTACATTGTCACTATATCGCTTTGGAATCTCCTACTCGAAAGGTATATTTCTGAAGCTTTTGATAAGCAAATTTTGTGTTAAGTTTGGGCTATTGTGAAGGTGCTGAGTTGAATTTGAGTTATTGTTGACAATGTAGAGTAGCCATTGATGTTATTTTTAGTTTTAATTAGAGAATGAAAAAAACAAATAAGTAGCAAACAGCATTGTTATATAGAAATTGTTGTTGTGGAGATGTTTCGAGATTGTTGTTGTTTTTGTTGTTGAGATGTTGTAGTTGTGGAGATGTTTCGAGATTTTTGTTGTTTTTGTTGTTGAGATGTTGTGGTTGTGGAGATATTTCGAGATTGTTGTTTTTTATATCTAGACTGTGTAGTTAATAACAATTTTGTTGAAGTTGTAGGATTTGTATTTTATTATAAATGACACGCACAATGGGGAACATGGAGGAAGGAGAAAGTAGTAGACCTCTACGTGGTGATGGACCACGTACTCGCGGTGGACGCGGTCGTGGTCGTGGTCGTGGTCGTGCTCGTACCGATGGTACTAATGTAAGTAATTAATTGTTGATTCTAATAGAATTATATTACATTTCGGTCTATTGATGTAAATGTTATTGTTATGTAGGTTGAAGTCAATCCAAATGAGGCGGGCACTTCTTCTTCAGTCCCTTCATCATCGTATATCCCTTCCGGAGGCCCAGGACCCCTCGACCCTTCACTCCTCACTCTTCAACCATTGCATCGATCACAGAATATTTGGAACGGTGAGGCTACGGAGTGCTGCTTTAGGACTAGGCATCCGCTACCTATGGACCCACGTATACACGAGATACTAAGAGACTGTGGGTTCTACGGTATTGCTAGATGACATCCATCAAGTGCGATCGACCTCTTTTGGAAGCACTTCTTGAAAGATGGAGGCCCGAGACACACTCCTTTCACCTGCCAGTTGGGAAGATGATAGTCACTCTGCAGGACGTTGCCATACTTACCGGGCTTCCAATCGATGGAGAGGCAGTCATAGGATCAATGGACTTCGACCCGGTTTATATAGTCGAGGAGTACTTAGGTGTCGAAGTTGAAGCCGTTGCAGTTAATGGTAAATTTGTCCGTTTGAAGTGGTTGAAGGACAAGTTTAAGAATAAATTGAATGAAGGTTCAACTGCGGCGGAGGTGGAGTGCTATTGTAGGGCGTATATTCTCACGCTTTTCGACACTGTATTGTTTCCAAATTCGACAGAAAATAGCATGTCATTGATGTTCTTGCCATTAATTGCCGACCTAGGTAACGTCCGCCGTTACAGTTGGGGTAGTGTCGTGCTTTCGTCACTATACCGGAGTTTATGTTTGTGCAGTATAGGTTCGAACCAGTGAATGTGCCTATGATTTTACTTCAGATTTGGAGTTGGGAGCGAATTCACGTCGGTCGGCCTGTAGTACGGATCCAATCTCCGCACTGGACAGTTCTTCTCTCGATGATGTGGATATGCTACCTCCTATCGGTGTTTACTGGACAGGCAAACTAACATGGATAGCCAACCCCAACAGGTGCTTAACATACTACCGCGATGAGTTGGATAGGTTGGTAGCTGACTATGTTGTGTGGATTCCTTACACGGATGAGCGACTGGTTCGACTGCAGCCTAATTGCACGTACAGACACAATTTGTGGCTCATGAAAGCACCGTTAATCAACTTTGGGGTTGTTGAGTTCTACTACCCCGATAGAGTGCTACGCCAGTTTGGTCTTCACCAAGGAATTCCAGTTGTCGAGCCATTCAATGCTGAGATGCACAACATTACAGGAATGGGTCGTACCTCTGGACACAATTGGGCCGCTTGCTTCTCTGTATACGTTCAGAGCTGGAATGTTTACCGTTTCAAAGAAATCATCGATGGCATTCCACCATTTGACCTCTCGGTGCATGGGGTGTTCATGGCTTGGTACGAGAGAGTCACTAGATGGTATATCTCTCCAACGTTGCAGACTCCTGCTGGAGTGGTAGTCCCGATCCGTCGACCAGAGACCGAACCAGCAGATCAACATTCCATGAAGTTGCCGATGTACCAACCAAAGGGATCCACTATTCGGAACATTGTAAGTTTTAAAGTTTAGATATAAATTTGTTTTAATATATGTATGTGTATATGTAAGTAACATAATCTTTCAACTGTTCATGATTCTCAGTTGAGTCAGACTTGGGCCATTGCAAAGAAATGTGCAACTTTGTTGAATAGCAACGCCGCCGACCAGATGAAGAAAACCATACGGGAGATGGTATCTTGTTGCCGTGCACAAGCTGATCTTGTGGGCGAGGGAGCAACATTAGATGCAATACTTAGGATTCCCACACATCGAACGAGCGGCCGTTCTGGTGTCCGACGAAAGAGAGTTATTCGAAGGCCTTCACCTCAACCTCCAAGCGAATCAGAACACGAAGAACAAGAAGGGCCTGAGATTGAAGGGGAGGGTATACAGCAAGAAATTGGGGGTAAGATTCAAGAAGAGGGGAACATCCCGTTGTCTGGTCTAACACAGGCAACTCCACAACGTGGTAGACGACAACGAAAACCCACTAACTTCTTCACACCTGACCCTTAATTTGTGATGTTATTTTGATGTTAGTTTGATGTAAGACTAATGTTGTAATATTATAAGTTAGTATAATTTTGTAATATTTTGAATTAGGTACATGTTGTAATATTTTTAGTTAGTTTGATTTTGTAGTTTTTTTAATGTTCTTAGTGTTGTAATATTTTAAATTAGTATTTTGAGTTTGTCTCGAGTTGGTTGATGCTGGAGATGTGAATATTGTGGAGATTACGGAGTTCGTTGTTGTGGATATGATATTGTGGAGAGGTTACTTAGATTGATGATGTGGTTGTGGAGATAATATTAAGAATATTGTGGAGACGGTAATGAAATTGTGGAGAAGTTAATGAGATTGTTGATATTGTGGAGATGTTGGGCATATGGATTTGTGATATTGTTTGTTGATATTGTGGAGATGATATTGTTGTTGGGCATATTTTTGTTGTTGTGGTTGTGGAAGAGATTGTATTTCTGGTTGTGGAGATGATGTGGTTGTGAAAGATTATATTTGTAAAGGGGAAATGTTTTAATAGAAAGTGTTTCTGGTGAAATTTAAGCCAAGACTCGGTCTTTGAAAGACCGAGTTTGGTATAAACTTACACAGTCTTTGAAAGACCGAGTCTTGCGACTGTAAGCAAAATTTCAATCAGCTTCAAGTCTAGTTTAAATGAGAACGGTCTTTGAAAGACCGAGTCTTGAATTCACTCTATACTAGAAACCAAGCTGCTCTCTGGAAATGAGTGAACACCACAGTCGGTCTTTGAAAGACCGTTCTAAATATGACTAGACTCGGTCTTTCAATCCAGCTGAAAAAAATTTCACAGATTGAAGACTTGGTCTTTGAAAGACCGAGTCTAGTCATATTTAGAACGGTCTTTCTAAGACCAACTTTGGTGTTCACTCATTTCCAGAGAACTGCTTGGTTTCTGGAATAGAGTGAACTCAAGACTCGGTCTTTCAAAGACCGTTCTCATTTTAACTAGACTCGGTCTTTGAAAGACCGAGTCTTGCATTTGTAAGATATATTTTACAATCAGCATCTCAAAGACCGAGTCTAGTTAAAATGACAACGGTCTTCGAAAGACCGACCCTTGAAGTTGATTGAATTTTTTTGCGAAAAACTTCAAGACATTTTGATTCGAATATATTTGAAACTTATTGATTCCAAAATACTCTCTTTGGCCAATATTTAAACCTCAATCAATCATATATTTTTGACAATTAAACACATCCAAACTAAGTTCTTAGTTCGATATAAATATTACAAACACACTAGAAAGCACATAATCAAAATTTAATTGTTTTGAGATGCTCTGTTAGTACATCGACGCTTGTTGTGTCCTTCCAAACCGCAACTTGAACATTTCATTCCCGTACCCCTGCTAGAACTATCTCTCACATCCATGTCGTTGCATATTCTCGTGGATTTAGGCCGTCCTTTCCGTGAACGTCGCAAACTAGCATCCGGTACAAGTCGTGGACCATCGATAGTAGGCCAATATCCTTGATCTAGAATAAGACTAAACAGAGGAGCCCAAGTTTGTGCTAATAACGTGACAAGGTAAAATTTATCAACATAAGGCTTGTGATCGATTGCACGATATGCATAAGTTGCTAATACATGAGAACAGGGAATATGATATAGATGAAACTTCATACATGTGCATGTTTTCATACCCAAGTTCACGGTGTGCAAATTCCCACCCTTCTGTTCTCCATTTACCATGCGTATACCCGTTCTCACGGAAAAAACTCCAGGCTGATGATAAAACATTGTAACCTCATGTTGGTTTGCTCTTTCACGGCGACTATCAATCAAATCATGTACACTTTTAGCAAAAATCTTCCCTTCACATAAAAGCTTACTAGTTTCCTGTCGACGAATAGTAAAGTAAGAGTTGAGACGTAAGAAGATCGTCTCAACAATCGCAGTTACTGGTAAACTACGGACTCATTTCAAAACTGAATTGAAGCATTCTGACATGTTCGTAGTCATTATTCCATATCTTTGACCTTCATCTGCATAAAGTGCCCATTTTTCAATCGGCTTCTCTTTCAACCAATTAGCCGCCTCGACATTGACGGTTTCAAGTTCAGTGAGTTTGGCCATAAACTTTTTGGGTTGGTTTTGACACGCGAATTTTGGCCTTTTTCCGCAATGCCTTGCTACCAAATTTACTAAAAAAATTTGTGGCAAAATGACGCATACAATATCGATGAAATGCATTCAGTTCGTTCCAAGCTCCGTTTTGCAAATCCATAGCAGACAATATACCAGCATGACGATTCGAGATAACACACAACTCAGTGCGATCGGTGGCATAATACCGGATGCAACTCATGAACTATGTCCACGTATTTATACTCTCTCCATTAACCAATGCAAATGCAAATGGAAATAAGCAACCATTCGCATCCGGGGAAATAACAATTAGCAAACAACCTTTGTACTTACCATACAAGTGAGTTCCATCGACACTGATAACCGGTCTGCAAGACTTGAAACCTTTAATCGAAGGACCAAATGCCCAAAATACTCTCTTGAATGTTTCCTCGCTAGGACTAGACTCATATTTATCCCAGTAGACAACAGTTCCTGGATTTGCTGCTTGAATTGTGGTTAGTAGAAAAGGAAAATTCGTGTATGCTTCTTTGAAGGTACCTCTCAACCTCTCAACTGCCTTTTGTTTTCCTTTTCAAGCTTTCTTATATGAAATCTGATAATTATATTCTATTTTTACAATCTCAATAATTTCCCGCGGTGATAAACCAATATCCTTCTTCACCACACCCACAATCAAATTACAAATAAGGTTAGCATCAATTTTACAGTGGTCTTGATTCAACGTGGGATTCGTATAAGTATGAGGCCCAACTATCTTCTTCACCACAAAATTTCTCCTCCCTTTTAGAACAATAGCTCGTAATCTCCAAGGGCATCCACCATCACTTACTCCTGGGGGACCTTGTACGATCTCCTCAATTGTACGTTTTCTAGGTGCCATTTTACATTTAACAGTGTACAGTGATGGTGAAGTTTTCAATGTGACAAATTCACGATGTTTCTTGATAGAATATACCTTGACAGCTTGCTGAATGGACTCTTTACTTACAAACTCCTGTCCAACGTACAATTCGTCTACATTGGAGGAACCAGAAGATTCTTGTGGAACTGGGTGTACTCTAGCACCTTGAGCCATCTCCTCCGTAACATGAGCGTTAACATTAGCATAGCTATCAGTAGCTCTCACTTCGTTAGAACTGTTGTTCGTAGGATTTATATTTGCTACATCAGCATCTTCTTCTCCATCATCATTTTCTACACTTTCATCATCGTCTGTTTCTTCTTCTTCTTCATCATCGTCTAATAAGCTGTTGTTAACCACTGCATTTTGAAAGAGTTCAAATACACTATCATTTGGAACATAGTCAGGAACCGGACTAGGTTGGCGTGGCAACTCAACATCTGTAGAATCCGGGTTTTTTGTATTTGTGAAGGTGTTTTCTTGTGAGGACAGTGGATTTGATTGTGAAGATTGAGCGGGATTAGACCTCATCTGATGTGTAGGTACTACCCTTATGAAGTTTGAACTGGGAATATCATGTGGCTGAGCATTCAAAATTTGAATTTGCTGAATATATAACTCTAATGCAGACCAAGTACAATTGGGATCAAATGTCCTAGCAATCATTGACTTCAGCGCATTATCAGTAGATACGGGCACTGTCATAAAATACTGACCATCTCCTCTACCTGCTACGTATCGAGCTAAAATTTTTCACATTCCATTGATTCCTATCCCAATTAGTAACTTTATAAATTTTCTCAACTACTTCTGCAAATGTAATGGTACGAGGTACCCAAACTATTTTCGGATCCAACACACTATAACAACTGCCAATCTTTGAATCACGAATTATTTCACCACCAAAGTATAACCAAATAGGAATCTCAAGATCCATACCTACGTATATTTATACGAATATGCGAGTTATTATCTAACCACAAACAAAATCTATAAAAAAATGTAGAAAATTATAGGCCAATATTCATCATACCTTCACAAGCTTTAAGGATAGAGCCGTAGATATTTTGGTTAAAGAGTTGAAGTTGCTATCCTCTTCAAATTTAGCAAAATTCCAAAATATTGATCTTTCAAAAGACGAATTTAGGGTTTTTATAGTGGAAGGTGAGAGGGTTAGGAAAGAATTGGTAAATATATTTAGATTGAGATGTGATTCTGTGGGTTGGAGGTCGCCCTAGATTTAGGAAAATGAATTAGAGAAATAGAATAGAGTAAAGTAGAGAGATCGAGAAGAAGAAGAAAGGAGATCTGCGCAATTAAAAAGACCGAGTCTAGTATAAATTAGCGCGGTCTTTCAAAGACCGAGTCTTGCACTTCGAAAAATCGAAGTACAAGACTCGGTCTTTGAAAGACCGCGCTAATTTATACTAGACTCGGTCTTTCAAAGACCGAGTGGGGTGGTTTGGAAATAATAAAAAAAGGTATGGCGGTTTAGGAAAAACTTTCAAACAGTGGGGCAGTTTGCGAAAAAATTCCATGAAATTAAACGGTCACAAACTTTGAATGACACAATATGACCACGACTGAACGAATTGTAGCGATAGAAAAATTGGGCCAGAGTCTATTTACCAGACTAACTCCCTGGAAATGACCAAAATGACCTCAATGCATTAGCAGTTTTAGCTTAGCTTCGACTTCAATTAGTACTTCTCAAAATAACAAAGCAAAATTCAGTTTCTACCTTTTACACTTTCACAAAATAAATGCAGTAAACTTATAATGAAATGACATGCGTGATTGCAACAGTGCTTACGGTGGGGCTACCGGAGTATCCAAGAAATTACACTATGTCCATAGAGTTTGAAATTACAGTTATTACTTGATAATGATGTTTTAGGCTAAAAATTGTGCATACTTTTGCTTTATATTTAACTGGTGACGTTGTTATTTATCACTATTATTCTCTCTTTGCTGAAACCCACAATGCTTGAGCTTTCTAAAAATGATGACTCCAAGGATGAATAACTTACTGAAGGAATTTGAACAGCTCCAGATCCCTATGTTATTCTGAAGAGGTAATTGGGAGTCAAGATTTGCAATGCTGAATGAGCAACACATCTGCAATTAAATCCTAACTGAGACCTGCAATATAAACTATAAATGTATTAAAGCTGCAAAGTATCCCCAGTTGGACCTTGTTAGTAAAATGACCCACTTTTTGAAAATATTTACCAAACTGTCCCACTTTCGAAAGTATTTACCAAAATAACCCACTCGCTTTTTGAAAAAGGCCAGTTCAGTTAATAAAAAAAATCGTTTTTCAAAAAACAAGTCTAAATTTTCGAAAATCAAAAGCTTCCCACTCGCTTTCTGAAAAAGTAATGAGGTTTTAACCACACTCGCTTTTTCAAAAAACGAGTGAGGCAGTTTAAAAATATATGGCAGTTTGGGAAAACTTTCAAAAAGAAGAACAGTTTGGGAAAAAATTCTACTTAGGAAGCGGCTATTTTACGGCTAGATCATCTTTGAAATGTACTTCCGCGCCCGCTTTATCAAATGGAGGATGTGAGGTCTACCTGAACGGCAAAGCTTCAGGTCTAAGCTGAGTCTGAGTGGACGCCACGTTGGGTTGCACTATGTGGGGTTCGAGCAAAATGGGTCCCTCTTAGAAAATGGTTAGGAGGAATACACGCGACAGCACATCTGGTGGATCAGAGACCGGTATAGAGATGGAGAGAATGTTTTTTTTATATATGCCTTTTAAAACTATTTGCCAAAGTAATTGTACTCGTGAGCTCAACAACTAAATTTGCCATTCCTAACGGCGAATTTAGTACTAATGTTTTGAGAAACTTGTCGTTTCTAACGACTAGTTTAGTTCAAAATTTTAATAAAGACTCGCCGTTCTCAACTGCGAGGACATTTATACTAGACTCGCTGTTTAGAACAACGAGTTTAGTTCAAACTTTTCAATGAAGACTCAATGTTCCCAACGGCGAAGACATTTACACTAGACTCTCTGATGGGAACGGCGAGTTTTGTTAAAAAAAAATTATGGAGTTTTTTTTTTGAAAATTCACTAAGCCCAACAGAATGTTTCACTTTTTTTTTAAATTTCCTACATCATCGCCGTTCCCAACAGCGAGTCTAGTATAAATATCATCGCCATTGAGAACGGCAACTCGTCATTAAAAATTTTGAACTAAACTCGTTATTACCAACAACGAGTCTGGTGTAAATGGCATCGCCATTAGAAAAAGCGAGTCTTCATTGAAAAAATTGTACTAAACTCGCTATTGGGAACGGCGAGTTTTTTAAAAATTAGCACTAAACTCACAGTGTCTCAACCGTAAGCATGAAACAACTAAACTCGTCGTTGGGAACGGCGAGTTTAGTTATTGAGTCCACAAGCACAAATACTTTGACAACTGTCCGTTTTCTGCAAATTATTTCCAAAAGTGGCATATTAAATTTTTTTTTTTAAAATAGTTGGAGAAGTGAACACAACTTTTTTTTTTTACATTTTATTTAATTTATTTAGTTTCATTATGGTTGCTCGATTTATTTTTATTTTTTGGGGAACAAGACTGTATTCACACATACATTCTATGAATATATTAATTGAAACTTTTATGGTGTAAGTGGGCTTCGAATATTCATTTTGCTAATCAGCGAAGAGATTTATCACTTGACCATTGTTGTCTCACATCAGAAGTCTGAACGTATTAATTGGATGAGAAAAATTATCTCAAATGAATAGGAAATAATAATAGTCAAAACCAAGGGGTTGAATTTAATTGTTATCCAATTATAAAAGGAACTCTGCATTAATTATAATAGAAGAGAGATCTGAAAAGAATAAAATACTGGATGAAGAGTGATAACATGTCACTTCAAATGTGTAACTCCAATTGCAACTCTCTTATGATTGATCTATAGAAGAGAGATCTGAAAAGAATTAAATACTGGATGAAGAGTGATAACATGTCACTTTAAATGTGTAACTTCAATTGCAACTCTCTTATGATTGATCCACATACAAAAAATAAGTAATTCCAACTAACTTCACTTCTATTTTTCTTTTTAAAATTATGTATGAACCAATCATGTGAGATTGTTGTAAATAATTAAAGTTGCATTTGCAGCAAAGAGTGCTCTTTGAACGCTACTATGCATTTCTCATACTGGATATACTAAGGGAACCATGTTTGGCTTATAAATTTGGGGGGGAATCAAGAAACCCACTAACATTTCTTATTTAAGTTCAGAAATCTTATAATGTTTTTTTTCACTCACTTTACCTCATTCGTCGTTAAAATTTGAATATTCTGTTCAGTGCCCATTATAAAATTACATTTCTGCCTCTTCTTTTATTTATTGGTTTTGTGACCATTTTCTCTCATCCCCATTATGTTTGAACCCCTATCCACAATACAGAAGTTTACCATTTTACAAAACTATTGACAAACTCATTAACTGTTGCCAAATTCAGTGAATCATACAAAAATTGGTATATGAAAATTAGGGCTTCAGCCTAGGATTCATACTTAGAGATGTATTCAAACAACTTCTGGAAGGAAAAAAAAACTAATAATTTACCTTGCGAGTTGCGTATTTTTTCTTATTTTCAGCTAGATTTAGGATTTGGAAAGAAGGAGTGGGAAGAATAGGGAAAACAACAAAGGTTTATAAAATAAAAGGAGGGACAAAGGTAATTTTATAAAGAGCACTTAAAAGAAAATTCAAGTCTTAACGGCAGAGGGGGTAAAGTGAGCGAAAAATAATGTTAGGGGGTTTCTTGATTTTTCCCCTGTAAATCTCAGTTTGGTTAAGAATCTAAATTAAACTGTTTTATAGATTACTATGAGGATTAAAACATATGAATTATAGACTTCTATAAATATATTGTAACCTCAATTGAGAGTTACGTACTTCATATATAAACAGATAACTTTCGAGTGAGGGTTTTAGAGAATGATAGATTCTTGGTGAGAAAGTTATTATAACCGCTTGTATCATCTGTTGCTAAGTAAAATCTCGATATTTCTACCCCGAATTAGATTAGCCGAATTAGGAAAAATCATGTGTTTGACTTGATTGTTTCTCTTTTCTTGATCATTCAACTTGATCAGTTGTTATACTCATTTTGTTTTGTTTCACTGTATCAGAAAGAAAATATTATAACAACTGGTATCAGAGTCCAAATCACGTTGGTTTTATGAGATAAAGGAGTTTGATGGGAAGATCAAATTTAATCTCTACAATGCGGACATGTTCCATCTATTGGTCCAGAATGGCTGCACAATGTTGGGTTTATGTCTTGCATACTATGTTGGATAAGAAGACGATGAGACGATGGAGGAATTGAGACGATCGGAGACGGAGTGGAAGCAAGGGAAACAGTCAGCAGCAGCAGCAGGTGGAGTTGCGGTCGACTGCGTGGTCGACCGTACATGGGGTGCGGTCGACCGCCCAACTTGTAGATTTTCCCGAGAGAGGTACGGTCGACCAACAGCAACGCTGTTGGATTTATTGGGTCGGATCTTGGTGATTTATGAGAAGTCCAACTTGCTCTTAAAGTCAAATCTGACGGCTTTTATCTTAGGGTTATCATACAATGGTTATTGTATCAAGATATCAAACTAGGTTTTCTCTAGATCTCTACATATTGTTGTTATTGACCTCCATTGAAAGCCAAGAGAGACAGTACTTCATTGAAGGAGAGATTGAGTGATTCTCTAATTGTAAACAACTAGTATTTGCTGGTGAGGTTTGAGAGTGGGTCGTGGTGAGAATTGTAATATTCTTGTATTTTCTCTAGTTGAATAACATCTTGGGTTTCTTCTCTCCCGGATTAAGACGAAAGCCCCAACCGGGACAAACTTGTGTGTGCTTTGGTGTGTTTGGTATGATCTCATATGTGCTTTATAGTTTGTGTTGATCGCATCGAATAACTCAACAAGCTCCTAAGAGGAGTTTTCAGTAGAAACCCCTAACAATTGGTATCAGAGCTTCGGGTTCAAGGGTTTGTTCGAGTTCCTTGGAGATGTTTGCAGATCAAATCACGAAGATCAAGCGGTTCAAAGGCAAGATCAACTTTGATCTCTTGAAGGGGGATATGCATGAAGCATCAGTTCAACGGGACTTGGATATAGTCCTAGAAGGAGATAAAGGGAGACCAATCGGCACAAAGCAGGAGAAGTGGAAGAAGATTTATTCAGAAGCATTGGTTTTAATCCGGTTGTCATCGACGAACGAAGTCAGGTATAGGAGAAGCACGGCGAGTCTTTGGGCAAGATTCAGAACTGACTACTAGGGATCGTCATCACAAGGTCGGATGTACCAGTAAAGAAAGTTGTGGGGTTTCTCAATGAAGGAAAGTATCTCTCTTCTAGATCATGAAGTGGAGTTTAATATGGATTTATCTGAACTGAGGACGTTCAACGCAGATAATCTAAGGGTTTCCAACTTGATATATTCACCACCAAATCCATTCAACATGATAACCGTGCTAGACGAGGAATCTACCAAGGAGAAGTTTTTCATAGCAGGTATGATCAAGGGGCTAGAGGAGGATGCACTTAGGAAGGAGAGTCAGAAATCGGCGTTAATTTCTGTGAGTTGCTTGGAGGTGGATTGTACTTTGATTGGAAGAAAAAGTGTCTGTAGGGGTAAGGTCCGTGGCCACCAGTTCAAAGGGATTGAGCATTACATGAGAGACTGCTATAAGCGGTTGAGTCAAAGGGGTGCCAAATCAAGTGTCGCTAAATCAGGTGATGGCTTAAACAGTGCTTTTGTTTCAAGTTCTTTAGATGTGAATTCCGGTTGTTCTTTTGATTCGGCTAGTTCTTCTCAAGTTTGCTCCGAGAGAGAGATGGTTTCTACTTGTAAATTTGCATCATATCGTTGTGTGGGAACGAAGGTTGATAAGATTTGTGAAGTAAGATGTGAGAAAACAAATGAGTCGAAGATAACAGACGGAATGGGATACATACTAGAGGAGGGCATGTATATTCCTTTGATGAGGTGGAGCCTTATTTCCATGAGAACTCTTGGAGCTCGGGACTACAGGTACACAGATCCAAGTGGAGTTCGTTTAGTTTGGAAAAGTTATCGTGAGGTGATGAAGGGTGAGAGGAGGATTGAGCAGGATCGGCACAACCTCTACCAGCTTTGGAGGAACAGAAAAACTTATGCAAGTGTTTCGAAGCTCATTGTTCTTAAAGCATTATCTAGTATGCCGTCACTAGAACCATTCGAGCGAGACTGCAACGTTCGAATATCGTCGGAAGGTGGAGAGAGCCTTGAGGTATGTGGAGTTCGTGTGGAGGGTGGCACCTCCATGATTACATCTACTGGAGTGTGTCCTTGAGGGGGGCATACAGCGGGAGAAAAATAGGTAGAGATAGATTCAACTAGCAGAGGAAGCCATTGAAATGAGTTGTTTGCAAAAAGAGAAGGAAAAAAGTCTAAAAGGTTTTAAATCACACAGGTGTGGATTCATGAGTATGCAATCCAAGGTGGAGATTGTTGGGTTTATGTCTTGCATACTATGTTGGATAACAAGACGATGAGACGATGGAGGAATCGAGACGATTATAGACGGAGTGGAAGCAAGGGAAACAGACAGCAGGAGCAGCAGGTGGAGTTGCGATCGACTGCGCGGTCGACCGTACATGGGGTGCGGTCGACCGCCCAACTTGTCGAAGTTCTCGAGAGGGGAACGGTCGATCGACAGCGGCGCTGATGGATTTATTGGGTCGGATCTTGGTGATTCGTGAGAAGCCCAACTTGCTCTTCAAGTCAGATCTGACGGCTCTTATCGTAGGGTTATCTCTTCAGGAATATCCAATGGTTATTGTATCAAGATATCAAAATAGGTTTTCTCTAGATCTCTATATATTGTTGTTTTTGGCCTCCATTGAGAGCCAAGAGAGAGAGTACTTCATTGAAAGAGAGATTGAGTGATTCTCTAATTGTAAACAATTAATACTTGCCGGTGAAGCTTGAGTGAGGGTCGTGGTGAGAATTATAATATTCTTGTATCTTCTCTAGTTGAATAACATCTTGGGTTTCTTCTCTCCCGAATTAAGGCGAAAGCCCCAATCGGGACAAACTTATGTGTGTTTTGGTGTGTTTGGTATGATCTCATATGTGCTTGATAGTTTGTATTGATTGCATCAAATAACTCAACAAGATCCTAAGAGGGGTTTTCAGTAGAAATCCCTAACACACAATACCCTAAAAGAAGATGAAGGAATGTCGAGCGACATGGAGAAGGGGAAGTGGGAAGAGATTTGTTCAAAAGTAATAAGTTTGATCCGACTGTCTTTAATGGACGATGCCAAGTACAATACTATCGACGAGAATATCGTAGTGAGTTTTTGGGCAAGATTAAGGAAATTCAACAAAGTGTTAGCCGAGTTAGGGGTGTCTGATCTGACTCAGTAGAAGGATAAGACTTTCAACTTGATATAGCTACTGCTAGATTCATATGAAGACTTAAGAACCACCATGTTACACGAAAAATATGCAAAGGAGAAGCTTACAGTAGTAGTAGGTAGCAATTGTCATCATGGGTTTGAAATAATGATGAATTTCATAAAGAAACTCATGAAAAAGGGTTTACTTTGGCAAATTGTATGTCAGTAAAGGGAAGTCAAGACAAAAGAAAAGGTGTAGGTAAAGGCACAATCACTTGCTACTTTTGCAGGAGAAAGGGTCCATACAAAAAGGATTGTTACAAGTTTTTGAGTCAAAGGGGAGCCTACATAGTCAGCATCGTGGATTCATGTTATTGATTTAGATTATAACTTAGACTGACTTCTTGTTTCAAATTCTAGTGATGTGGATTTTAATTGGTATCAAGATTTGCGAAGTTCTTCTGATATTTGCTCTGAATGGGAGATGTTTGCCACTTTGCAGTCTATAACATGTTGAGAGTGGTGAAGTAGTGGGTAAGAGAACAGTTGAGTTGAAGATGCTAGACGGGAGGAGTTCATGTTATAGAAGCTAATGCATGTTCCTTCAATTAAGAGTAACCTAATATCGTTTGGAACTTTGGAGACATGAGACTAACAATACTCAACCAAAGGTGGAGTGCTAATTCAAAAATATCATCGTAAGGTGGTAATGAGAAAGGGAGTTTTAGACACAACCTTTACACGCTTAATAGGAAAGTGAAAAGTTGGTTGAGAGTTATAATGCCCAATGTTGCAGAAGCATCTAGTTTGTGGCCACTGCTAGGATTATCACTGAAGGGAGACCATAATGCTCTAATATCACTGAAAGGTGGAGATGACCTCGAGGTAGCAGAGGATGGCATCTCCATAATAACATCGACTGAGGATATTTGCATTAAGATCACAAGCTTGAACTTTGTCAACTTGGATGTTTGTCAACTTGAATGTCCAAGAATATGAACTTAAAGGACATATAAAGGATAAATGCCTTAAAATTTAGCAAGTAAACAGTCACTAAATCATATTTACAAGTGAATTGAGGAAAGAGTATAGAAAATAAAACAAATCACACTAGGACTCAACCACCAAGCAATGTCTTCGATGGTACTTGGGTGGAGGCCAAAATTGTGGCTAAGTTGAGAACCTGGGGTTCGAGCCAATACATCTCCAAACTAAAAAAAAAGTCACACTAGGTGTAACAGCCTGAATTTTTCCTATAATTAAAATTTTTATTTGTTTTCACGTGTCTTGCACGTGCAAATTAATGTATGTATTTGGCTTTAAAAATTATCTTAATATCATGAACAAATATTTTCTTCTCTTTTAAAAAGCCTATTATTAATTCTTAGGCCTAATAGTTTAATTCTAGCCCATTTAAAATTAATTAATTAATTAATTAATTAATTAATTAATTAATTAAAGAGCTCATAGATTTTAGCCCACCTAATTAGCCCACTAATTAATTCTAATATTAATTAAGACAACTTGTAGGGTAGTCTTGATCAAGTAACAAATAAATTAACAATTAAATGAACAAACTAATTTGTAGTATGCATGAAGAGGCACGTGCATTGCACATGCACGTGCAAATTGAATGAGAAGGGGGTGGCCGTTCTTAGGCTTGGAGAGATGAGGAGAGTGGAGGAGTGGAGGAGTGGTTACTTGATAATGGGTGATTCTTCTAACTCCAAAATGTATCCTAGCCCTTCATCCAAACTCATCTCAAACCTTCATTCACTCTTGAAATATGTATAAATACCCCTCTCTTGTCTTTCTTCATCACTTGCATTAGAATTTTCAAAGAGAAAGAGAAAGAAAAAGGCATTTGTGAGAAAAAGATTGAGTGAGAAAAGAAAATTTGTGTGAGAAAAAGAAAAAGAGTATGTGTTTCCCTTCCATTGGAGGCCGGCCAAAGCAAGAAGAGGATGAGAAGGCTCGGGTTCATGCTTTGCTAGGAGGAGGAGCTCAGATCTTTGCACAAACTAGGAGGAGAAGGGAGACGATCGTGCTTTCAAGGAATTCTTTAGGAGTTTTTCTTTATTTCTTCAAAAGGTGGGTGATTTCTCTACTTCTAATATAGATATCATGCTAGGAATCTAATTTATGAATATGTTAGAAACTAATAGAAAAGTTTGCCATTTACTTGCTTAAAAAGACTAGTAAGAAAAAGGAAAAACTCTTGTTTGGCTATATGAGAAAGTTAGCAAAATGAATTGAAATTAGTTAATTAAGATTTGTCATGATGCTTTATTAATATATTTTCATGCTAGAATAAATATAATTTGGTGAATCATCCTTGTATGGAATTGTGCTTGTGAATAGATCATAGAATGTAAATTAACACCCATGGATTGTGAAACAAATTGATTAGCATGGAAATTTACAATGAGTGTTGAATTTTAATTGTATTGTATGAGTAAGTTTATATTTCACCTGATTGTCAAATATGTTGTCTCTTTGAATCATAAGAAATGAGTTAGTTTTATAAAAGATAAAATTAACTTAAGGGCATTAATTATGTTAAAGAATGAAAAATTGTACAAACACATTGTGAATAAATGGGAAATAAGTATGTAAAAGATTCATCTAGAATAGAAATTTTCAATGTCGAAAAATACACTAATGTTTCATGTTTCAAAAGAAATGAGGAGAATAGTTCTTTCATGTTGTTAAAAATGAGGATTTTTGGAAATCTAAACAAATGTACTTTACTGTTTTTCAAAAGAACACATTCTGGAAAAATATAGACTTTCAATAAGTACAATTTGATTGAGAAATCGAGTTTATTAAAGGAGTTAAATACAGTACGGTTTATACAAAAAAATATTTAACCAGACTTGTATCGATTAGTCACTCAAGACCTAGTAGTCTTCGAGTGTGCTTTGGGTCTGTTACTGTAGCTGGGCGGAGGCCCTAGTCTCAAGTTCGAGTCTTGAAGAGATTATGTTTTTATGAAATTTCGATTTTTAAATCAAATCACCAAACTATACTTTAAGTATTGTTACCGCTGATTCTGGTGTGGGGGTAAACAGATGAGATTTGTGAGTTCGTGGAGAAACCTGAATAGCGGATCCAAGCCTGCTGATCCCTGCCGCTCACCTGCAAGGAAGTGCGATACACCGGGATTGATTCCGGCGACGCACCCTCCGACGCTCTTGTCAGTAACCAGTGATGATTAAGAAAGAACTTAAGTTGGAAAAAGAGTGATTACCCCTTAATGGAGATGGGTGGGGGGTAATTATAGCCGCCTTAGGGATCAGATTAGGAATGTAATTCCTGTGATCTGATAAGGAGTAAAATCCTCGTAATCAGATTAGGAATGTAATCCCTTAATTCTCGGTGAGAGGATAGTCGCGAATCAGGCCCGTTGATTTGGTTCAATCAGAGACCCTAATTCTATCCTGTCAGATTGGGTTTGTATCGGGTTGGGACCCATACCCAGTTGAGGTGGATCCGTTCGGGGTTATTGGATCTGTGAGAAGGAGACCCAGTACCCGTTTCGGACCCATTTGTATGTGAAATTACCGTTTTACCCATGAGCTTTAAGATTCGTGTCCGATGTGAACGGTCCCGATTTAATCCTATTTTTAGCCATATCACGAGCCCCCCCACTCCTGAAGACTGAGTTTGATCAGCCTTTGAGGAGTAGTTTTACTGTTCTAATGGCGTACGGGATTTTATCGGTGTTCTTAAGGGAGTTTGGATCTTGCTCGGGGTGTAACGGTGTTATTCTGGGCTTGTAAAATGCCCAAAAATATTCTCAGAATTTTCTGGATTTTTGGTGATTTTTCCAGATTTTTCTGAATTTTTTCTCATTTTTTGAATTTTTTATTCATTTTCTGAATTAAATAATTAATTATCAAAAATATTAATTAATTATTCTAATTTAATAATTATTTTTTCAGAATTTAAAAATAATTTTTCTGAATTAATAATTATTTTTAGAATTTTTAATTAATTTTTTCGATTTTTTAATTATTTTTTCGGATTTTTTAAATAATTAAAACAAATAAATAAATAAATTAATTAATTAAATATTACCTGGACACATGGCGCGTTTCTGGACGTCGATCGTGATCAGATGGTGCGCATCGCAAAGCAGATCATGATCTGGACACGTGGCGCATTTCTGAGCGTCGATCATGATCAGATGTGCGCGCATCGTGAGGCAGATCACATTCTGGACACGTGGCGCGTTTTTGATCGTCGATCGTGTCGCGACGCGAATTTTGAGACGATCGGACGGATCGTGTGGGTCGGCAGGTATTTTCTCCATATACGAGGGTCGGTTCTTCGGCTCCTCGGATCGGAGCCTCAGCTCGGCAACTTGGATCGACCGATCCTTGAGATGATGCCACGTGGCGCCACATGGCTTTTTCTCTCTCTCTCTCTCTCTCTCTCTCTCTCTCTTCTCCTCTGCTTCTCTCCGCTGCTTCTTCTCCTCTTCCTCTGTTTCTTTCTTCGGCTGTTCTTCTTCAGCTTTTTCCTTCTTCTTTTCCTCGTCGTTCGACCAAGCCTTCAGCTTCGACCAGGCCTCTCCGCGTCTGCGTGCTGGAGCTCGGAGCTCGGCGGAGGGGAGAGAGGAGCTCGGGCGTTCGACGAAGGCGGTCGACGTACTGGAGCTTGGAGCTTCGGCAAGGGAGCTTGGCACCGTGGAGAATTAGGTTCGAGCTTGGGGAAGAAGCTCGACGGGAATGGAGCTCCGGCGAAGTGGGAGTTCGATGCTTCGGCATATTTGAATGGAGCTTGATGCTTTGGAGCTTTGTGAGCTCGGCATTGGCGCTCGACGTGGAGGTGGTCGGCCATGTCGGAGCTTTGTTTGTTGGCTTCGGCAGATAGAGGAGCTCGGTAAGTGGAGTTCGGAGCTGAGCTCGCCGAAGGAGAAGCTCGACGCTGTGGAGCTGGAGTGGAGCTTGACGGAGCTCGGAGGCGAGGGATTTGACAGAGGAGCTTGGAGTTGGCGAAGACCGAGAAGAGGAGCTTGAAGTGGCGGTGGATTCGGAGCTCTTCTAGATAGGAGGCTCGAGCTCGACATTTGGGGAGCTCGGCGAGGAGGCGCTCGGCGAGGAAGTGGAGCTTGACGACGGGTGAGCTGCTCGGAGCGGCGCTGCATTTGGAGTTGGGTTCGGCTCGGCGACGGCGAGCGAGGCAAGAGTGAGAGCTCGAAGGTGGTCATCGGAGGTGGAGCTCGACAGCGGAGTATGGCGAGATCGAGCTCGTGTGAAGTGGGGCGGCGTGGAGCTCGATGCCTCGGAGCTTCGACAGGTGGAGTGCGTTTTAGCTTGGGTTTGTTTTGTTTTGGCGGGAGTATGGAGAAGAAGGAGTGAATGAAGTGGGTCGGGTTCGGATCCCTTAACGGGTCGACCCGGCCCCCGTGCCACCCCTTTTTTTTTGTTGTTGTTGTTGTTCTTCTCCCCTGCTTCCCTCCTCTGCTTCTCGTTCGGCAAATCCGAGCACGGATTTTGAGGAGCATTTTTCACCACTTTCCCGCTCGGTAGATCAGTAGCTCGTATTTCAGATCCGAGCTACGCGGCTCCATCTGGACGGTTGATCACGATCATGGCGCGAATCACGAGACAAGAGGCACGAGTTTCGAGAAAACGTTATCTTGTCGTTTTGTGGTGACGTGGCACGATCTGATCCATCCATCACGCTTGAGTGCGAATTTTGAGATGATCTAACGGTGAGATCGGGTCGGTGGATTTTTTCTCCATATACGAGAGTCGGTTCTTCGGCTCCTCGGATCGGCACTTCGGCTCGTCAGCTTGGATCTGCCGACCCCTCTATATGCTGCCACGTGGCCCCCCCCCTTTTTTTTCTACTCCCCTGCTTCTCACCTCTGCTTCGTGTTCGGAAAATCCAAGCACGGATTTTGGGGAGCATTTTTGACCACTTTCCCGCTCGGTAGATCGGTAGCTCGTATTTCAGATCCGAGCTACGTGGCTCCATCTGGATGGTTGATCACGATCGTGGCGCGAATCACGAGACAAGAGGCGCGAGTTTCGAGAAAACGTTATCTTGTCGTTTTGTGGTGACGTGGCGTGATCTGATCCATCCATCACGCTTGAGTGTGAATTTTGAGATGATCTAACGGTGAGATCGGGTCGGCGGTATTTTTCTCCATATGTGGAGGTCGGTACCTCGTCCGCTCGGCTCGGTGACTCAGTAGTTCACCCTCTGCCCGTAGTAGCTCGGTGTAGTGGAGCTCGGCGAGTTGATGAAGAGGATGGGTCGGCATATGGAAGAGGAGATACTCTGTTGGTTTTGGAGATTTTTGAAGAGGATCTCCACTCCTAGGGGTGGAGAAGACCCATTCTTTGAAGAGAGTGTAAGGAGCAACTCTATGGGAGAGTTTTGGGATCCGAACTCGCTTAGAAGAGGCCCGCTTTGGAAGCGAGCGGAGTGAAGAGCTCGACTCTAGGAGAGAGCCATCTGGAAGACGAGTTTTGAGGAGCAACTCTAGGGAGAGTTGTGAGCTCCGAACTTGTTGAGAAGAGGTCCACCTTGGAGGTGAGCGGAGCGAAGAGCTCGGCTCTAGGAGAGATCCATCTGGAAGATGAGTTTTGAGGAGCAACTTTAGGGGAGAGTTGTGCTCCGAACTTGTTGAGAAGAGGTCCGCTTTGGAGGCGAGCGGGGCGAAGAGCTCGGCTCTGGGAGAGAGCCATTTGGAAGACGAGTTTTGAGGAGCAACTCTAGGGGAGAGTTGTGCTCCGAACTCGTTGAGAAGAGGTCCACTTTGGAGGCGAGCGGGGCGAAGAGCTCGGCTCTGGGAGAGAGCCATTTGGAAGACGAGTGTGAGGAGGAACTCTAGGAGAGAGTTGTGCTCCGAACTCGATGAGAAGAGGTCCGTTTTGGAGACGAGCGGAAGTGAAGATCTCGGTTCTAGGAGAGAGCGATCTGGAGGACGAGTTTGAGGAGCAACTCTAGGAGAGAGTTTTAGCTCCGAACTTGTTTGAGAAGAGGTCCACCTTGGAGGTAAGCGGAGTGAAGAGCTCGGCTCTAGGAGAGAGCCATTTGGAAGACGAGTGTAAGGAGGAACTCTAGGAGAGAGTTGTGCTCCGAACTCGATGAAAAGAGGTCCGCTTTGGAGACGAGCGGAAGTGAAGAGCTCTGTTCTAGGAGAGAGCGATCTGGGGGACGAGTTTGAGGAGCAACTCTAGGAGAGAGTTTTAGCTCCGAACTCGTTTGAGAAGAGGTCCGCCTTGGAGGTAAGCGGAGTGAAGAGCTCGGCTCTAGGAGAGAGTCATTTGGAAGACGAGTGTAAGGAGGAACTCTAGGAGAGAGTTGTGCTCCGAATTCGATGAGAAGAGGTCCGCTTTGGAGACGAGCGGAAGTGAAGAGCTCGGTTCTAGGAGAGAGCGATCTGGAGGACGAGTTTGAGGAGCAACTATAGGAGAGAGTTTTAGCTCCGAACTCGTTTGAAAAGAGGTCCACCCTTGGAGGTAAGCGGAGTGAAGAGCTCGGCTCTAGGAGAGAGCCATTTGGAAGACGAGTGTAAGGAGGAACTCTAGGAGAGAGTTGTGCTCCGAACTCGTCGAGAAGAGCTCCGCTTTGGAGGCGAGCGGAGTGAAGAGCTCGGTTCTAGGAGAGCCATCTGGAAGACAAGTTTGAGGAGCAACTCTAGGAGAGAGTTTTAGCTCTGAACTCGTTGAGAAGATGTCCGCCTTGGAGGTAAGCGAAGTGAAGAGCTTGGCCCTGAGGAGAAAGAGGAAGGGGAGGAGAGGCATTCGGGTTCTCTCCTCTACCTTGTTCTTTCGCACAGTGAAGAAGAGCAGAAGTGTTGGGTACTTTTGGCGGGAAGACTAAAGAAGGAGAAGAATGAAGGAGCTAAGAAGGGTATGGGTCGGACCGTGGGTATCAGATCCAACCCCAACCCGTTAGCCTCTTTTTCTTTCTTCCTCTTTATCTGCTTGCTTGTTCGGCGAATCCGAGCACGGATTTTGAGGCACATTTTCTGCCACTTTGCTGCTCGGTAGATCGGTAGATCGGATTTCAGATCCGAGCTACGTGGCTCCATCTGGACGGTTGATCACGATCGTGGCGCGAATCACGAGACAAGAGGCACGAGTTTCGAGAAAATATTATCTTGTCGTTTTGTGGTGATGTGGCGCGATCTGATCCATCCATCACGCTTGAGTGCAAATTTTGAGATGATCTAACGGCGAAATCGGGTCGGCGGTATTTTTCTCCATATGTGGAGGTCGGTACCTCGTCCGCTCGGCTCGGTGACTCAGTAGTTCACCCTCTGCCCGTAGTAGCCGGTGTAGTGGAGCTCGGCATTAGAAGAGCCATTTGAGAGACAGGTTTGAGGAGGAACTCTAGGAGAGAGTTGTGCTCCGACCTTGTTTGAGAAGATCTCCGCTTTGGAGGCGAGCGGAGTGAAGAGCTCGGCATTAGGAGAGCCATTTGAGAGACAGTTTTGAGGAGGAACTCTAGGAGAGAGTTGTGCTCCGACCTTGTCCGAGAAGATCTCCGCTTTGGAGGCGAGCGGAGTGAAAAGCTCGGCTCCGGGGGAGAGCAATTTGAAAGACGAGTTTGAGGAGCAACTCTAGGAGAAAGTTCTGAGCTCCGAACTCGCTATTTAAGTAAGAGAATCAACGGTTGTAAGAGCAGTTCCGAATGGCGGACCACTTCTAACCCGCTGAAGAGCAGGTTATTTGAAGAGGAATCGAGCCAAGTGTTGGACTCCGAACATCAGTAGAGTTGTTCAACGGTTGTGGGAGCAATTCCGAATGGTGAACCACTTCTAACCCGCTGAAGAGCAGGTTATTTGAAGAGGAATTGAGCCAAGTGTTGGACTCTGAACCATCGGTAGAGTTTTTCAACGGTTGTGAGAGCAATTCTGAATGGCGAACCACTTCTAACCCGCTGAAGAGCAGGTTATTTGAAGAGGAATCGAGCCAAGTGTTGGACTCCGAACCATCGTTGTTAGAGGGATTCAACGGTTGTGGGAGCAATTCCGAATGGCGAACCACTTCTAACCCGCTGAAGAGCAAGTTATTTGAAGAGGAATCGAGCCAAGTGTTGGAATCCGAACCATCGTTGTTAAAGGTTAGTAAGTTGCGGGAGCAGCCATGTAAAAGAAGCTGGACTCCGAACCCACCATTTAAGAGAGTCGTGACTCGGATAAATAGAGAAGCAGGAGCAATAATTTTCAATGAAAAGATGTAAAGTTTGAAATAAACTAAGTTTTCGCTTCAATAGGGCGAGCCATTATTACATGCTATTAGCCGAGTTACAAGCATCGGCCTTATTGAAAATCAGGATCCTACTTCTACAATAAGGTGAAGACCTATTGGGAGGAGCTGAGAGATTCTGAGTCTTGAAGCTCGGCGGGCCCTTATGTTCATTTGTAGGCTCTTCAGGGGAGAAACTCGGCCCCCTCTTTTTGTACGAACTTGATCAGGTGCCCCCGCTGTATGAGTTCTTCGATCTCCTCCTTGAGAGCCCGACAATCATCCATGTCGTGGCCGTGGTCCCTGTGAAAGCGGTACCACTTATCCTTGTTCCTCTTCTTGCCAGGTGTATTCATTCTCGGGGGAGCGCGGAGGAGCCCTTCCTTATCCACCTCCATAAGAACTTCTAATATATTGGCAATTAGGGGGGTGAACTTCTCAAACCGAGGAGTCGAGCGACGCTGTCCATTGCCGTCCTTCTGGGATTTTTGGGACCCCTCTTCGCTTGTGCTCTCCCGTTTGTTCCCAGAAGATGTCTCCTCAAAGCCCGGAAGATTCTCGGCTTCTTCGGCCCGAATGTACTTTTCGCTCCTAAGAAGGAGGTCGGCGAAATTATGTGGGGGCTTCTTGGCAAGGGAGGAGCGAAGGCTAGAGTTGAGGACGTTCGATTGGAAGGCGGCCGCTGCAACAGGCTGATCAAGGGAAGCGATGGATCTCACTTCTGCAGTGAACCACCTCACATAGTCTCTTAACTTCTCTCCCTTCTCCTGGCGGAGCTGGAGTAACGAGATGTTGGTCTTCTCCGTGCGTCTGCTACTCACAAAATGAGTGATGAAGAGGGTCTCGAATTGCTCGAAGGAGAATATGGAAGATGGGGCGAGGCGGGAGTACCACTCCCGAGCCGAACCCTTAAGAGTGGTGGGGAAGGTTTTGCACAGCAAAGCATCGGAAGCTTGGTGGATTAGCATGAGGGTCTTAAAGCTTTCGATGTGGTCCACGGGGTCCGACTCCCCCGAGTAAGTTTCAAACTGCGGTGGTTCGAAACCTCTTGGGATAGGAGCCTCCATGATGGTCCGGGAGAAGGGAGGTCTGCTCGGGCGGATGGTCCTTCCTCTTAACTCCTCATCATTGTCTATTCGGCCGATGCGCCTCTCAATCTCATGGAGACGGCAGTAGAGAGCATCGTCCCTTCGACGATAGTCAAACGAGCCTCTGGACTCATCTTCATAGGAAGGGGAGTGACGACCGTAGCTCTGGGAGCGGCGAGGGCTAGGCATGCACTGTTGGTTGCTAGGAGCCGGAGGAGGAGTTATGGACCGATGGCTAGGACTTTGGACCCGTGGAGGAGTAGGAGCCCTCTGAGCATTGTTATTGTTGGGTCGGAGGTTGAGGGCTCACAACACCGTTGCTTGGAACTGCTGGAACTCGGCACGGGTGATGGGTGCCTCATCGTTCCTCGGATGTTGTCGACCGGCATGGGAATGAGGTCTTCTCCTATGGTGTTCGGGGGACTCTTTCATCCCTCTTCGGGTAGGGGACCTTCTGTAGTCTTGGTGGTGAGGAGATCGTTCATCTGGACGTTGTTGGCGGGAGGTTCCCTCTCGGGCCCGCTTTTCATCCAGACGGCGGCGAAGATCCTCATCCTTCTGCCGATTGAGAACTGTATTGCGGAGGTCGGAAACTCGAGGATTGTGGGAGGCCATGGAATCCGAAGAGGCATTGTGCACTGAAATGCGGTCCTGATGGAGGGGTCGCTTCTGCGGGTTGGGACGCGAAGCCCCCGCACCGGCATTCTGAGGACCGGCGGGACCCTTAGGGGGTTGCTGATTCTGAAGAGGAGGCTGATCTTGTTGAAGAGGGTCTTCCGCTTGGAGAGGAAGTTGCCCCTGCTGCTGAGCGGGTTGGATGGAGACTACCTCTTGCTGATCAGCGGGGTTGGGTCCACGGTTGGACCCTCTGGATCTTACTTTCCTAGGAGGCATGACTGGAGAAGATCTGACCAACGAGAAGAGGGGAGGCTGCTATTCGTATGGTTTCCCACAGACATCGCCAATCTGTTACTGCTGATTCTAGTGTGGGGGTAAACAGATGAGATTTGTGAGTTCGTGGAGAAACCTGAATAGCGGATCCAAGCCTGCTGATCCCTGCCGCTCACCTGCAAGGAAGTTCTCATACTTATTATGGAGTGTATTCTAAATTTCGGAATTTTTCTGAATAAAGAAACTATTTTTACAAATATCTCGAAAGAGAGGGGCTTTTATGTAAAAAGTCGTTTGGATCTTAAATAAACTATGAAAATTCGTTTTTACTGATATTTTGGCTTCCCACGGTTAGCATTTAAATTTAAATATATTTAGATTTTATTTAAAATCGATTTGGTGAAGATTTAGTCAAAAAGGGTGTTTTTGCAAATATGAAATTTATTTAGAATCTTGTGCAAATGCTTTTCTGGAAGGTAAAAGTCAAATATTTTTATTGGAAACTATAATATGTATTACTATATATTATTTCGGATTTTTTCTGGATTTTTTATGAATATTTTATGATGTATTTGCAAATATTACAAAAGGGAGGGCTTTTGTGCAAAATTGCCACCCTGAGTGTAAATCCGGGATTTTCTTATCCCTGGGCCGTGCTGGGTTGTTGGAAAACTTAGTGGTAAAAGAATTTTATTTTGTATGAATTAATACAAGACAATCCCCTATGACTATGTTATATGTATTTTTTATTTAACTTATTTTAACTAAGAAAGGTTATATATGTGAAGTAATAAATTGAAAAAGGACTATTTTGCAAAAGGTACTTCAAAACCCTAATTCCTTTCAACCCCGGCCTGTATAAAAGAGGGAATGCAGCCGTCATTCGCTGCACAACTCCAGATTTATTATAATATTGTTTTCTTGGTGATCGGGAGGAGGATTTTTGGATCTAGCAAAAGGAAGACTTTTCGTGGATTTTCTCAATATAAAGGTGAGTGACATTGTTTGTGTTGTTGTTTGATTTTGTGAATGATATGAAATTGTTTGTTTTGATTTATGTGAATGACATCGTTTTTCTTTGTTTCATCATATGAATGATATGATCCTTGTATTGTGATGTGGATGTATGTGAACCATTGTTATTGTTGGACCATGTTTGTGAAACCTATGGATTTTGAGTAGATCTTGAGTTACGAGATCATAGTGTTAGAAAGCATGTTAAGAATGGATTATGTTTGGATCGGATGACGAGCATCTGGATCTCATGGTTATAAATCAGATTATTAATCATGGTTGTGAAAGAAACTTAGTTTTGAGGAACCCTAATGGAAAGATTAGTGATTATGGTTCTTGAGAATTGAATTTCGACATTTGGGTGATTGAGTAATGTATTCTTAATGGAGATTATTTGAGGTTTGATTATTTTTCCTGAGAACGAACTATTTTTCATGAACAACGAATCTTTAGAAACTCCAGTTTGGATTCTGTATTTAGACCTAAAATATGAAAACTGTAGGCCGACAGCCGACTGGTCTACCTATCAGTCGACTGGTACGATCCTACTGATGTATCATTAGCCTTTTGAATTCCATTCTGGACAGCCGACTGAGACCCTTGTCAGTCGACTGGTATACTTAGAACATATTTTGTAAAATTATGTCAGTTCTTGTCTGCACAGTCGACTAGACCCCTAGGCAGTCGACTGGTGTACTGAGGTCTTTACTTTGTAAAATTGGTTCTGGACAGTCGACCTAGACTGCTGTCAGTCGACTGGTCTGTTGAGAGATTATTTTGTTCAGTCCCTTCTGGACAGTCGACCGATTATCTTTTAAGTCAACTGGTACTAAAGGATCTTTGTAAACTTTAGTGTTATTTCGAATGATTGGTTTCAGATAAATCAGTCTATACCTTATTCAGTTCAGTATTTGATTTTGAGATATTCAGTTCAGTATTTGATCTTAAGATATTTAGTTGAGCCACTCTTGTTAGTGGAAATTTGTTTAGACTTTTGAATTTGAGTCTCTAGAGGTACGTGATCCTAGTATATCGGTGTTGAGTTATTTTGTTGAGGCCCATTGAGGCATTTCAGTTATTCAGTTTGATTTTAGTCCGGTAGGGTACACTACTCTAGGAGATTCGTTGAATAATTAAATAACCCACAAATAATAAGGACAGGCACTAGTGGTGATATGATGAATGGGAACATGAGTTATGCACCTCAATACGGCTTTAGATGAGGGATTTAATCTCCTGAATTATCCAAGTAGCTATCTTGAGATGAGGGATTTATCTCCGGAATTATCCAGGTAAAATACCTGAGATGAGAGATATATCTCCGGAATTATCCAAGTGGTTTGCTTGAGATGCGGGATTGATCTCCGGAATTATCGAAGTCGAGGCGACGCACATGTGGTATTCATGTGATGATGTGTCAATGTTTAGATGAGGGATGATCTCCAGAATTATCCAGGTAAAATGCCTGAGATGAGGGATCCATCTCCGGAATTATCAAGCATGGGCTGATTCTCACAGTTTATCTTTATCTCGTAGTAGTCATCGTGTTAAGATTAGTCGCATAGCGGGGATTGAACCATATGAAGTGGAGACGTTAAGGGCTTGCACCGAACCTATGTAGAATGGGATGCATAGACTTCGACAAGTATGCATTAGAGAGTCCGCATATAGAAATTGTGTTCTCTTGACTTGGTTTTATGCATGTGTTTTCCAGTTTTCCTACACTTGACCTTTAGACTAGATGCACTTGTTGTTTCCATTCTATGACGTTTCCATGCTTTACATCTTTGTTATTCCTCATTCAATTATTATTGTGGTTAATACATGTTGATGACTTTATGTTTTATGATTAAATTATATTGATTGTTTTTATGTCACTCACACCATTTATGGCTGACCCCTTTAGTTTTGGGGGTTAGGGATCATCTCTAGCCTCACATGTTGCAGGTTATTGCTTAGAGTTTGGAAGTTTGGATACTTGAGGCATATTTGAGATAAATTGATTTATAAGAGTTCGTGTAAATTTGTAAAAGCAGTTTTGAGATAATTTGAGTTGTAAATGACAGTAAATATTGTTTGAGTTGTTTTGAATTCCGCTGTGATTTGTGAAAGTTTGTTGTAATAAAAGTTGAAAATTTTAGTGGTGTTGGCTGTGAATATTGTTACATTGAAGTGGATGCTGGGATTGTGCCACGTATTTTCTAAGCTCTTATATTAGAAATTCGGGGCGCTACACCGTGACGACGCTTGTAGGGTGTTTGGTGACTACGTAGTGTCATTGTTCCATGACGGAGGCGAATTGTCCATAGGTTGTCTGAATGATGCGTCATGTTATGATGTGAGATTTTCCTCTAGGTTGTCTGGGCATGGGCTCGTAACTCATAGAACATCTAGGATACTTACCGTAGTTACCGTAGTAGTTTAACTCATAGCGAGGGATCCACCCTACAAGATGAAGAACGGTTAAGGGCTTGCCCTCGGATTTATGTAGAATGGGATGCATAAGTTCGAACAAGTGCGCATTAGTGTCATGAAATAATAAGTAACTGCTTTTAAGACTAAGTACACATTCACACACGACATCAATAAGATAGTCCCCCTTAGCTTTGTTTGTGAACAAGTGTGTACTTTTCAAGTAAGAGAAATTGATGTATTATATCCTAACATCAGTTGTATGCAACTGACGTGCCCATAGGATAAAATAAATGAAAGGACTAAAGAAGGAATGCTGCTTAAAGAAATGTTCAAATTGTTATTTATTTCATGTATCATACTGTAATTTGCTTCTGTTGTATTAATGTAAACATTGTTGTATAAAAAGTTCTAAATTCCTTGTAAAATTGTATGAAGTGAAGTGTAAAGATCCTGTGGAACTTCGAATTCAGACTTATTTGGAATTCGGGGTGTTACACTAGGAAGTAAGCACTTTATACACAAGACAATGTGGAGATTGTTGGGTTGATGTCTCACATTTGAAGTTAGTGATTGGCTAAGAAAGAATATCCCAAAGGCACAAGAAATCTCTAATATATCTAATCTCTAATATCTCTAATGAGAGAGTTGGGGTTGTCATTTGTAGACAACCTGTAATTTGTAGATATTCATTCAACCATCTAATCTCAATCATTCATTTTTAAGTCAGAGTTATATTAACCATTCATTTACTCAACTGTTGTTAGTTACCATAATACCCTTAAAGTTCAAATTTATTTAAGATATAATTATTTACAAAAGTGTCACTCATATAAAATAAAAGTTTGTGACACCAGAGATAATTTGTAAATAGTATGTATGAGTAAAGGGAGGTGTGAGGTTTGAGACCAGATTGCGCCTTATTATTTACTATACATATATTTTTTTAATTAGAACATGCATTGTATGTGCAGATTACTAGTAATATCTAATATTATAATGAGAGAGTTGGAGTTGTAATTTGTAGACATTCAACCATCTAATCTCAATCATTCATTTTTAAGTGAGTATTATATTAACCATTCATTTACTCAACTTATGTTAGTTACCATAATACACTCAAAGTTCAAATTTATTTACAACATAATTATTTACAAAAGTGTCACTCATATAAAATAAAAATTTGTATCACTAGGAATAATTTGTAAAGAGTATGTATGAGTAAAATGAGATCTCAGGTTCGAGACCACATTATGTCTTATTATTTATTTTACAAAAAAAAAAAAAAAAATAGAACGTGTGATGCACACGCAAATTACTGGTAAGTATAACACGCAAACTCGCAAAGTAAGGGGTTGAATTTAACTACCTAATTAAAAAAAAGTTTGCATGATGTCTAACAGGAGAGGGATCCCGAAATAAATAATATTGGATAATTACAAAGGGGACCAGATTTGGCTTATAAATTTCAGTTTGACTTGAGATACAAATTAAATTGTTTAGAGATAATTATGAGAATTGACCTAGAGATTCTACACGTCTATAAATATACACTATTAAGTCTATAACATTTATTGAGAAGCTGTGTACTTAATATGAAAAAAAAATATTGTAAATAGATTTTCTTCTAGTCAAAGTTCGAGAGAATAACATATTTTTTGTAAGGGAATTATAATAATCTCTTGTATCATATTTTGTTAAATAAAATTTTGTATTTGTTCCCCAAATAGGATTGCCGACATAGGAAAAATAGTGTATTTGGCGTAACAATTTCTTTCTTGTTGATCTTTCAACTTGATACAATCTCATTCTATTTTTTTTCAGATGCACCACAATGCAAATTTTCTAACATTGATCGGCTTCTATCTGTAAAATAATTCATGACTAGTATCATGCACGTGCGATGCACGTGGAGGGAAATAAAAAAGGACAAAAAAAAAGCACGTGCGATGCACAGGTTTGCTCACAAACAAATTAGGATTTGTTTGTTTACCAACCCCATCTCTCCCATTATAATAGTTATAGATATGTCAAGATTGGCCAGTTAGGGAACATGTTTGAATCATATATGAGAGGATTTGTTAGGAAAGAAATAATGTTATCGATTGTTTTGAGTGTGAAGATAACAAAACATGTACAAAACAATGTAATGAAAAAAGGCAAAAACAAAGAAACAAGGCAACATCCAAAAGAAGGGGGGAAAATGCAATAATCTACAAGGAGGAATATGATCCACCCTACAGCCACCCATATCCATTGGGATCCAAACAAAACCCAACGACTTCATGACTCACCCTATACATTTCCCAACCTGGCTTTACAGCCTAAAAAATAACGTCCACTTTCAGCGTACTCATCCAATCCACACATACCAGTATTATTAGTTGCATCCAGCACATGGGGTTCAAGGTATCCCCTCCACGTCATGCAGAGACAAGTAGAGTTGTTACTTTTGACCGATATCCGGACCCTATTCGTACCCGATCCGGACCTGGCAATGGACCGATCTATATGGGTCCGGGACCGATCTATATGGGACCGATCTGTAATTCCATTGGTACATGTATATCAAATAGTTGGTTTGGAAAAATTTCATACTACCAATGGTGACCATATTTGGAATAGGTGGCACCTCTATAAGGCTTGTAAGTACGAACATGTACTTTATCGCTTTAAATTTTTTATACAACAATCGCAGTGTTTACTTAAAAAAAAAAAAAACGCGTTCTTCGCACGCGTGTAGATAACTGTTTCCTAAAGCGATAAGGTTTCCATAAATGTAGATGTAGACAACCCATCTCCCCAACTACACACTGAGTGAGTGAGTTAAGTGGTTCATCTCACTGAAATTCTAGATCACCCTCATAATTGTAAAACTTGGGCACTTGTTTGCGTATTTGCCTATAAATACCTTCCCTTGAGCATGCTATCTTCAACCGACCCAGACAAATCATCTTAGTTACTCTGATAATGAAAAGGCAGGAAGACAAGGCTTTGTTACTTTTAGAGAACACAAAATTAGTGAGACATTAAGAGTATAAAGACATTGCATTGAAAAATGTAAATGACTTACCTTTTGGAACAAAAATAAAAAAACTTAAAAAGAAGCTTATATTTTGAAACGGATGGAGTATTATCAAAGCTACTAAAATCTAACACTCCGCATGAAGTATCAAATCTTTAAATTTTCTTTTTTATCAAAGCTGCAAACCAGCGAAGCGTTTTTTAAGTTTATATTATTTGATGTTTGCAGACAAGCTGATAGAATCACTGTTTGTTATCTATGATGGATAGAAAAGTGATTCGATTCAACCAATATACAAGAAGATGCATGATTCTTGTATACAGAATCATATTTTATAATAGAAGATGCATGATTCTCCAATACAGGAAGTGTTCGATTCTCAATCTCATTGTTTTTAAATTTGTAGAAACTGCCTTTTATTGTGTGTGTTGGTATAAGAGATGCTGACAATCACTCTTTTACATGCATTACTTTGAATTATTATACTCCCCCCCCCCCCCCCCCCCCCCCCCCCCCCCCCCCCCAATATTTGTAATTGAGTGTTGGTTATGTGATTGGTCTTCATGCAATTGTAGTTTGCTAGTGTTGGTTGAGGTCATTTGCATTTTTTTGGGTTTATAGCAATTGCAGCAAGTGTCTCTACTAGGTTCATTTTGAATGTTGGTTGATTTAAGCATTTTGGCTGATTGTATTTTGGCTGATTCATGATACATTTTGCCTGATTTTATCTTGGCTGATTCACGATACATTTTGGCTGATTGTATCTTGGCTGATTCACGATATATTTTGGCTGATTGTATCTTGGCCGATTGTATCTTGGTTGAATCTTGGGTGATACTACTTTTTCAAGAATGGAATCCATAACAGAAGAGGATCCAAATATTGCATGATCTTTATTAGCTTATTTCTGTGGATTTTGTACGTAAGTGTCTTACATGATTTGATTTTTTTCTCCATATCTTTAATTATTGTCCTTTAATTCCAAATAGCACATTTGTTAAAATAATCGTTATGTCTTGACTGTTTGCAGACAAACTGATGATGGACATAAAAGCGATGCATGATTTTGTGTTAAGGAAGTATCAATGCTTTCAAATATTTCTTCTTGCTGTTTTTTATTTTGTGTTTTTATAGGCAATGATGACAAGCATTATTCTACAAGCAGTACTTTCAGTTTATCTTCCCACCCTCCCCACCTTAATTTTACAAGCACTATTGATGTATCTTGGCTGAATTGTATCGTGTATCTGAAGCAGGCATGATTCTGAAGCATTTTCATATATCTTGGCTGATTCATTATTATTTTAAACATCACATAAATATCTTACAATCAGCCAAAACGTGTCTGAATCAGCCAAGATATAATCAGCAAAAATATTTCAATTAGCCATGATTATTTTTCATGCTCAGTTTTTGTTGTTTCATGGCCGATTTGGCCCAGAATAATTTTTGTTTCTGAGCATTCCAAGTTGGCATTTTATTGTTGTGTGTGTGTGTGGGGGGGGGGGGGGGGGGCACAGTTGGAACTAGTAGGCATGACATGGAAATGCAGCCCTAGCCCAATAATGTTGCTTGATTTACAGTATATTTTCAAATAGAAGTGTGTTCTGAGCCTATGATTACTTCTAATAATGTTTTTGTTGATTATTACGACTTGGTAGTTAGTAGTAATATTTTTGTTCATCAATACAAGTTTAACATTTTGCTTTTAATTTTTTTCAGGGAAACCATTAGCATCTCAAGCATGTTCTCGTTGGCTGATTCGGCAATATTATATCTCGGCTGAATTATATCTAGGCTGATTGTAATCATGACTGATTGTATATTGGCTGAACTGTATATTGGCTGAATTGTATCTTGGCTGATTGTAATTTTGGCTGATTGTAATCTTGGCTGGTTGTATATTGGCTGATTATAATCTTGGCTGATTGTATTTTGGCTGAATTGTATATTGGCTGAATTGTATCTTGGCAATATTGTATCTAGGCTGATTGTATCTTGGCTGAATTGTATCTTGTCTGAATTGTATTTTGGCTGAATTATATCTTTGCTGAATTGTATCTTGGCTGATTGTATCTTGGGTGAATTATATCTTGGCCGAATGGTATCCTGGCTGATTGTATCTTGGCTCAATTGTATCTTGTCTGAATTGTATCTTGGTCGATTGTATTTTGGGTGAATTGTATCTTGGCTAATTATACCTTAGGCAAATTGTATCTTGGCCAAATTGTATCCTGGCCAATTGTATCTTGGCTGAATTGTATCTTGCCGAATTGTATCTTGGCTGATTTGTATTTTGGCTAATTTTCTCTTGGCTGAATTGTATCCTGGCTAATTGTATTTAGGCTGATTGTATTTTGGCTGAATTGAATCTTGGCCGAATTGTATCTTGGCTGATTGTAATCATGGCTGATTATATTTTGGCTGAATTGTATCTTGGCTAATTGTAATATTGGTTGATTGTAATATTGGCTGATTGTAATCTTGGCTGATTGTAATTTGGCCTGATTGTAAACTTGGCTGATTGTAAACTTGGCTGATTGTATATTGGCTAAATTGTATCTTGGCTGAATTGTATCCTGGCAGATTGTATCTTGGCTGATTGAAGCAGGTTCATGTTGTATTTTGGCTGATTAAGCTTATTTGTATGTTATTTTTGAGTTTTTCTCGGAAGAATGATGCCGTGTCTTCACTAAATCAGCTCTTTTTTTGTTGTGTATGAGAATTTATGTAGTTGACGAGATGTTTGAACTGTTTTTTTATGAGAGGGGCTATGTTTTTCTTCTCCACAAAAAATCTACGTATTACAAATTATAAGCTTTATTTAAACCAATTTTAAGATATAAAGAACTCAATAACATGAAAATGATTTTTATATAACATCTTTTAGCCAAGACATCTAAATGATCTGCAATGCCCCTGCCCCTAGCTCAGACAATTTATACAATTTAGAAGACAAATTAGATACTATGTAGTACAACTGCCCACCACAGGCTACCCCTCAAAAGGTGGTTAACCGGATTGGTGACTCTTGATATATTTATATATTATTTTATTTATTTTAACTCCCGATATATATGGGATTGTACTTATACACATTACCTTTCTCAATCCCGTTCTCTCTCTCCTGAGAGAAGGAAACAGTGGGCCCCAGGCATGGCCACGTCACCATTAGATGACGTCACGCCTCTTAACACAGCACACATCTGTGCTATTCAGAATGTGCCCCCCCTCCCATTTACTAATCATTTTCCTTTTATTTACCAATATGCCATCAAATCCATTTTACTTTATAAACAGCCAACACCTTTTTACCTTTTCAACATATATATATCTATATAATAAAACACAAAGAAAGCTATCAGGTGGCTCACATTCAATCTATCCCAAAATCAATGGACCAGATCTACTCTCACAAAACATATTTTCCCGCCCAAATTTCAAACTCCACAAATTTAAAAACACACACTCTCTCTCTCTCTTTTTCCCCAAAAATAAAAAACCCCCTTCTCTCTCTCTCTCTTTCTCCCGCCCACTCTCTCTCACTGTCTCCCTGTCTCTCTATCTCCCCGCTCTCTCACTCTCTCCCTCCTCCTCCCTTCCGCTCTCCTCCAGCCTCCTTCCGCTCTCATCCGATCAGCGCCCCCCCACCTCCCGATCAGCGCCCCCCCACCTCCCGATCGTAACCCACCTCCAGCCGATCTCCACTCTCACCTCCAGCCTCCTTCCCCTCTCATCCGATCAGCGCCCCCCCCCCCCACCTCCCGATCGTAACCCACCTCCAGCCGATCTCCACACTCACCTCCAGCCGATCTTCGCTCTCACCTCCAGCCGATCGCCTGCCGTCGCTTCCCGACCTCATCCTCCACCTCAGACGTCGCCGTTCGCAGATTCCCCCCGCCGTCTCTGCATCGACGCTTCCGCACAGTCCATCCATCGATTTCACCGCACAGTCCATCCATCGCACTCTCAGGTATACAAAATCAATCCATCGATTTCACCTCACAGCAAATTTTTATTCTTCAAAATAAAAATTAGGATGTTTTGATTAAAAATTAGGATTTCACCTCACAGCAGAATCGATTTCACCTCACTTCATAATCTTGATTTGGTATCGGAAGTTTTTTATGCCAATTGTGTCGATTTCATAATCTTGATTTGGTATCGATTTCACCTCACCTCACAGCAGAATCATGTTTTGATTAATTTTGAGGGGTGAAGTTTTTTTTAGCTCCAGTTGTATGCTCAACCTAAGATTATGAAATTTATACACTAGATTTTTGGGATTATGAAATTTAGTTGTATCAACCTACGATACCACATCTGCGTTGAGGTTTAGTAGTAAGGCCATGTTTCTTTTTTCCTCTGGTTTGTTTGTATGTTACTTTTAAAGTTCCGCAATATCAGTTTTCAAAAGAAAAAAGTTCCACAATATCTGAGAACATGCTATGTAATGTTGAAAAGTTGATCCCAATGTGTGTGACAAATCGAAAAGAAATATATCCATTGGATGACAATTCATTTGGATCACTGATAATTCATTTGATGACTTTCATTTGGATGACTTTCATTTGGATCACTGATAATTCATTTGGATCCACAATTCAATGTGAATGGCTAATAATTTAGTTTGATTGTATATATTAAATGTGAATGGAACCCTCTTATAAGTATTTAACTTTTATTTTATCTTGTAGTTGATTGCTATAGTTGGGTTTGTTGTGATTGTTAATCTGGTTTTATAATCATCATTGTTTCATATTTTGGAGTATTTTAGTGTTGGTGAGGGTGATAGGAGGTGTTGGTTCTTTCAATTTTTCTTCTGTAATGTTGATGAAGATGATGTTCATTTCGAGAGAGGTTTAAGTGGTAGGATCAAAAGGTTGACTGGCCACTCCTTTTGAAGAGAGGTTGAACAAGGTTCGGTCAAATGAGAAGCTCTTCCCTCGAAGGCTTGGCAAGTTAGTTAATTTGTTAACTAGAGTATTCATAACTAAAGTATTCATAACTTATTCAGAAAGTATCTTTCAGGATAATTTATCATTTGTATGTATTGCCTTATTCCCTTTTCTTTGATTTAATAGAAATTATAGTATGTGTTCCATTGATTGTGTGAAACTTTCTCTGAGTGCTTATTATATAGTATATTATTTCCATTGTTTAGCACCGATAGAGAAGGGAGCCCATTCGAGTTTGACACCGATAATTTCCAGATCAATGTTAAATTTTATGCATGTTTTGGTTTACAGTACTCTTAATTATAATGAACACAATAACTGTAGTTTTTTTTTCGTGTTTTGTACTTTGTGTACTATATCATTCAATTCAGTTTGCGCTTGCTTTAAGCATTCTTTCATGACAAACTTATCCAATTATTTTCCAGAAACTTGACAGTTTTATGGAGATGGCATTTGGGGGGCGCTATGTAATCCTATTGATGACATTATTTTCTATCTATTGTGGATTAATATATAATGAGTTCTTCTCAGTTCCATTTCACATTTTCGGTTCATCTGCTTATAAATGTCGGGATTCCACTTGCAGGTATTTTTAAATCCGTTGACTTTTGCAGGGATTGTGGGAAGCAGGTGTATTTGGGTATGAATTTTTATTTTTGTTGTTGTTGTTGTTGTTGTTGTTGTATGTTGCTGAATCAGTTTTCGAAAATTGGTTTTGTTCTTATTTATGTTTTTGAAAATTTGCAGGGGGTCTTGACACTGCTCATGCTACTGCTAGGTGAGTTTGATGATTGTTTTGTGGTTTTTTTCAATGACCCGTTTGAGTTGAGAGACCAAATTGAGCTGAATTTTGTTGAATTAGGGCTTATGATCGAGCTGCGATCAAGTTTCGGGGAGTGGAAGCTGATATAAACTTCACTTTGAGTGACTATGAGGAGGATTTGAAACAGGTAAAGATTGGAATTTTAAAATATTGGCCTATATTCTACTATGGATTGCATTTGCCTAGCTTCTGCTGTTTAATATTAGAATCCCCTAATTAAAGTTGATACCCAATGATTAAAATTTTGGTGTAGAGTTCGTAACTTCAGATGGGTGTTTTGAGGAAGCTTGCATGCTTGCTAATGTGAAAGATCCGCTGGTAAACTTAGGGTCTATTGGTAGGCTAGGAAGACCTGTTATTAGGGATTTCATGGGTCTTGGGCAAGTGCCTTTTTATCGATTCTCCTGAACCTTGGTTGGAAAGTTAAAGAAGTAATTAAGGAAGTTCCTCCAGTGGTTGTAACCTTGGTTGGAAACTTAGGGTCTATTAGTGGAATCGTCTTTTACCCAATTTCCTTTCAACACAGCAAATCCTTTTGGTATATGGTTCACCCTATGCATACTAGGTTTAACACCATTGGTCTTCTACTAATTTTGCTTGCAGCATGGAAAGAACTGACGAGGAAAGAAGAGATTAACAGAGAAGAGATGAGAAAAGAGGAACGAACTGAATTTTCTCTTATGGTGAAAACAGAGGTGAGTTCGTTAGACTTTGGATCTCAATTTATACATTTAGATTTGTTTTGAATACATTGTCCGATTGATAGCTATATAATGCCCAAGGAACTAGCAAGGACACTCTCTGAGTGTGCAAAGCTGCAAAAGAGGAGTTTAGGTTTGGTGAAGGAGCTTGCTGCTGGATTGAACACGCAAAGGGTTGTATGCGATTTTGTTTAGTTAACATCTTTTGTCCTACTTCATGTTTGTTTGTGATATCATAATTGCTTCTGTTCAGGGTGGACAGATCTGAACCTGGGAGAAGAAGAGATGGTGAAGCTTGCTTCAATTGGTCATGAAAGGAATCCCTGGCCCTTTGCAACAAGTATGTCAACCAAGAAAGTGAGAGAAATTTCATTTCCGCATGTTTAATAAATGTAGATTGTAGTAAGACCTGAAATCACATTTTCAAGCATTAATTATTCTTTTGACTTAAAATATGCCAAGATGCCACCCATTTTCATTCATGAGAAATAACGAAACAAGAGTTTTAGTACAAACCAACAAAATAATACATCCTACGTACGTTCAAGCCTTACATTGTCACCAAAGTTCCTTAAGTGCTTTTTCAGTGCTCATGTGATAATTTCTTACGAAAATAGGAAATTTTTACATATGCTTCGCATATTATGTATGGAAAGTGTTTATGAGCTGGCAAGTTATTTACACATGCATATCATAATGATGGCGGAAAGTGTTTATGAGCTGGCAACCAATGTTTGTAATATAATTCATGCGTTGTATTCTTCCATAGAATGATTTTCTTTTATTCTCATCAATTTTTGATATCAAGTTGCTTATGTTCATTATTATTTAATTTGATTTTTATAAGAGGTGCTTTTTTAAAAAAGAATCGTTGCACTTTGATTATATGGATTTATGATTGTAGATATTTTATAAATAACTGATGGGGAACACCTTGCACAACAAAAGTTTTCAACTTTTATTCCAGTTGTTTCCCTTTATGCATTGTCCCCCTTAGCTTTATGCATCGTAAACATCTACAACTTTTATGATTGTAGAGTTTATTAATTCCAATTACTTCTGTTAAATGATTCCCTTTATGCATCGTAACAACATTAGGTCAAGTCGAAGGGAGTGACCATGACAGTACTTTTGGCCAAGGCTGCGGCAATGGCACTTGCACAACACCCAGTTGTGAATGCCAGCTGCAAAGATGGGAAGAGTTTCACATACAACCCCAGCATTAACATTGCGGTGGCAGTGGCAATTGATGGTGGCCTCATCACTCTAGTTCTCCAGGATGCTGATAAGGTCAGTCTTGATGTACACAAGGTTAAGAACAGACATTAAAACCCTTCTCATTTATCATTTTAGCTAACTGTTTGTAATGCAGCTGGATATCTACTTGCTCTCACAAAAATGGAAAGAGTTGGTAGGCAAGGCTCGCTCAAAAGCAACTTCAGCCCAACGAGTACAACTCAGGTGTGTTTACAGTAGATGTCTTTTGTTTCTCTTTCTAAGTTTTCGCTAATTAACTGTAGGTTGATGATTTATGATATGTTATGCATGAACATTTACTCTATCGAATTTGGGTATGTTTGGAGTAGACAAATTTGATGCTATACTGCCTCCCGGACAGGTGGGGTTTTAAAACAATTATGGATAACTGTGCTTTTTCGTGAACATCTTAATGACTGTTCACTGTTCTAAAAGGGCGCTATAATGGTTGTGGGAGCATCAAAGCCCACTCCAATTGCTGGCAAGGATGGTTTCTTCACCGTGAAGAATAGAATGCTGGTAATTGATCATTTGCCTATTCATGTTATGCTTTTCATATCTGCATGCATAAAAGGGAAATTACATAATATCTGTTTAGGGTCATGATTCCAATTTCGGAGAACAATCCTTATGAAAGATTATACTTTATACTAATTTACAAAACTCAAGTTATTAAACACAGCTTCATTTTCGAAAACACAGTAAACACTTATACAAGTAACTGTCTAACTGAAACAATTTATTCTGAAGGTAATACTTGGGTTTCCTGTAAACTTTTGAACTTATAATTAACTTATGGCATAAAAGTTGGATGCCGGTGAACTACAAACCAAACAATAAGACGGCACACAGCTGAAATTACACCTCACAAATCTAAAACAACTATTCAGTGTTTATAACTCCGGTGACCAATTTATTTAGAACTCAATTAGTTACTGGAAATAAGTTTAAAATGAAAGCCATCAAAGAGAGATCTTCATTATAGCTAAAAGTTTAAATTAAGCAAGTTTAAATTAAGCAATATTTTCTTAGACCTGCAACTTTGAATTATTATCTTTTATGCACACATTTTTTTTGAATTTTGCTATTTCAACGTTAACATTATTTTTAGCCAGAGCAGCTTATCCCCTACTGACCTTAATATTATGTTTTTGCATGTCAACTTCATTAAATGTGCACAAACTACAGATCTTATTTTTAAAAACATTCTAACATACGGTAAGTTTAAAAATTAAAAAAAGGAAAACTACATGCTTCTTATTAACGTAAATTTATACTATGTAGACGATAGATTACATGTCAACTTCATTAAAAATCACATTATGAATAAAGAAATTGCAATGTAACAAAAGGTCTTGCAATGCAATCAAGATCACATTATGAATAAAGAAATTCCCAAACAAAGCTATTATTAACAAAAATAATCCATTCATTTCACATATACTTCACAACATATACATCACCATAAACTTTCTCTCTCTTTATCTCTCTCATTTCCCCCTCTTTTTAATCCATACATTGTTAACTACATAAAAATATGACAAAGGGGAACTAACTCATACAGTTTGAGGTATTAACTGCGTTAGGAAATGGATTGTTACTTACTCCAAGTCAAATATGAAATTACTAATGATGAAGTCACACAATACTGTTGTAGATTCACAATACTATATTTTTATTCCGAGCTGCTGGCAAATGATCCTGCAATAAACAATGAATTATGCATGTCACTCTATAATCCTACTTCAGATTACGTCAAGGTCTACCGGCAAATAAATCATCATTCATGAACTCTTGACGAAGGCGTATATTTTACTCTTTATAGGATTTTTTCATATGCTACATCGTACCAAAGAAACATCTGCAGCAAATAAATCTGCACTCTTTCAATCAATGTTAATTACAATGAGAATGGAGACAAATTACACAGAAACATCTGCAGCAAATAATAAAAATCTTTTGAAGTCCCAGTTCAAAAACCATAAAAGCTGGTTTCAGGAGAGCGGGGGAAAGGGGATATAATTGCATAGAGCAGGAAAATCATGAAAAGAAAAAAATATAGAGCAAAACAATGAAATGGTAGGTTTCAACTTTAAGAAGGTAAAATAACAACTACAGCATTCAATCTAGCATATCAATCAGATAAAACTCAATAAAACAGTCACCCAACAAGATTGAATTTATGTAACTGACAATAACTGGAACCAACATATTCCTCACCATCAAATTGATTCCTGAGCTCTGCATTTTGAGACTTTAGCACAGAAATTTTCATTGCCAACTCATGAATCTAAACCATGTGGTAACAAAAATTAACAAAAAGACGAATCAAAACCATGTGGTAACAAAAAGTAAGTATAAGCAACATGCCAATTAATATACCTTATACCTTCATAGACTTCAACTGGAATAAAAGTTGAAAAGTTCTGAAGTATGGGACCCCTAAGTCTAATCCACCTCTTATTAAAGGCTCAATTATGTTGATGCCGGGGGAAAAAAAATTTGGGACCCCCATTTTGATTCGTCTGGCTCCGCCACTGACATCTTGGCCTAAAATTCCCAGCTTTAAGTAGTGGCTTAAACTCTCGCATGTTTTTTGCTGTGAGTGCACGCAGCAACAGTATTCAATGTTTACTTTTTAACTGTGTTTTTATTTTTGGTAAGGTTTAAAATGCTATATAGCTGGTATGTTTTCTTATGCTGAATACAACTCAAGCAACCAGTAAAGGTAAATACCGCTAAGCTAATTCATGCTGGAGTTTAGAGGAGGCAATTTTGGAGTCTCTTTTTGGCTTTTCTTGATGTGGAAGTTCAAAATCCACAAGTCTACATTTCTTTTAAAGGGGAATGAAACCGGACCTGCATGTTGATCGTGGTTTTAGATTTAAAATTGAATTTATTTTTTATTCGCTATAATTGTAACTTTATAAGCATTGTAGTTTATTTTTTTACATATAACAAGTTATCTGAATTTATTTTGTTAACTTCTTCTTAATTTTTTTAAAAAAACTTCACAAATACTGTGTATAGAATGTAGGATATTTATAGGAGCTATCTTCGCACCTTAGCAAGAGAAGGTGTACATCTTAATGCACTTTGTGTGCCATTTTATTAAAATTTGAGAAGATCATATATGTATTTTAATCTATCTTTGGTTTCTTTTCGGTTAAGTTGAATGAACTTTAGGTAGAGTAGACAAAGCAACATTTCTTTGGACTGAGAAACCTGATAATTGTGCTAAGAATGAACAATATTAGGAAAATTAGGAAGAATTATGAAGAGCTAACAGTGTCCAAGCTCAATTCACATGTGTTAAAGGTTTTTTTTTTTGAAAAAAAAAAGCTTGATACAAGAAACAAGAAAAACAACAAAATCTAACTGATGACACCCCAAAATATTGAAACCGAACTGCCTTATGCAAAAGGAAAATAAGCTAATAAGCCGATCCCACTTGCTCCCATGTCTTAATGGCATATTCCCTTGATCATATGAATTTGTGCGGCCCTCCTCAACAAGGGACTTCTTTATGCCTTCTTTATATTTTTTAATTTGAACTTGAAAAAACACACTGCATGATAGATAGTGTCTGTTTCAGAAAATAGTCAATATAGAGTATATTATTCCTAATCTGAATCACTCTATTTTCCTCTAACAAGACTGATACAGGAGCAATGGAATGAATCATTTAGAAATGGTCTAAAGCAAAAAAAGAACATTCATGTATCTAACCACGTTTTAGCATTTTCTGTATATTAATTTCAGCAATGGAATGAACTGTGCATATACAGAGGGAAAATGAATGTTCCAATTTTCTGTATTCATTCATGTTCTGTAGCATTTAGCATATACAGAGGGAAAATGATTCATTCATGTTCTTTTTTTAGCAATGGAATGAAACTGATACAGAAAATTAATATTACCATTACTCTAGCAATTTCAAGTCTTCTGATATAGTTAGTTTCTTTTTTTGCTTTATATATATCCAAGTATCTAACCACGTTTTACTAGGTATAATACAAAATGTGAAGCAAGAACTTCATCACTTTTTTTGATACACATCAAAATTCTCCATTTCTAATTGCTGGCTTGGTTAGTTAAAGCTTCCGAGAATGAGTATAAACAAGATAACTAAAAGTAAAAGTAGTTTAATTCAAAACTCTACCTATTAATCAAAACACAATCAAGCCTTTAGTGTGATCATCTTTTTTTCAATTCACACTTCACAGTTACACTATCAAGCCTTTAGCGTGATCATCTTTTTTTCAATTCACACTTCACAGTTACACTACTCATATGTTTAAATCTGTAACTATGGTTATCTTAAACACTTCACAATTCACACTTCACAATTCACAATTCACACTTCACAGTTACACTTCACAGTTTTTCAATTCTTTACTTATTAAATATAACCATGGAAATCTTAAACACAAGCATATATATATTGAATCTCTCTTTATTTTTCTACAAGACGATGCTAAATTTTCAACTATATAGCAATTGGAGTTGCAATAACAAACAATTATTTTAGCAAAAACAAGTATCACCCTTTCTATTATTTGATGGCAAACATTAAATCAATAATGAGCCAGCAAACTCTTCAAATCAATTAACTTATCAGTAATGAAATATTGACACCATATGTAAGAAGAAAAAAATAGAAAAAGGGTCGTCTATTAACTTATTATTTTTTCTTTAATGAAACAAGACGACAAAATAAAAAAATCCATTTATATATGATAAATTTACCTTACTAAAACTTATTTTCATTGTTGTTTTACTTTTGAAATTTAATAGAACTGGGAAGCAGCTGACATGGTCCTCAAATTTATAAATGCAACTACATTGATGAATTGGGGTTGCAATAAGGTAAATTTATATTTACTACAACTACACACTATGTTAACCGTTAATTGCTGCTAATTTAATGCTTCTTTTTTTCCCAGATTGTCGTCCACACTCAAAACCGTCATGTACATATTGACAGTTTAACTTTTTGTAGGGCGATAAGGAACATGTTTGGTTGAAGCCATTGTTCGGTTTGAAAGGTAATTGTTTCAAAACTATTACTATTGTTTTAATTGTTTATTGTAAACTCTTACTATTTGATTCAAAACTCTAACTGTTTTTTTAGGCTCACTGTTTGGTCCTATTTTTGAAGACTTCAACCATTGTGTTCTCCTACAACCATGTAAAAAAAAAAATTCAGTCAGTTGGTTGGTGTTTAGTATGGTGGAGGATGTAATAGTTGTAATATTTATAATATTTAGCATTTTGGGAGATGATGTAAGTAACTGTATGTAATGATGATATAATATAGTTATGTTAATACCCGTACCCGCAATTTTGTGGAGTATTGGGTTCTGTGTTTGGTTTTTTAAAGGTTTTTCGAAGGTTTTTCAAAAAAAATTATTACATTTTCAAATGAATTTTTGGTTTTTATTTTGTATCTTGCATTATATTCTGATTTTTTCCCCCAGAGCCTTATATATATGATGCCTGTGTGATGTTGCTCAGTTGAGCCTGGGGAGGATTGATATTTATTGCCTGTTATGTCATATATTTAATTGTTAGCAGAATTCCGTAAGGAATTTCTGTAAAAGGGCTAATATTTTAGGGGAGGTTCTGTCAAAATTTTTACTAAATTTCCTAAAATCTATTATGTTTTCAAACGATATCTTGGTTTTTACTTTGTATCTTAGTCATATGAAGATTTTTTCTTCCCAGTGCCCTATATATATAATGTCTATGTGATGTTGCTTGGACTGGCCTGGGGAGGATTTATATTTCTTGACTGTGATGATAAATTTTTAATTGTGAGCAGAATTTCGTAAGGAATTGCTGTAATTGTGGCTAATATTTTAAGGGATGTTCTGTCAAAATTTTCAGAAAATTTCCTAAAATCTATTATGATTCCAAACTATATCTTTAGTCATATGAAGTTTTTTTTTTTCCCAGAGCCTAATATATATTATGACTGTGTAATGTGGCTTGGATTGGGCTAGGGAGGATTCAATTTGACTGTCTATGATGTTAAGGAATTGCTCTCAAAGGAATAATATTTCATCAGAGATTCTATCGGAATTTTTACTACAATCATGCCTGTAAAATTTTTACTGTCGAAATATTTACTAAACAATTTAAATAAAGTTAACGTGCCGTATGAAACATTTTAAAGACATCGTATTAGAAAACTATTAGGAAGCAAGATATTTTCAGAGGAGGCTTTTATAAAGTAGTTGATTGTATTAGAAAGGTGGGTGTATTTACTAAACATTTTAAAGACGTCGCCCTAATGTTTTAATTTTTTAAGAAATTTATATGCAGTTCACCAATCAAATAAATCTAACTAAATTTATATGCAGTCCCGAATACGTGCCGTAGGCACGTCCCACGGGCAACCCTAGTATATATATATATATATATATATATATATATATATATATATATATATATATATATATATATATATATATATATATATATATACTAGGGTTGCCCGTGGGACGTGCCTACGGCACGTATTCGGGACTGCATATAAATTTAGTTAGATTTATTTGATTGGTGAACTGCATATAAATTTCTTAAAAAATTAAAACATTAGGGCGACGTCTTTAAAATGTTTAGTAAATACACCCACCTTTCTAATACAATCAACTACTTTATAAAAGCCTCCTCTGAAAATATCTTGCTTCCTAATAGTTTTCTAATACGATGTCTTTAAAATGTTTCATACGGCACGTTAACTTTATTTAAATTGTTTAGTAAATATTTCGACAGTAAAAATTTTACAGGCATGATTGTAGTAAAAATTCCGATAGAATCTCTGATGAAATATTATTCCTTTGAGAGCAATTCCTTAACATCATAGACAGTCAAATTGAATCCTCCCTAGCCCAATCCAAGCCACATTACACAGTCATAATATATATTAGGCTCTGGGAAAAAAAAAAACTTCATATGACTAAAGATATAGTTTGGAATCATAATAGATTTTAGGAAATTTTCTGAAAATTTTGACAGAACATCCCTTAAAATATTAGCCACAATTACAGCAATTCCTTACGAAATTCTGCTCACAATTAAAAATTTATCATCACAGTCAAGAAATATAAATCCTCCCCAGGCCAGTCCAAGCAACATCACATAGACATTATATATATAGGGCACTGGGAAGAAAAAATCTTCATATGACTAAGATACAAAGTAAAAACCAAGATATCGTTTGAAAACATAATAGATTTTAGGAAATTTAGTAAAAATTTTGACAGAACCTCCCCTAAAATATTAGCCCTTTTACAGAAATTCCTTACGGAATTCTGCTAACAATTAAATATATGACATAACAGGCAATAAATATCAATCCTCCCCAGGCTCAACTGAGCAACATCACACAGGCATCATATATATAAGGCTCTGGGGGAAAAAATCAGAATATAATGCAAGATACAAAATAAAAACCAAAAATTCATTTGAAAATGTAATAATTTTTTTTGAAAAACCTTCGAAAAACCTTTAAAAAACCAAACACAGAACCCAATACTCCACAAAATTGCGGGTACGGGTATTAACATAACTATATTATATCATCATTACATACAGTTACTTACATCATCTCCCAAAATGCTAAATATTATAAATATTACAACTATTACATCCTCCACCATACTAAACACCAACCAACTGACTGAAATTTTTTTTTTACATGGTTGTAGGAGAACACAATGGTTGAAGTCTTCAAAAATAGGACCAAACAGTGAGCCTAAAAAAACAGTTAGAGTTTTGAATCAAATAGTAAGAGTTTACAATAAACAATTAAAACAATAGTAATAGTTTTGAAACAATTACCTTTCAAACCGAACAATGGCTTCAACCAAACATGTTCCTTATCGCCCTACAAAAAGTTAAACTGTCAATATGTACATGACGGTTTTGAGTGTGGACGACAATCTGGGAAAAAAAGAAGCATTAAATTAGCAGCAATTAACGGTTAACATAGTGTGTAGTTGTAGTAAATATAAATTTACCTTATTGCAACCCCAATTCATCAATGTAGTTGCATTTATAAATTTGAGGTCCATGTCAGCTGCTTCCCAGTTCTATTAAATTTCAAAAGTAAAACAACAATGAAAATAAGTTTTAGTAAGGTAAATTTATCATATATAAATGGATTTTTTTATTTTGTCGTCTTGTTTCATTAAAGAAAAAATAATAAGTTAATAGACGACCCTTTTTCTATTTTTTTCTTCTTACATATGGTGTCAATATTTCATTACTGATAAGTTAATTGATTTGAAGAGTTTGCTGGCTCATTATTGATTTAATGTTTGCCATCAAATAATAGAAAGGGTGATACTTGTTTTTGCTAAAATAATTGTTTGTTATTGCAACTCCAATTGCTATATAGTTGAAAATTTAGCATCGTCTTGTAGAAAAATAAAGAGAGATTCAATATATATATGCTTGTGTTTAAGATTTCCATGGTTATATTTAATAAGTAAAGAATTGAAAAACTGTGAAGTGTAACTGTGAAGTGTGAATTGTGAATTGTGAAGTGTGAATTGTGAAGTGTTTAAGATAACCATAGTTACAGATTTAAACATATGAGTAGTGTAACTGTGAAGTGTGAATTGAAAAAAAGATGATCACGCTAAAGGCTTGATAGTGTAACTGTGAAGTGTGAATTGAAAAAAAGATGATCACACTAAAGGCTTGATTGTGTTTTGATTAATAGGTAGAGTTTTGAATTAAACTACTTTTACTTTTAGTTATCTTGTTTATACTCATTCTCGGAAGCTTTAACTAACCAAGCCAGCAATTAGAAATGGAGAATTTTGATGTGTATCAAAAAAAGTGATGAAGTTCTTGCTTCACATTTTGTATTATACCTAGTAAAACGTGGTTAGATACTTGGATATATATAAAGCAAAAAAAGAAACTAACTATATCAGAAGACTTGAAATTGCTAGAGTAATGGTAATATTAATTTTCTGTATCAGTTTCATTCCATTGCTAAAAAAAGAACATGAATGAATCATTTTCCCTCTGTATATGCTAAATGCTACAGAACATGAATGAATACAGAAAATTGGAACATTCATTTTCCCTCTGTATATGCACAGTTCATTCCATTGCTGAAATTAATATACAGAAAATGCTAAAACGTGGTTAGATACATGAATGTTCTTTTTTTGCTTTAGACCATTTCTAAATGATTCATTCCATTGCTCCTGTATCAGTCTTGTTAGAGGAAAATAGAGTGATTCAGATTAGGAATAATATACTCTATATTGACTATTTTCTGAAACAGACACTATCTATCATGCAGTGTGTTTTTTCAAGTTCAAATTAAAAAATATAAAGAAGGCATAAAGAAGTCCCTTGTTGAGGAGGGCCGCACAAATTCATATGATCAAGGGAATATGCCATTAAGACATGGGAGCAAGTGGGATCGGCTTATTAGCTTATTTTCCTTTTGCATAAGGCAGTTCGGTTTCAATATTTTGGGGTGTCATCAGTTAGATTTTGTTGTTTTTCTTGTTTCTTGTATCAAGCTTTTTTTTTTCAAAAAAAAAAACCTTTAACACATGTGAATTGAGCTTGGACACTGTTAGCTCTTCATAATTCTTCCTAATTTTCCTAATATTGTTCATTCTTAGCACAATTATCAGGTTTCTCAGTCCAAAGAAATGTTGCTTTGTCTACTCTACCTAAAGTTCATTCAACTTAACCGAAAAGAAACCAAAGATAGATTAAAATACATATATGATCTTCTCAAATTTTAATAAAATGGCACACAAAGTGCATTAAGATGTACACCTTCTCTTGCTAAGGTGCGAAGATAGCTCCTATAAATATCCTACATTCTATACACAGTATTTGTGAAGTTTTTTTAAAAAAATTAAGAAGAAGTTAACAAAATAAATTCAGATAACTTGTTATATGTAAAAAAATAAACTACAATGCTTATAAAGTTACAATTATAGCGAATAAAAAATAAATTCAATTTTAAATCTAAAACCACGATCAACATGCAGGTCCGGTTTCATTCCCCTTTAAAAGAAATGTAGACTTGTGGATTTTGAACTTCCACATCAAGAAAAGCCAAAAAGAGACTCCAAAATTGCCTCCTCTAAACTCCAGCATGAATTAGCTTAGCGGTATTTACCTTTACTGGTTGCTTGAGTTGTATTCAGCATAAGAAAACATACCAGCTATATAGCATTTTAAACCTTACCAAAAATAAAAACACAGTTAAAAAGTAAACATTGAATACTGTTGCTGCGTGCACTCACAGCAAAAAACATGCGAGAGTTTAAGCCACTACTTAAAGCTGGGAATTTTAGGCCAAGATGTCAGTGGCGGAGCCAGACGAATCAAAATGGGGGTCCCAAATTTTTTTTCCCCCGGCATCAACATAATTGAGCCTTTAATAAGAGGTGGATTAGACTTAGGGGTCCCATACTTCAGAACTTTTCAACTTTTATTCCAGTTGAAGTCTATGAAGGTATAAGGTATATTAATTGGCATGTTGCTTATACTTACTTTTTGTTACCACATGGTTTTGATTCGTCTTTTTGTTAATTTTTGTTACCACATGGTTTAGATTCATGAGTTGGCAATGAAAATTTCTGTGCTAAAGTCTCAAAATGCAGAGCTCAGGAATCAATTTGATGGTGAGGAATATGTTGGTTCCAGTTATTGTCAGTTACATAAATTCAATCTTGTTGGGTGACTGTTTTATTGAGTTTTATCTGATTGATATGCTAGATTGAATGCTGTAGTTGTTATTTTACCTTCTTAAAGTTGAAACCTACCATTTCATTGTTTTGCTCTATATTTTTTTCTTTTCATGATTTTCCTGCTCTATGCAATTATATCCCCTTTCCCCCGCTCTCCTGAAACCAGCTTTTATGGTTTTTGAACTGGGACTTCAAAAGATTTTTATTATTTGCTGCAGATGTTTCTGTGTAATTTGTCTCCATTCTCATTGTAATTAACATTGATTGAAAGAGTGCAGATTTATTTGCTGCAGATGTTTCTTTGGTACGATGTAGCATATGAAAAAATCCTATAAAGAGTAAAATATACGCCTTCGTCAAGAGTTCATGAATGATGATTTATTTGCCGGTAGACCTTGATGTAATCTGAAGTAGGATTATAGAGTGACATGCATAATTCATTGTTTATTGCAGGATCATTTGCCAGCAGCTCGGAATAAAAATATAGTATTGTGAATCTACAACAGTATTGTGTGACTTCATCATTAGTAATTTCATATTTGACTTGGAGTAAGTAACAATCCATTTCCTAACGCAGTTAATACCTCAAACTGTATGAGTTAGTTCCCCTTTGTCATATTTTTATGTAGTTAACAATGTATGGATTAAAAAGAGGGGGAAATGAGAGAGATAAAGAGAGAGAAAGTTTATGGTGATGTATATGTTGTGAAGTATATGTGAAATGAATGGATTATTTTTGTTAATAATAGCTTTGTTTGGGAATTTCTTTATTCATAATGTGATCTTGATTGCATTGCAAGACCTTTTGTTACATTGCAATTTCTTTATTCATAATGTGATTTTTAATGAAGTTGACATGTAATCTATCGTCTACATAGTATAAATTTACGTTAATAAGAAGCATGTAGTTTTCCTTTTTTTAATTTTTAAACTTACCGTATGTTAGAATGTTTTTAAAAATAAGATCTGTAGTTTGTGCACATTTAATGAAGTTGACATGCAAAAACATAATATTAAGGTCAGTAGGGGATAAGCTGCTCTGGCTAAAAATAATGTTAACGTTGAAATAGCAAAATTCAAAAAAAATGTGTGCATAAAAGATAATAATTCAAAGTTGCAGGTCTAAGAAAATATTGCTTAATTTAAACTTGCTTAATTTAAACTTTTAGCTATAATGAAGATCTCTCTTTGATGGCTTTCATTTTAAACTTATTTCCAGTAACTAATTGAGTTCTAAATAAATTGGTCACCGGAGTTATAAACACTGAATAGTTGTTTTAGATTTGTGAGGTGTAATTTCAGCTGTGTGCCGTCTTATTGTTTGGTTTGTAGTTCACCGGCATCCAACTTTTATGCCATAAGTTAATTATAAGTTCAAAAGTTTACAGGAAACCCAAGTATTACCTTCAGAATAAATTGTTTCAGTTAGACAGTTACTTGTATAAGTGTTTACTGTGTTTTCGAAAATGAAGCTGTGTTTAATAACTTGAGTTTTGTAAATTAGTATAAAGTATAATCTTTCATAAGGATTGTTCTCCGAAATTGGAATCATGACCCTAAACAGATATTATGTAATTTCCCTTTTATGCATGCAGATATGAAAAGCATAACATGAATAGGCAAATGATCAATTACCAGCATTCTATTCTTCACGGTGAAGAAACCATCCTTGCCAGCAATTGGAGTGGGCTTTGATGCTCCCACAACCATTATAGCGCCCTTTTAGAACAGTGAACAGTCATTAAGATGTTCACGAAAAAGCACAGTTATCCATAATTGTTTTAAAACCCCACCTGTCCGGGAGGCAGTATAGCATCAAATTTGTCTACTCCAAACATACCCAAATTCGATAGAGTAAATGTTCATGCATAACATATCATAAATCATCAACCTACAGTTAATTAGCGAAAACTTAGAAAGAGAAACAAAAGACATCTACTGTAAACACACCTGAGTTGTACTCGTTGGGCTGAAGTTGCTTTTGAGCGAGCCTTGCCTACCAACTCTTTCCATTTTTGTGAGAGCAAGTAGATATCCAGCTGCATTACAAACAGTTAGCTAAAATGATAAATGAGAAGGGTTTTAATGTCTGTTCTTAACCTTGTGTACATCAAGACTGACCTTATCAGCATCCTGGAGAACTGGAGTGATGAGGCCACCATCAATTGCCACTGCCACCGCAATGTTAATGCTGGGGTTGTATGTGAAACTCTTCCCATCTTTGCAGCTGGCATTCACAACTGGGTGTTGTGCAAGTGCCATTGCCGCAGCCTTGGCCAAAAGTACTGTCATGGTCACTCCCTTCGACTTGACCTAATGTTGTTACGATGCATAAAGGGAATCATTTAACAGAAGTAATTGGAATTAATAAACTCTACAATCATAAAAGTTGTAGATGTTTACGATGCATAAAGCTAAGGGGGACAATGCATAAAGGGAAACAACTGGAATAAAAGTTGAAAACTTTTGTTGTGCAAGGTGTTCCCCATCAGTTATTTATAAAATATCTACAATCATAAATCCATATAATCAAAGTGCAACGATTCTTTTTTAAAAAAGCACCTCTTATAAAAATCAAATTAAATAATAATGAACATAAGCAACTTGATATCAAAAATTGATGAGAATAAAAGAAAATCATTCTATGGAAGAATACAACGCATGAATTATATTACAAACATTGGTTGCCAGCTCATAAACACTTTCCGCCATCATTATGATATGCATGTGTAAATAACTTGCCAGCTCATAAACACTTTCCATACATAATATGCGAAGCATATGTAAAAATTTCCTATTTTCGTAAGAAATTATCACATGAGCACTGAAAAAGCACTTAAGGAACTTTGGTGACAATGTAAGGCTTGAACGTACGTAGGATGTATTATTTTGTTGGTTTGTACTAAAACTCTTGTTTCGTTATTTCTCATGAATGAAAATGGGTGGCATCTTGGCATATTTTAAGTCAAAAGAATAATTAATGCTTGAAAATGTGATTTCAGGTCTTACTACAATCTACATTTATTAAACATGCGGAAATGAAATTTCTCTCACTTTCTTGGTTGACATACTTGTTGCAAAGGGCCAGGGATTCCTTTCATGACCAATTGAAGCAAGCTTCACCATCTCTTCTTCTCCCAGGTTCAGATCTGTCCACCCTGAACAGAAGCAATTATGATATCACAAACAAACATGAAGTAGGACAAAAGATGTTAACTAAACAAAATCGCATACAACCCTTTGCGTGTTCAATCCAGCAGCAAGCTCCTTCACCAAACCTAAACTCCTCTTTTGCAGCTTTGCACACTCAGAGAGTGTCCTTGCTAGTTCCTTGGGCATTATATAGCTATCAATCGGACAATGTATTCAAAACAAATCTAAATGTATAAATTGAGATCCAAAGTCTAACGAACTCACCTCTGTTTTCACCATAAGAGAAAATTCAGTTCGTTCCTCTTTTCTCATCTCTTCTCTGTTAATCTCTTCTTTCCTCGTCAGTTCTTTCCATGCTGCAAGCAAAATTAGTAGAAGACCAATGGTGTTAAACCTAGTATGCATAGGGTGAACCATATACCAAAAGGATTTGCTGTGTTGAAAGGAAATTGGGTAAAAGACGATTCCACTAATAGACCCTAAGTTTCCAACCAAGGTTACAACCACTGGAGGAACTTCCTTAATTACTTCTTTAACTTTCCAACCAAGGTTCAGGAGAATCGATAAAAAGGCACTTGCCCAAGACCCATGAAATCCCTAATAACAGGTCTTCCTAGCCTACCAATAGACCCTAAGTTTACCAGCGGATCTTTCACATTAGCAAGCATGCAAGCTTCCTCAAAACACCCATCTGAAGTTACGAACTCTACACCAAAATTTTAATCATTGGGTATCAACTTTAATTAGGGGATTCTAATATTAAACAGCAGAAGCTAGGCAAATGCAATCCATAGTAGAATATAGGCCAATATTTTAAAATTCCAATCTTTACCTGTTTCAAATCCTCCTCATAGTCACTCAAAGTGAAGTTTATATCAGCTTCCACTCCCCGAAACTTGATCGCAGCTCGATCATAAGCCCTAATTCAACAAAATTCAGCTCAATTTGGTCTCTCAACTCAAACGGGTCATTGAAAAAAACCACAAAACAATCATCAAACTCACCTAGCAGTAGCATGAGCAGTGTCAAGACCCCCTGCAAATTTTCAAAAACATAAATAAGAACAAAACCAATTTTCGAAAACTGATTCAGCAACATACAACAACAACAACAACAACAACAACAAAAATAAAAATTCATACCCAAATACACCTGCTTCCCACAATCCCTGCAAAAGTCAAAGGATTTAAAAATACCTGCAAGTGGAATCCCGACATTTATAAGCAGATGAACCGAAAATGTGAAATGGAACTGAGAAGAACTCATTATATATTAATCCACAATAGATAGAAAATAATGTCATCAATAGGATTACATAGCGCCCCCCAAATGCCATCTCCATAAAACTGTCAAGTTTCTGGAAAATAATTGGATAAGTTTGTCATGAAAGAATGCTTAAAGCAAGCGCAAACTGAATTGAATGATATAGTACACAAAGTACAAAACACGAAAAAAAAACTACAGTTATTGTGTTCATTATAATTAAGAGTACTGTAAACCAAAACATGCATAAAATTTAACATTGATCTGGAAATTATCGGTGTCAAACTCGAATGGGCTCCCTTCTCTATCGGTGCTAAACAATGGAAATAATATACTATATAATAAGCACTCAGAGAAAGTTTCACACAATCAATGGAACACATACTATAATTTCTATTAAATCAAAGAAAAGGGAATAAGGCAATACATACAAATGATAAATTATCCTGAAAGATACTTTCTGAATAAGTTATGAATACTTTAGTTATGAATACTCTAGTTAACAAATTAACTAACTTGCCAAGCCTTCGAGGGAAGAGCTTCTCATTTGACCGAACCTTGTTCAACCTCTCTTCAAAAGGAGTGGCCAGTCAACCTTTTGATCCTACCACTTAAACCTCTCTCGAAATGAACATCATCTTCATCAACATTACAGAAGAAAAATTGAAAGAACCAACACCTCCTATCACCCTCACCAACACTAAAATACTCCAAAATATGAAACAATGATGATTATAAAACCAGATTAACAATCACAACAAACCCAACTATAGCAATCAACTACAAGATAAAATAAAAGTTAAATACTTATAAGAGGGTTCCATTCACATTTAATATATACAATCAAACTAAATTATTAGCCATTCACATTGAATTGTGGATCCAAATGAATTATCAGTGATCCAAATGAAAGTCATCCAAATGAAAGTCATCAAATGAATTATCAGTGATCCAAATGAATTGTCATCCAATGGATATATTTCTTTTCGATTTGTCACACACATTGGGATCAACTTTTCAACATTACATAGCATGTTCTCAGATATTGTGGAACTTTTTTCTTTTGAAAACTGATATTGCGGAACTTTAAAAGTAACATACAAACAAACCAGAGGAAAAAAGAAACATGGCCTTACTACTAAACCTCAACGCAGATGTGGTATCGTAGGTTGATACAACTAAATTTCATAATCCCAAAAATCTAGTGTATAAATTTCATAATCTTAGGTTGAGCATACAACTGGAGCTAAAAAAAACTTCACCCCTCAAAATTAATCAAAACATGATTCTGCTGTGAGGTGAGGTGAAATCGATACCAAATCAAGATTATGAAATCGACACAATTGGCATAAAAAACTTCCGATACCAAATCAAGATTATGAAGTGAGGTGAAATCGATTCTGCTGTGAGGTGAAATCCTAATTTTTAATCAAAACATCCTAATTTTTATTTTGAAGAATAAAAATTTGCTGTGAGGTGAAATCGATGGATTGATTTTGTATACCTGAGAGTGCGATGGATGGACTGTGCGGTGAAATCGATGGATGGACTGTGCGGAAGCGTCGATGCAGAGACGGCGGGGGGAATCTGCGAACGGCGACGTCTGAGGTGGAGGATGAGGTCGGGAAGCGACGGCAGGCGATCGGCTGGAGGTGAGAGCGAAGATCGGCTGGAGGTGAGTGTGGAGATCGGCTGGAGGTGGGTTACGATCGGGAGGTGGGGGGGGGGGGGCGCTGATCGGATGAGAGGGGAAGGAGGCTGGAGGTGAGAGTGGAGATCGGCTGGAGGTGGGTTACGATCGGGAGGTGGGGGGGCGCTGATCGGGAGGTTGGGGGGCGCTGATCGGATGAGAGCGGAAGGAGGCTGGAGGAGAGCGGAAGGGAGGAGGAGGGAGAGAGTGAGAGAGCGGGGAGATAGAGAGACAGGGAGACAGTGAGAGAGAGTGGGCGGGAGAAAGAGAGAGAGAGAGAAGGGGGTTTTTTATTTTTGGGGAAAAAGAGAGAGAGAGAGTGTGTGTTTTTGAATTTGTGGAGTTTGAAATTTGGGCGGGAAAATATGTTTTGTGAGAGTAGATCTGGTCCATTGATTTTGGGATAGATTGAATGTGAGCCACCTGATAGCTTTCTTTGTGTTTTATTATATAGATATATATATATTATATTATTTTAACACGGGGTGTTACATGATCTGTATACAAAATAAGTAGAGTGACATAAAAATATCTTTATTCAATCTCTTCATTTACACCTCAAATGAAAAAGAATAAAAGTGTACAATCAGATCATAAACAACATATACAAAAGCTGAAAAATACACTTCTTGCTTCATATACAAAACATATACAAAACATAAACAACATATACAAAAAATATATAAACAACATAAACAACATATACAACTTAAATTCCTAGCTGAAAAATACACTTCTTGCTTCAGCTGCTTCTGTTGCCTGCTTTAGCTCCTACTGCTTTGCCTGAAAAAAAGTAAAATAAAAAAGTCATGGAAAGTACAAACATCCAAGTAGCACTAACCAACAAATAGATGATTTGAAGTAGTTGTAGCTCAGACCACACTTTTATTTCACTATTTCTTCAAATGAAGCATACTTATTTCTCTAGGGGTGCATTATTATGCCATTGCAACTAGTTCCAACCCCCCTCCATCTCAAAATGCCAACTTAGAAAACTCATAAATATTACAACAGCTCTCACAGAATGAGATTGGCAGATGAAATCTGAGCTATTGGATCGCGATCGAACGCGATCGAATGGCTGAGAACTTCAGCTCACGATAAGGAGTTGAGCTCACCATCTCATAATCAGCCAAGTTAATTACTGAAAATGCTTCAATCTGCCGAGTTACAACATGAAAATGCTTCAATCAGCCAAGATAGAATCAGCCAAAAAATGGCTATCACCCAAGATTCAGCCAAAATACAATCAGCCAAGATAGAATCAGCCAAAATGTATAATGAATCAGCCAAGATAAAATCAGACAATGTATCATGAATCAGCCAAGATACAATCAGCCAAAATGCTTAAATCAACCAACATTCAAAATGAACCTAGTAGAGACACTTGTTGCAATTGTTATAAACCCAAAAAAATGCAAACGACCTAAACCAACACTAGCAAACTGCAATTGCAATTGCTATAGACCCAAAAAATAATCAATAGGGTCTTCATTGCATATATGAAGACCAATAACATAACCAACACTCAATTAAAAATATAGTTGGGGGGGGGGGAGGCATAATAATTCAAAGTAATGCTTGTAAAAAAGTGATTGTCATCATCGCCTATACCAAAACACACACAACAAAAGGCAGTTTCTACAAATTTAAAAACAATGAGACTGAGAATTGAACACTTCCTGTATTGGGGAATCATGCATCTTCTATTATAAACTGTGATTCTGTATACAGAAATCATGCATCTTCTTGTATATTGGCTGAATCGAATCACTTTTCTATCCGTCATAGATAACAAACTGTGATTCTATCAGCTTGTCTACAAACATCAAATAATATAAACTTAAAAAACACTTCTCTAGTTTGAAGCTTTGATAAAAAAGAAAATTTAAAGCATTGATACTTCATGCGGTGTGTTAGATTTTAGTAGCTTTCATAATACTCTCTTCGTTTCAAAATATAAGCTTATTTTTAAGTTTTTTATTTTTGTTCCAAAAGGTAAGTCATTTACATTTTTCAATGCAATGTCTTTATACTCTTAATGTCTCACTAACTTTGTGTTCTCAAAAAGTAACAAAGCCTTGTCTTCCTGCCTTTTCATTATCAGAGTAACGAAGATGATTTGTCTGGGTCGGTTGAAGATAGCATGCTCAAGGGAAGGTATTTATAGACAAATAGGCAAACAAGTGCCCAAATTTTACAATTATAAGGGTGATCTAGAATTTTAGTGAGATGAACCGATCACTCACTCAGTGTGTAGTTGGGGAGATGGGTTGTCTACATCTACATTTATGAAAACCTTATCGTTTTAGGAAACAATTATCTACACGCGTGCGAAGAACGCGTTAATTTTTTTTATTTTTTAAGTAAACACTGCGATTGTTGTATTAAAAATATAAAGCGATAAAGTACATCTTCGTACATGATTACAAGCCTTATAGATGTTCCACCTATTCCAAAAATGGTCACCAATGGTAGCATGAAATTTTTCCAAACCAACTATTTGATATACATGTACTAATGGAATTACAGACAAAGTTTAATCTTCTCTAAATAAGTCACTAATTTACTACAAAAATTGCAAACACTGACACTTGTGGCACACTAATGATACAACTGCTTTACTATTGAATCCCAAAAATAGAAAAATATCCAAATCTCCTCCATGATCCAAAACCCCTTATATATTGTCTTCAGCTACCTATTTCGGTAAATTTTATGGACCATCCAACATACAGCTCAGGCTAATTATTCGAAACAAAACAATGTGGCTCAACAAAGAAAAACCACAACGTTCTTACATACCCACTACAACAACATATCTCTATTCCCCTCAATCCCATAATCATTTCATCGCCTCATTCTACATTAACATAACATGGGAAAGATTTTTTTCGTAGATCAGACACAATCGATGTCATCCTATTTTCTAATCCATGCTACCATAACAGAATCTATTTTCTAAACCCTTCTAGCCAGATTAAGATGTCATTCAACTAATTTCCTATTCATACATATTTTCCGAAATAAAAATCTAACAATAAACATGAATGATTATAAAGGAAACATAATTTGAAATTGAGATTACCTAATAAAAAGATTGCAGCTTTTCTAGGAGGTTGATGCTTCGCTGGATTAACGAAGAAGAGATCAACGGATCTAGGGTATCGATTTAGGGGCTCATCTGATAGTGCGTTGAGGGTGAGAGGTGGAGCATGGAAGATTGGGGGCTAGGGTTTCTCTTCGAATTGCTCAGGAAGGAGGTAGGGTTCAGAACAAATCAAAACCCCAACAACGATTTGGGTTTCTCATCGAGAAGAGAGAGAGAGAACGGCAGAGAGTAGAAATCGAAACCCTATCAGTAGATGCCCTTCTTCGACGAAGAGAGAGAGAGAGAGACAGCCGATTCGACGAGTATGGTTTCTCGTCGAAGGGAGAGAGAGAACGAGAGAGAGTAGAAATCGAAAGTCTATCAACTGATGGATTCTCAGAGTAAGGTTTTTCGTCGAAGAGAGAGAGAGAAAGAGAGAGAACGTCAGAGATAAGAAGTAGGGTTTCTTCGACGGAGAAAGAGACAGAGCGAGAGGGAGAGGGTGAGAGCTGAATGAGAAAGAAAGAGAGATAGAAATGACCATTTTGCCCCTCAACATAACAGAAGTTGAGCGAGATCAAACCTAAGCCCTTTGACCGCGATCAAACGCGATCGGACGACTGAGAACTTCAGCTCACGATAAGAAGTTGAGGTCACCATCTCATATTAGACTATCTCTACATATAATAGTAATTGTTGAAGATAGATGTGTAAATATAATATTTATTCATATACTTGAGTGTAAAATTGTGAATATCTTAAGTAGAAACCGGATCCGAAGGGTAAGGTTATTTTAATTAGGAACCTGACCCGGACCCGGCTCTCATGGGTCGGGTCGGGTCCAGGTAGTGCAAGACCCAAACCGATCAGACCAAATACCAGTGCTAGATACAAGTAGAAGAAAATTGCACACATCTTTGCCATACCTAAATGATCCCGCTGCTTCCTCACTATCTTCTCCTCTCCTACTTTGCAAGTGTGTAGCCTTAGCATTCCCTCCCCTTATTGTTAGGGAATTTGATTCTCTCTTCTACTATGATCTTGTTGAGTTAAGCGACATGATCAACAAAAACCACCAATCAAATAGAAAATCACACACAACACACAAATTTGTCACGATTGGGACTTTCGCCTTAATTCGGGGGAAAGATGTTGTTCAAATAGAGAAGATACAAGAATATTACAATACCAATTGTTAGGAAATTTGATTCTCTCTTCTACTGGGATCTCTCAAGTCTCACCAGAAAATTCTTTTTGTTTACAATTGGAGAACCTCTCAAACTCTCTTCAATGAAGTAAACTCTCTCTTGGCTCTGAATGGAGGTCAATTACAATAATATATAAAGATCTAGAGAACCCCTGTTTGATATCTTGATACAAGAGCCATTATATTTCAAAAGAGATAACCCTACGATAAGAGCCGTACAATCTAACCTAAAGACCATGTTCGGATTTCCAACGAATCACCTAGACCTCCTCCTGAAAAATTCCACCCCCGCACGAACTCCACCTACCTCGAGGCACTCCCCACCTCTCGAAGATATTTGAACATCGTAGACTCGCTCAGATGATTCTAGTGACGACAAACTAGATAGTATTTTAGGAACGTAGGGCTTCGAAACTCCTGGCAGGTTTTTCCGTTCCCATAAAGCTTGTAGAGGTTGTGCTCAACACACATCTTTCCCTTCATCACCTTACGATGACCTTCCCAAACCGATAAAATTCCACCTTGATCTATGTACATGCAACCCCGTACTTTAAGAGTTCCCAAGGATACAAGATTTTGTTTCAATTGAGGAATATGCATAACATTCTCTGGTGGGTAACCTTTTCCATCTAATGCCTCCAATTCGACTGTTCCATCACCCACTACTTCACAAATATCATTAACCACCGTTCTCACACAACGACGATCTCTTGCGAACTTGTAAGTAGAAAACATCTCCATCTCGGAGCATATATGAGAAGAACTCCACGAATCAATTAACTAGCTAGAATACACATCTATAAAATTTAGAACAAGATTATTGTCTAAGTTATCACCTGATTTAGTGGCATTGGATTTGACACCCCCCTGACTCAACCAATTGTAACAATCCTTCTTGTAATGCCCAATTCCTTTGTAATGATGGTAATGAATTCTACCCTTACGTGCACTTTCCCTTCCATTCGAAGTACCACCCACCTCCAAGCAACTAAAAAAAGTATACGCCGATTTTTTACTCTCGTTCATATGTGCATCCTCCTCCAACCCATCGATCATACCTGCTATCAAAAACTTCTCCTTGGTAGATTTCTCGTATAGCATGGTAATCAAGTTGGATGAATTTGGTGGTGAATATATCAAGTAGAAAGCTTTTAGATTATCTGCTTTGATTGTAGAACCCCGTATTTTTAAAATATTATTTTTAAATGTTTATGATGAATTAAAATGATTTTTTTGGAGAATTTATAAATATTTTCTGAAAATATACCTTTTTACACGTGCAAAACACGTGCAAATACTTTCTTGAGAAGTTCAAAAGTTAAATTTTCTTCATGAAAAATCATTATTTATTATTTAGGATTTAATTATAATTTTTTCAGATTTTTCTGAAATTAATTGGATCTATTTACAAATTTTGAGAAAAGAAGGATCTTTTTGCAAATTTGTCGTTTTGAGGGGTGAAAGTGCAAAATGTATTTTCTGGACTTTTGAACAGTACCGGCTGAATGAAGGAGATTTTTTTGCTTTTAAATCCTAATTTAAATGATTTTATCAAGTTTCCAACATAAGGGATCCATTTATGTAAAGTTGTATTTCAAAGGGGGTATTTTGCAAAAGTGTTTGGAAAACCCTAAACTTCTTATCCCGGGTATTTAAAAGAAAATGCAGCCATCATTCGCTGCACAATATAGAATTTTGTGATTTTTCTTGGGAGGATCAAGAGGAGGTTTTGGATCTCGCAAAAGGAGATGTTTTATTGTTGGATCTCGTCGTTTCTAAAAATGAGTGACATAAACTTTGTTTTGTCATTTGCTTTATGTGAATAATGTAAATTTGGTTGTTGTTTTGATTTACGTGAATGATTATTTTGTTGTTTGTTTCGACATGTTTGTTTATTTAGTGTATTTTGTATGTGAGCGATGCAATAGTTGTTGTTTGTATTATGTATGTGAAATCTATGAATGTTTAGTGGATCTTGGTTTATAGATTTGTATTGCTAGAAAGCATGTTTAAGATTTGAGTATGATTATGGCAATAAGGGATCGGATGGATGAACATCCGTATCTTGTGATTACAAATCAGATTTTTGGTTATGAATTGTGGAAGAAATTCAGTATTGAGAAATCCTAATGGAAGAATTAGAATTTAGAACATGAGAATTCAAGTTTTGAGAAATTGGTTGATTTGTGGAATGTATCCAAACTGAGGATACTTTGAGATTGTCGTTTTTATCGGATTACAAATTATTTTAGTAAACAATGATTTCTTTAGAAAACTCTAATTTTGATTATCATGTACAACCAAAACTAAGCAGTCTGTAGGCCGACAGTCGACTGACAGACCTTTCAGTCGACTGGTACGACCCAGCTGCTATGATATTTAGTTTCTTGAAAATCCGTTCTGGACAATCGACTTAAACCCTTTTCAGTCGACTGGCACACTTAGAATTTATTTTTCAATGTTATCGTAGATTTTTCTCTGGTAAGTCGACTTATGACTTTTTAAGTCGACTTATAATCTCTTTTAAGTCGACTTATGACTTGTATGAGTCAACTTATAACACTTAGAATATTTTCTTAAAATCATGGAACTTTATTTTTGAACAGTCGACTTATGCTTTCTATAGTCGACTGGTACTGATGTATTTTAAGGTTCTTCCAAATGGTTTATTCTCTAGATATTTTGATCTATAACTACTTATGCCTTATCTTCTATTGAACTTATGTTTTCAAGATGTTAAGTTGAGCAGTTTATGAAGTAAGATTGGTTGAGATATTTGAGTTTGAGTCTCTAGAGGGTGTGTGTGACCCTAGTATACCGGCGTTGAGTTCTTTTTGTTGAGGCCTGCTGAGGCATTTTAGTTGTTCAGTTGTTGAGTTAAGTCCGGTAGGGTACACCAACTCTAGGAGATTCGTTAAGTTATTAAATAACCCAAAAATGATAAGGACAGGCACTAGTGGTGATATGATGAACGGGAACATGAGTTATGTACCTCAGTATGACTTTCAGTGTGGGATTTAATCTCCAGAATTATCCAAGTAACTTACTTTTGGTGTGGGATCTATCTCCGGAATTATCCAGGTAAATTACTTGTGGTGTGGGATATATCTCCAGAATTATCCAGGTAATTACTTGTGTTGTGGGATTGATCTCTGGAATTATCAGGATCGAGGCGACACACATGTGGTATTCGTATGATGATGTGTCAATGTTTCGGTGTGGGATGATCTCCGGAATTATCCAGGTAAAATACCTGTGGTGTGGGATTTATCTCCGGAATTATCGGGCATTGGCTAATGCTCACAGTTTATCTTTATCTCGTAGTAGTCATCGTGTTAGGATTAGTTGCATAGCGGGGATTGAACCCTATGAAGTGAAGACGTTAAGGGCTTGCACCGAACCTATGTAGAGTGGGATGCATAGACTTCAACAAGTACGCATTGAGAGTCCGCATATAGAAATTGTGTTTTCCTGACTCGGTTTTATGCACGTGGTTTTCCTGTTTTCTACACTTGACACTTGGTTTAGTATCACTTGTTGTTTACATTTCTTGCTACTTCATATTTTATGTATTTTGGTTTATTACATGTTGTTTAAGAATCCATGCTTAATGTTTATTTATGTTGTTTGATTGTTCTTATGTCACTCACACCATTTATGGCTGACCCCTTTAGTTTTGGGGGTTAGGGATCATCTCTAGCCTCATGTATTGCAGGTTGTTGCTTAGAGTTTGGAGGTATGGATGCTTGAGTTAGTTTTGAGATAAATTGATTTAATAGAGTTTTGTGTAAATTTGTAAAGCAGTGTTGTAAAAAGACTGTGTTGTGAATAAAAGAAAATTATGATTTGAGATGTTTTAAATTCCGTTGTGCTATGTAAAAGATTATTGTAATAAAAATTGAAAATTTCATTGGTGTTGGTTGTGTTTAATGTTACATTGAAGTTGATGCTGGGATTGTGCCACATATTTTCTAAGATATTATATTAGAAATTCGGGGTGCTACATTGATCACCTTTGGTTCAGATAACTTTGTATTAAACTCCACTGTATGATCTAGATGAGCTGTACTTTTCTTCATTGAGTAACCCAACAACTTTCTTTTCTGGTGTATCCAACCTTGTAACAGCGATTCCTAGTAGTCGGTTCTGAGTCTTACCCACAAACTCGCCGCGCTTTGCTCCTCCATGAGGTTGCACCTGACTTCGCTCGTCAATGACATTCGTATTAAACCCAAGGCTCTTGAACAAACCTCCTCCTAATTCTCCTGCTTCATGCCGACTGGTCTCCCTTTATCTTCTTCTAGGGTTAACTATAAATCCTTTAGAACCAATGTACCATACATATTCACTTTCCAGAGATTAAGAGTTGATCTTACCGTCGAACTACTTCATCTTCATGATTTGATCTGCCATCTTCCCCAAGGAACTCAAACAAACATACGAATATGCATAAGATTTCTGACCTGAACCTCTGATACCAATTGTTAGGAAATTTGATTCTCTCTTCTACTAGGATCTTGTTAAGTTAAGTGACATGATCAACACAAACCACAAAGCAAATAGAAGATCACACCAAACACACAAATTATCCCGGTTGGGGCTTTCGCTTTAATCCCGGGGAGAAGAAACCAAGATGTTATTCATCTAGAGAAGATACAAGAATATTACAATTCTCACCATGACCATCTCTGAAACCTCACCAGAAAATACTAGTTGTTTACAATTGGAGAACCACTCAAACTCTCTTCAATGAAGTACTTTCTCTATTGGCTCTCAATGGAGGCCAATTACAATAATATATATAGATTTGGAGAAACCCTAGTTTGATATCTTGATACAATAGCCATTAGATATTCATGAAGAGATAACCCTACGATAAGAGTCGTACGATCTAACCTGAAGAGCAAGTTCAGGCTTCCATTGAATCACCCAGATCTGCACCCGAAAACAGATTCAGCTCCACGCGGTCGATTGCACACAAGTGTGGTCGACTGCCCTCTTTCCCAAGAGGGTGACAGTCGACTGCACTTGCTGCTGGCTGTTGCTTTGCTTGCTTCCACCCCACTTTGATCACCTCGATCCCTCCATCACTTCATCATCTTCTTTATTAACTTAGTATGCAAGACATAAACCCAACACTCTTCTGATCTGTCTCACAATAGCTAACTTCCTTATTCTGCTCTAACCTTCCTCTGCTTAAATCTTTCCACATCCAACATAAGTCGTTTTTTTGCCGATGCCCTTCCTGCCCATTGCCAAATAGAAAGAAAAAGAAATCAATTTTTTAAAAAAAATTAGAGCAATTTGAAAGGATTAAAAGTAGTTCCAAATTATGATTCAATCCTATCAATCCATAAATTCCAACACGCTTGAGCTAGTAAGATCCCACAACATTCTATCTTATTTCCTCACATTATTAGCTCTATACCGCCCCACAAATTGCAACACACATTGGATCTGAAGACAATCAAAACTAGCACATATCACACCCCGCATCTGTTTAGCAAGCACACAAGAAATAAAAATAGATGTGGGGAGTCCTCACTTTCACTACCACACTTCACACACACACACACACACACACACACGCATTCCTCACATTAATATTTCTCTGAATGAGGTTTACTTCCATAAGAATAGCATCATTAGAAAGTAAGAAATTAAGGTAAGCAATGTCTGTATAAACCACTCACCATCTCTTGATTTATTTGATGTGGCACTAAACTCTTAACATTCTCACGCTTTATATGTAAGTCATATATATTACAAGCTCACCTAGTACATACTACGCCCAACTTACAAGCCCATTAGTAATATTTCTTAGTCCATCTACTAATTAATACCTAAGTCCAATTGAGGATATTACACGTATCCTAATTTATAAGGTCAACGATCCCAAGGCCTCCGAAAACCTAATACAAACTTCACAAGCATATGTAGCAACTAAAAGTTTGGCACTAGATCTACTGCGAAGAAAGCCATATGAAGTGAAACTTAGTCACTTCAGCATAGTTTTTGCTTTACTGAATTTGGAGCAATTTTTTGTTGAATTAACTATGTGACTTCCCCTAACTATGAAATTGGATACTTTCTGGTTTACTTCTTGTGGATATTTTGATGTCACAAGATACCAAACTTTGCCTTATTTTGTGAAACTTAAGTGCTTCATTGAAGGTTATATATTAGTCAAATTTCCTGTGATCTCCCCTTATTGTATGCTCAGTTTTTTCTTGGTTTGTGAATGTGTCAAGTGCTTCTTGATGTGTTATCTATCAGTTTATCATATTTGTATCCCATTCGAGTCAGCATGTTGCATGCTATTGAACCTCATGTATCAATTACCTAAGCTACAGGATCAATTTGGTTGTGCTTCTTCTCACAAATTATGTTCTGTGTCATCATGCTACGTTGGTTCTGAACTTGATTGTGAGTAAAGGTGATGTTTATACATACTAGATTTGCAATTAATTAAACTGATGCATTATGTATGTACTGGTGGATATTCATGATCAAGTGAGAAACCTGGATATTGAATGCAGTTTGTGTATGTGTATCTAATTCCAGTTTGTCTCTGCACTCATGCACCCAAATTTATAACTAAAATCAAACGCTGTATTTGTAAGAAGTCAATGCACTATTAACATGATCGATATTCATGTACACATTCATCAAAACATACTGCAAGCAGCAAAATCATCTTCATTAGATTAGAATCTTCACAACAAACACACAGTATGACTGATGTGAGTGCTTCATTTTCTCAATCACAAAGTCTGCAAAAAATACATCTTCATTATATTACACAATTGACAAACAGCCAACAGCAGTAGTAAGCATGGATTACTTCATCACCATACACAATAAGACAACCAACAACTACAAAGCATGGTCACCTTTTTCTCAAAAAACAACACAAAGCACACTGAATATGTAAACCCATTAATGCTTACCTCTCAAACTTTCATATCCACTACCTCCTTCCTAAATAAAGATATCCCTATTTCAAACTCATGCCACTTCTTAAGATCTTCAACTAATAAACTAAACTTCAGATTTTCCTTCTTTAAATCTGAATAAGATTTCTCTCCCACCTCAGCTCCTCCCAGAATTTCAATCCAACTAAAAAACTTGCAGTTGTCAGTTTGCCGATATGGACATTTTGCAAAGTATCTTCCCCCATTCTTCTCTGTGCCTGCAAGCTTCACAATAGTAGGTTCTCACTTCTCGGCGATAACAAAGCAAGGTTCCACCGCCATCACCATTGGTACGAGAGCTCCTTGTACATTTGGAGGTTGCACCACCACGCCCAGAGTGAGAACCTGCAAATCAAATTTAGCGAAAGATAGTTGATGGGTAAGAAGAGCCTAGGAAGCACGGATACTCTCCCAGGGATTTGTATCTCGTATCGAAAACATATCCGGTGGGATACTTATCGGATACGTACTAGATACGTATCCTGCAATTATTTTAATAAAAAAAATCGGATACTCTGGGGATATTGTCGGGTACATCGGGATACTCTTGGATACTGTTTGGATAAGGAGAAGGGGATATATATATATATATATATATATAGAGAGAGAGAGAGAGAGAGAGAGAGAGAGAGAGAGGAGTGATCCAATGAGATACATCTTAAAATGAGATAATGAGATACATCAATAATGACCATTGGATATAATTAGATCGAGATGAATGGCACTAATCCATTTGGTTTATTTCTACTAATCTATCAAAAGAAAAAAAAAAACCAAACAAAAACCCAAACAAAAACCAACTGTTATTTCATCTATATGTTGAACAAACTAGAGGATTTTTTCTTGACATCGGTGACATCGGTGACATCGGTGACTGCTCCTCTCTTCCTCCAATCGATACTGGGAAGCACAGGATCTTCAGTTATCCCGTGACTCTTCTCTTTTATGCTCGATTTTGGTCCATTGAGTACCAGTTTCCCCTGAAACTAGACATGAGTTGTTTCCTGTTCATATTGTTTAATAAAATTATGTTACTTACATTTAGGACGTGGAGAAGAAAACAGAAATGAAACCTTGGTTGATTTCAGTGATTCATATCTGGGCTTGTGAGGAGGTCCCAAGCAATCAATCGTGGCTCTGAATTCCTCGTTGGTTAAATCCACAAACTTGTTATCAGTGAGATTGTACCCGAGGCTGAGAGAATTGTAGCTAGCTGCGCAATCAGCTGAATATTTGCTTGGTAAATCTGAAATCGCTCTTCCTTCTCATCAAAATCCTTGTACAGTCGACCAGTCAATGAAATCCATTTCTTGTATCTATCACGGATGGATCTCTCATCTCCGAGAGGCAATTTAGGTATCTCCTAAGAATAGCACAAATGTAGAGACACCTGAAGGTTAAGTATCCATAGAACAGTCGATGACTTTGAATCAACCAGGGAGAGTAGCTGAAGATTATAGGAGACAAAGGTCCTTGTATTCAAAATTTGCCTGATTGTATATATAGGTAAGAATTTGGATTTCTGGTAACATACAGATCCTAAAATCTTCAATTGAGAATTAACGCAAGTTAGGTTAGGGAATCCTCTAGTTTGTTCATCATATAGATGAAATAACAGTTGGTTTTTGTTTGGTTTTTTTTTTTTTTGGTTTTTCTTTTGATAGATTAGTAGAAATAAACCAAATGGATTAGAGCCATTCATCTCAATCTAATTATATCTAATGGTCATTATTGATGTATCTCATTATCTCATTTTAAGATGTATCTCATTGGATCACTCCTCTCTCTCTCTCTCTGTCTCTCTCTCTCTCTCTCTCTCTCTCTCTCTCTCTCTCTCTCTCTCTCTCTCTCTCTCTCTCTCTCTATATATATATATATATATATATATATATATATATTCTATTATTCTCTTCGTCTTCTCCTTTCATATCCTAATATCATTTGATTAAAAAATATTATTTCATTTTATTAAAAGACGTTGAAAAAATGATAGATGTAGGATGCAGTTCTTGTTGGATATATATGTATATTCTCACTATATGAAAAATATTATGTGTAATATTATTCTATGGGTAACACGCGTGTTACACGTACTAATTGTATGAATATCGGAACGCGGGTTGAGAACCCAGTACCCAAACCAATATTTATCTTATAAATACTGGCTTGTGATAGTAGTCTAGGTATTCCAATTTTGATACCTAGGATAAATATCTCAAGCACCTTAGTCTAGGATATTAATCCTAATTTCTATTGTTATAATCTCTCATAATCTCTAACAATCTTGAGATAATTATAATTAATTTTTGAGATTAACAGAGATCAATGAAATCACTGTTCGTCGAGACTTGATCATAGCTGCAGCCATCGCCGGCGTCGACACCCACCTCCGCAATCGTCGCTGGCACCGCCGCACGCCTCGACCCAACAAAATCGGGTCAACTTCGACCCATCTTCCTCTCCTCTGACCCGATCCTGCCATGTCGTCGTCGGAGATCGAGGTGGTGGAGGAGCTGTTGGGAGCCGCAGCCGCCGCCAGCATCGCCGGCGTCGTCACCAGCCACCACCTTCCCCTCTCCCTTCTTCCCGATCACTGTGTTATGGGAGGATTTGATTTGTTCATTGGAAGATTTGGGTGTTTTGTGTTTGGGTTTGAAGAGGGAATCTTTTGGTGATGGCTGTGTTGACCCAGATCCCACCTAACAAGAATGCTATTTGCCGAGCTTTTGGTGTTTGGTGTTCGGGTGGTTGGAGCAGATCCAGATTCAGATCTAGTCCAACAGCTGCTCTATTGGTTGGAGATTGCTGTTTGCTGTTTGGACTGTTGGAGCATATCCAGATTCAGATCCAGTCCAACAGCTGCTCTATTAGTTGGAGATTTACTGTTTGGTGTTTGGACTGTTGGATTAGATCCAGATCCAGTCAAAAGGAATCAGATTTGGATCTAACCAGTGGAGACAATCCATTGGGTATTATTTTGTATTCCGTGTTTAGGAGGAAGACTGGATCTACTGCAGTGTACTTCCAATTCAGATCTAAATTAAAGATAAGTTCTTCATCAAATTTAAATTGTTATTTAATTATTTGTTTGAATTTTTTTGCTAAGTGCTAAAGTTCAAAACCGTATTATGCATTGTTAATTAAATACAAATCTGAATAACTGCTTTGGCTATGTGTTATGGGTCAAATATTCATTTTGATAAATTATAGGCTTTGACTATAAAATTGAATCTCCAATTAAATTGTTGTGAATTAGATAGTGCTAATAATCTGTTTAATTGGCTAATCTTTAACAATTTGATGAATGTAGGAACTTCAAAGTTACTTACAAATTGTGTGTATTGGAGACGATGGATTTGCATCATGGTATGATAAGTCTGCACTATGCAGCCTTCTCCATCGAATTTGGAAAACACTTCTAACTTAAAGTGTTGGTATGATCTACTCTAATCTTTCTTAGTATTTTCATGTGATGAATGTGTTAACGTTTTGTGCGTTTGATCACATGATTGAGAGTTTCAGACCATAGTTATTCTCTCTTTGAAAACTAGCATGTTTAGGATTGTTAAGTGCTTTATCATACTATGCGTATAGATATTTTGACAAATTCAATATTTGCAGTTTGTGTGAGATCATATATTTACTTCTCTAATAAAATAAAATAAAATTTTTGATGTATAAGATGTATAACAAATATCTATAACTTAGGAGAGAGCATCTCTTAATGTAGGATATGACTCTATTAGTTACGTTTTGTTCTTTCTTGTTCATTGTACTGTGTGTGCAAAATTGAATTATCATATGTTAGTCATTATCTCATTTAGCGTTATGAAGATGATGAAGAACAAATAAAGGAAAGAACTCTTCGCTCAATGTGTTTGAGCAAGTGGACATTGTTAGAATCACTAGAGAAAGCAAATAGTTTTGTGAAATGTGGTAGAGTAATTTTGTATTAACTCTTATAATGTGCAAATATTGTCAATCGCATGTATAAGTTGAGTTTTACAAATAAGACAATTAATAATAATAGTTCTAATTGTGTATAGTTCCTAAACATAGCATAATTGGCTAGAATTTGATAACTATATTTTAAATTGTTTGTTCTTGTTAAAACTCATAACTCTGCTAAATGACTCTCCATTAAATATGACAAATATGAAAGTTGTGCTCAGATTATGATCACTAGAAAATCATTTAGTATGGTCTCTAGGAGTACACACCTTCTTGAGTCAATACATTCTGATATTTGTGATCTCAGTAGCTTTGTGACTAGACGAGATAATTGTTGGTCAGAAGTATCTAATCAGTTTTGTAGATGATTAGTATAAGTTTGTCATATATATGAAGAATGAAGAACTTGTTATTCTTAATGAATTAAAAAAGTATATATATAGTTAAATGCTAAAAATCAAGGGTTTAGATTTGATAGAGGTAGTGAATATGTTTCAATGATTTTAGAGAAGTTTGCATATGGAATAATCTTTGCTGCACTCTACTTACAACAGTCAAACGGTATTGATAAAAGTTAGAATCAAACACTTAGTGAAATGTTGAATTCTGTAATATTGACTGTTGTTTGTCTTGTGTAATTATGAGTGGTGTTGTATTATTAATCATATCTCTAATGTGTTACTACACTCTAAATTGAATACACCTTGTATACACCTTGTAGATCATGGCATGAAAACACAAATAATTTTGTTAAAGTGAAAATTTGTGTTGTGATACATTTGTTAAAGTACATGACCCTAGAAGGCCTAAAGTAGGATCTACAACAAATATTTGTGTGTGTTTAGAAAGTGCAGAATGTAGTTCTGTGGACAGATGTTAGATCTATCTAATTTGTGTTAGAAAAATCTAGACTTGCAGAGTTCTTTGAGGATGTCTTCATCAAAGATAAATGTATGAAATGATCTAGTCCTACAGACACGGTCAATGATTCACAGTTGGAATCGCGAACCGGCCTTACTGACACTTAAAACTTCAATAGCAAATGAGCCAAGAAGAGTCTTTAGTAGACAATGAGATAAATTTGTGTCATACAATAATACTTTAAATTAGTTGATCTGCTGAAATGGGCTAAAACTATAGTAAGTAAGTGGGGTTTTGAAGAAGAAACTTAATTTTGATTGTTCAGTACCAAATTTTAATGCATTTTAGTAGCTAATGGATTGAGTGAGAAAAATGTGGTAGATTTATTTGATGTATACTACATGTTTGTCATATTGCTATAATAAGTATTCTTCTTACCCTTACATCTGTTGAAAATTTTTGTTATTCATAAAGGATTTAAAAACAGTTTTGTACTAAAAGTTTTGTACTTGATATTTTGTACTGAACAGTTTTGTAGTGAAAAGTTTTGAACTAATATGTTTAGTGAACAAGATTTACAATTTAATAAAATCATTGTATGTTCTTAAACATATATAGCCGACGAATAAATAATTTGATAAATTTCTGAAAGAGCCTAGTATATGAATCAAGTAATTCAGACCAGTGCTTCAACTTTGTGGTGTGTCAAATATAATGGCTATTATTTACTTGTTCTGTTGACATGCCTTTTTTTGGAAGTGACCTCTCTATTACAAATGAAGTTAAAATTGTGCTATCCAAAGAATTCAACATGAAAAACCTAGGTATTGTGGACACCATAGGTATAAGGGTGAGTTTCGGTTGGTAAGGGATAACTCTTAGTCAAACTCATTAAATCTAAATGTGTTTCAAAAGTGGGGATATAGTGATTGAAAGTGTGTTTTGAAATACCTTATGATTATGATAAAAGGTTCACACCTAATGATGGTGCAACTATGAGACAGGTAAATCATTCTAAAGGAATTGAAAGTCTCATGTATACAAAAATCTGCACTAGAATAGACATAGCCTTTGAGATAGGTATGATCTGCAGATTCACTAATAATCCCATACACATTTGAGTGACCTTAAGAGGCTAATGAGATACCTGAGTGGTACTCAAGAGTTTGCTTTGTGCTACTTTAGTCATTCTTCGAATGAATGGCTGATCTAATGCATTATGATGCTTAGAATTTAGTGAAAGTCGATAACTAGTGGATATGTGTTTACACTATGAGGAACAGAAATTTTATGAAAATTAAAAGGCAAACAGGCACTGTGCTATCATCCATGAAATCAGACCTCTATGTGTTATCCTCTGCAAGGAAAAAGGCTGAGTGGATTGAAGAAATTGTTGCTAGTTATCCATTAAGAAGTTTAAGTAACTCTCTAATTTTGTTATACGACTATCAAGCTATAATACCCTGTAGCTCATAACTCACTCTATAATAGTAAGAGGAGTATATTAAGGCTGAAAGAAGCCTAGTTGAACTTTCTCATAAATAAAGTGTAATTGAAATAAAATATGGCTAATGCTCTTACTAAGAGACTTGAAAGTGATCTAATTATCAACATTGTGGGGGAAATGGAGTTAAAAGCTATTGAGTCAAAGCTTTAACATCCTAATTATTTTGAAATTTCAGAATCCAATTGGAGCCAGAGAGAAGTGCAAACCTAAGCATCAATTTTAGGCAGTTGACATATTTTAGATAATTTTGATGATTCCACATAAATTTCACAAATATATAATGTCATTCCAATTTTGATGGTATTATATATCTAAAAAATTTACTTAGAATAATCATGTTATTCCAATACGAAACATGAAAACTTGTCGATGTGTTTCCGATGTTTAGAATGTCGTTATATCATTCCAATTTTGATAATATATCTCTTTTATGGACTCTTGTTTCATTCCAATTTTGATGATTCAGAATTAACCATAATTGATTTGACTGTTCTATCATTACAATATGAAACATAGTATAGTTCTTGTGTAGAAACTATAATAGTTCTTGTTCTTTATTTAGTTAAAGAAACTTGATTGTGAAGCTTGCATTACATTTTTGCTAAGCTAATTATGAATTGTACTAAGTTCTTATGTGGAACCAGATACTTTGTGAAATTCGTTGGAATTCTTAGAGATGTGTCTCTTGATATTCTTGTTTTCAAAAAGCTAGCAAAGATGGAGGAGTTGAATCTGTCAACATAGATTTCAAAATGATTTGCTCAAAATGGAGGAGTAAACATAAAGTAGTGTACAAGGATAGAGTTTCAGTTTATTTTTTTCGAGAATAAATTAGTCACTTTCTTGGTAAACTTCTGTTGAGTTTAAGACTCTTGTGTTCATTGAGCTTAAAACACTTATGTTGTTCTTGAAGTTTATTTGCTTTGTTTGATTTTGAAACTATGACAGATTACTCCAGCTGGTTTAGTCATTGTGAACTATTCTGTTGTGATATGGTTTGGGAACTATTTAATTATTTTGGTTTAGTCTTTTTGAACTATTCGGATTTATAATTGATTTATTCCTTATGAACTGTACATTGAGTAATGCATTTCTTCTATTTAAAGACTACTATCAGCCAGTCAGTTCATGTTGAACTGATGAGATAATCCAGTACGTTTATATATTAAGAATATAGAAGGAGATTGTTGGATATATAGGTATATTCTCACTATATGAATAATATTATGTGTAATATTATTCTATGGGTAACACGTGTGTTACACGTACTAATTGTATGGATATCGGAACACGGGTTGAGTGGGTTGAGAACCAAGTACCCGAACCAGTATTTATCTTATAAATACTGGCTTGTGATGGTAGTCTAGGTATTCAAATTTTGATACCTAGGGTAAATATCTCAAACACCTTAGTCTAGGATATTAACCCTAATTTCTTTTGTTATAATCTCTCATAATCTCTAACAGTTCTTGCTATTATTTTGGTTGATTGACTACTTGCTATTATTGTACAAGTTGCTGCATCTATATCTATATAATAAAACACAAAGAAAGCTATCAAGTGGCTCACATTCAATCCCCCCAAAATCAAAGGCCCAGATCTAACCTCACAAACCACATTTTCCCTCCAAAAGTTTTCCCCCAAAACTCAAATTCAAATCCCCCCACCTAAAATAACTTCTTTATTTATTTAATTATTTCTCTCTCTCACTCTCTCACTCTCTTTCTCCTATTCAAAAAATTAAGAAAAAAAAAATTAAAAAAATTTAAAAAATAAAAAAGATTTAAAAACTAAAAAAATTTAAAATTTAAAAATATATCAAAAAAATCAAAAACTTATAAAAAAATATTTTAAAAAATTTTAAAAGTTAAAAAAAAATTAATTTTAAAATATTAAAATTTTAAATTTTGAAAAATTGAAAAATTTTAAAACTTAAAAAAAAATTTAAAAATTAAAACTTTAAAAACTTTAAAAATAATTCAAAAAAATAAAAAAAATTATAAAAAATAATAAAAACATAATGTTTTTTTTAAAAAAATTTAAAAATTTAAAATTTAAAATTATTTTTAAAATAAAAATTTTGTAAATTTTTTTAAATATTTTAAAAGAATTTACATTTTTTAAAAAAAATATTTTTTTAAAAAAATTTTATTTTTTTAAAAAAATTTTATTTTTTTAAAAAAATTTTATTTTTTTAAAAAATATATAAAATTTAAAATTTTAAAAATTTGAAAATTTTGAAAATCTCAAAGCAAATTCAAATCAAAATCCAATGTCGAACCGCAATTAAGAGGTCGTCGCCGATATCTGATCCGCTGCTGATTTCGTATCGGCGACTCCCCTACACCAAATCGAGCGCGAATATCAAGCGACTTCATATTGGTGACTCCCCTCCACCGAATCGAGCGCCTCTATATGCGATGCAACGACTCTAATTTCATCTCATTAACCGAATTCTCATTCAAATTTTTAATTTTGTGTGTGTAGGGGATTACTCAATTTTTTGCTGACTCGAATTTTGTGTGTGCATGTGATCCAAGTTTAGAGAGGTATGATTGTTTTATTTTTGGGTTTAAACAATTATAATTTGGTGATTTATTTGATGGGTTTTTTATTGGTTTTTATTTAAGGTGTACGCTAATGATAGATGGATTATTTGGTGGCCTCAATTTGGGCTTCCAAACCATAGCGGACAGGTAAGCTAACCAACAATCTAAAATAACTTGGCAAATATGCAACATAAAATTCTTTACTATAAGAGAAAATACCATCGTAGAATGTTCCTTTCACTGGTTATTAGAAATCATGGATAACATAACATATAAGAACTATTAGTATATGTTTGGATATATATGATTTGGATGATTGGAGTTTACCATTGAAGGGTGCAAACTCTCCGCTAAAGAAAGATAGGTAAAGTAAATTTGTTATTTATCCGTTTTGATTTTTTTTTATAAAGGTGCAATGGGGAGACAAAGTTGAGATAAAATAAAAGATTAGAATGGTTTAGAGTTGTGAGAACTTCTTTCATTTTGATTGAAATAATAATAAGAGGTATTTCAATTGCAAACTGAGTCTCAGACAAACAAATGTTTAGATTATTGGTATTGTAGATACCTTCACACCTGCACTTACGTTACCATTGTATTTAGACATGCTCATAGTGATTATGGGATTAGAGTAGCTCTATAAAACTTATATGATAATGTCCTTGCATAACTATTACAAGCATCCAAAAGTCAGGGTCGGCCCAACACTTATTGAAGCCTAAAGCGAACTCCAAAATGAAGCCTTTTAAAAATTTATAATAATAATTTGTTAAAATTAATATATTTTATTAAAATGTTATCTTTCGGGCTTTTTGAGATGAAAAATCATTTATTATATTATTGTAATCAATTTCACTTAACATTTCTTTTTCAATTGATAATTAAAGCTTCAACTTTTTTTTTATAGTTTCGAATAACCTGACTCAAATTTCCTAGTTGACATTTATATATTTAAAAATAAAAGACAATAAAAATTAACACTAAAAATTAACACTAAATAAATTAAAAATAAAAATAAAAAAACAATAAAAATTAACACTAAATAAAGGCTTCACTAGATTAAAACTAAAAATTAACACTAAATAAATTAACAATAAAAATAAAAAAACAGTAAAAATTAACACTAAATAAAGGCTTCACTAAATTAACATGAAAAATTAATACTAAATAAATTAACAATAAAAATTAACACAAAATTAGATACTGACTGGGCGAGGCCACAAGGGAAGTGGAGGCGGAGGCGCAGCGGTGCCGACTGGGCGATCCGGCGATGGAAGTGGAGTCGTTGAGGGATCAGGGAGGGCCTGGACTGGAGGCTACCAGGCAGGGAGAGTGGGAGGCTGGGGCCTGGGAGCGATGATGCGATGGCCGATCGCCTTGCCAATCGGAGTCGTTGAGGGCGGAGCGAGCCGGGGAAGCGAGGCGGCGATGCCGATCGGAGATAGAGAGATCAGAGAGAGAGAGAGCGCACAATCGGAGAATTGAGGGTTGGGACTCTGGGACTGGGAGCGATCTGGAGATAGAGAGAATTTCGGAGAGAGATAGATCAGAGAGAGATGTGAGAATTGAGATGTGGCCTTTCGGAGAGAGAAAGATCAGAGAATTGGGATTAAGAGAAATTCTCTCTGATTATAATTAGGGGATTAGTAAGAGGCCTTTCGTATTTCAAGGAGTCATTTTTGGAAAGTGAAAACCAAAAATAACTACCCTCTTATTTCAAGGAGTCATTTTTGGAAACCAAAAACAAGTAAGGAAGGTGAATAGGCAGCGGGAGACTGGGAGTGAGTACTCAGTAGAAGAAAAAAAGAAAAAATGGAGGCCTAAAACATGGGAAAATTTTGGAGGCCTAAAGCAAGGGCTTTAGTTGCTTCCCCCTAGGGCCGGGCCTGCCAAAAGTGATGCTAAAGTTTAAAAAAACTTTATGTAGTGTTTCTAACAAACTATATGCATTCCAGGTAAGTTCAAGCTAATGATCAAGAAGGCGATGATTGAGCTTAAAGGTAGATATACTGCTTCCTCATATAATATGTTTGCTACTTCAATTAATTTGCTGGACCTCCAAAACTATTTTATATAATCAAATCAGGTGCACCGTTCGGAAGACGTGCTGTAGGCACGTGTCAACGGGCAAACCTAGTATATAATAAAACACAAAGAAATCTATTAAATGGCTCTCCTTCAATCCTCCCAAAATTAAAGGCCCAGATCTAACCTCACAAAACACATTTTCTCCCAAAAGTTTTCCCCCAAAACTCAAATTCAAATCCCCCACCCAAAAAAACTCTTTTATTTATTTAATTATCTCTCTCTTTTTCTCTCTCTTATTCAAAAAATTAAGAAAAAAATTTTTAAAAAAAATTTAAAACTAAAAAAATTTAAATTTAAAAACTTTAAAAATAATTCAAAAATATCAAAAACCTATAAAAAATATAAAAAATTGAAAAAAAATAAAAAAATTATAATTTTTTTTAAAATTATAGATTTTTTAAAAAATTATAAAAAGTTTTAAAAATCAAAAATTTTAAAATTTTAAAAAATTTTAAATTTTAAAATTTTTAAAAATAAAAACATTTTAAAAAATTTAAAATTTTTGAAAAGTTGAAAATTTGAAAATTTGAAAATTTGAAATTTTGAAATTTTGAAAATCTTAAAGCAAATCCACATCCAAATCCAATGTCGAACCCCAATCAAGAGGTCGTTGCCGATATCTAATCAGTTGCTGATTCCGTATAAGTGACTCCCCTCCACCAAATCGAGCGCGAATATCAAGTGACTCCGTATCGGAGACTCCCCTCCACCGAATCGAAAACCTCTATATGCGATGCGATGACTCTAATTTCATCTCATTAACCGAATTCTCATTCTAATTTTTAATTTGTGTGTACAGGGGATTACTCAGTTTTTTGCTTACTCGAATTTTGTGTGTGCATGAGATCTAAGTTCAGAGAGGTATGATTGTTTTATTTTTGGGTTTAAAATTTTTTAATTTAGTGATTTATTTGATGAGTTTTTTATTGGTTTTGATTTAAAGTGTACGCAAGTGAGAGAAGGATTATTTGGTGGCCTCAATTTGAGCTTCCAAACCATAGCAGGACAGGTAAGCTGACCAACAACCTAAAATAACTTAGCAAATATGCAACATTAATTTCTTTACTATAAGAGAAAATACTATCGTGAAGTGTTCCCTTCACCGGTTATTAGAAACCAAAGATAATATAACATATAAGAACTTTTAGTGTATGTTTGGATATATAGGATTGGGATGACTGGAGTTTACCAGTGAAGGGTGTAAACTCTCCACTCAAGAAAGACAGTTAAAGGTAAATTTGTTATTTATCCATTTTGATTTTTTTTTATGAAAGTGCACTGAGGAGACAAAGTGGAGATAAATGAAATGATTAGCTTGGATTAGAATTTTGAGAACTTCATGTATTTCATTTTGGTTGAAATAATAATAAGAGGTATTTTAATTATAAACTGAGTCTCAGACAAACAAATTTTTAGATTATTGGTATTGTAGATACCTTCACACCTGCACTTGCGTTACCAGTGCATTTAGACATGCTCGTAGTGGTTATGGGATTAGAGTAAGCTCTATAAAACCTATATGATAATGTCCTTGCATAACGATTACAAACATCTAAAAGTGATGCTGAAGTTAAAAAAAACTCTATGCAGTGTTTCTAACAAACTATATGCTTCTAGGTAAGTTCAAGCTAATGATCAAGAAGGCGATGGTTGAGCTTAAAGGTAGATATACTGCTTCCTCATATAATATATTTGCTACTTCAATTAATTTGTTGGACCTCCAAAACTATTTTATATAATCAAATCAGGTGCACCGTTCCGAAGACGTGCCGTAGGCACGTGTCAACGGGCAAACCTAGTGTGTGTGTGTGTGTATATATATATATATATATATATATCTTCTCCTTTCATATCCTAATATCATTTGATTAAAAAATATTTAAAAATATTATTTTGTTTCATTTTATTAAAAGACGTCGAAAAATGATAGATGTAGGATGTAGTTCGTGCTATTATTTTGGATGATTGACTACTTGCTATTATTGTACAAGTTGCTGCATCTTTATTCGCTTTAGAGTTCGAGTGTTAAATTTCTCTAAGATGATAAATATAGGACAATAGGATATAGTATTGAAGGATCTTGGATGGTTCAAGATTATGACTTATGAAGTTATGATAGATGTAGTTATAATATTGATTCTATGGAATAGGTTTAAGACTAGCCTAGTTTTATTTGAACATTTCGGTCATGTAATATTGGTATTGGTGTTGTTGCAAACTTGTAATGATCCATTAGTATGTTTTGTTTGACATTAGCTTGTATTAATTTTAATTACCATGTTCTTGTTTCTAATTTTTTCATGTTCGTATTGAATTGAAATTTTTGTTTATTATTTATATATCTATAATATTAATTCTTAAAATTATTTTAATTTAGCATATCCTAACGTACCAGTATCCTAGCATGATTTGATAAACTAAAATATTCAATTAATTTTAATTTCTTATGTAAAATTAAATTTCAATAAATAAATAAGGAGTCTTAATGTCTCATTACCGAGGACCTCGTTTCAAAAAAAATATGCCGTTTGGGAGCTTTACCGGGATTAACTAGAAAAAGACCTAGATCTTGAAGTGATCTTAAAAACCAATTGCGTTCCGCGAAAAGATCGCAATATCGTATTCGTCTAGAAGAAAAACAGAAATTGTGTTTTCATTATGGCCTGACAGAGCAACAATTACTTAGATATGTGCATATCACGGGAAAAGCAAAAGGTTCAACAGGCCAGGTTTTACTAAAACTACTTGAGATGCGTTTGGATAACATTCTTTTTCGATTGGGTATGGCTTCGACCATTCCTGGAGCCAGGTAATTAGTTAACCATAGACATATTTTAGTCAATGGTTGTATAGTGGATATACCAAGTTATCGTTGCAAACCCCGAGATATTATTACTATGAAGGATAAACAAAGATCAAAAGCTCCGATTCAAAATTCTATTACTTCATGCCCTCACGAGGAATTGCCAAACCATTTGACTATTGACTCAATTCTAACATGATTTGATAATCCGTGTCAAGAAAGTTCTGTGTTCTACTGGAAGTTACTGAGTTCTGAGTTCCTGAAGTTACCCTAGCAAGGATCACTAGCTGAAGACAAGCAATACAAAACTAAATACATGCGGATTAGGTAGACAGAGTTAAGAGTTCCTTGTGACTACATATAATTGTTCTGAGCTGACTTGCTTGTTCGAGTGAGTGGCTGATCCCCTTTACAGGATCAGGCACGGAACGACATACCTTTTTATCTGGCATTAATTTGGAACCATGTGCATCTAAAGCACCATTTACTAAAATCAATGTTGTTGTATGCAAACCTAGAGCAATTGCATGATGAACAAGAAATCACCCGGACCTATTATTAAGAATAATGAATTATTATTATCATTAATGCATTTAACCAACCGGGTAACCATATGCTTGAACCTGTGTTGAATGTCGGTCCAGTTGTTGAAGTAAAAGTACATCGAAGCCGAAATCAGAGAACATTGAGATAGCAGCTTAGCAAAGAAGGGCGGGAATCTCACTCCTTGTGGAGTTTTTAAGAAATTAGTGTATCCGCGTACCAGATATGTATCCTACCGATACAGGTACTCATATCCACGCATCATATATAGAGAAGAGCTATGTGATACATGAACGGAGAAAGATAAATTGGAATGCCCTAAACAAAAATAGGGTTCTGTTAAGGTTTAATTTTATAATGAGAGAGATGCTGGTAGAAAGGAGGATGAGGAAGATAAATGCAAGTGGAGGGGGAAGCTGTTGGGATTAATGGATCCAACACATAAGACAATGGGTAGAAGGAGCAAGCAGTAGCATCATCAACAAGCAGCAACAAGTAGCAACAATGAGATAGCAAGCAGTAGCATCAGCAGCAAGTAGCAAAGGAAGATAGCAAGCAACGACAGCTAGCAGGCAGAGGCAACAACAACAACAGCAGGAAGCAGCAAATGTAATATGCCAGTTGACTGCAACTTGATGGACTGTTCTCAATCAAGATAGCACTCGACTGACAAGAGGATAGTCGATCTCAACCTACAGGCGAAAATCTGTCACTCCTCGACCCTCATAGCAGTTGACTGCAACGACACTGAACTGAAAGTTTGATCTACAGCCGAGATCAAAAGTTATATATATATATATATATATATATATATATATATATATATATATATATATATATATATATATATATATATATATATATGGCAAATGCTCCATTGAAAACGGTGCGTTTTCAACGGGTTGGAAAACACACCCTTGAGCCGTTGGATCTTGCAAGATCATGATCAACGGCTAAGATCTAAACCCACTAAATGCTCCCACTAACGGTTCTAAAAGCGGAGGGGTAATTTTGTAACTTCATGCCAAAAAACGCTTCAGACTTAGCATTTTTTTAGTGTGAAGTTTTTTTTGTAGAAATTTATACTTAGGCCGTTGTTGGGAACAATGGCCTAGGTTGAACTTTTTTTTAAAAAAAACAACCTAGGCCGGTCTAAGTATAATTTTCTTCAAAAAAAGCTTCAAACAACCTAGGTCGTTGTTCCCAACAACGGTCAGTATGTACATACTCGGATTTGTACATACCCAGATCTGAGCCATCTCCCCCACAACTCTTCGACAACTCTCTCTCTCTCTTTTTCTGGAGCTCCCGAAACCCAATCCCCAAACCCTTAGCTCTACTCCAACCTCCTCTCTCTCGATCTGAAACTCTTCTCAATCTCCCCCTCTTCTCGATCTATCTCTATCTATCTCTCCCTCTCCTGAATACCCCAAACCCTAATCCAATCAGAAATCTCTCCAACTCACCCAAACCCTAGCAAAAATTCTACGATATCGTAGAATCTACAACTTATTCGTCTACAGCAGCGGCTCCTCACATCTTCGACAACTCTCTATCTCTCTTTGGACTAGGTAGTCACTTTTTCACAATTTAGTATAATGAACTATGTTAATTTATTGAATATTTTTTCAGTTTTTGAGTTGATTTCTTGTACTATGTGTAGTAGTCTTCAATTTAGAGAGTGTACAATTTTAGTATCATGTCTGTTGTATATACTTTGTGCACATTTTTGTAGATGTAGTGTTAGTTGTAGTTGTAGAATATAGGAAAAGCAAACAAACGAGATCCAAAAATTTCAAAATTTGACGACTTGGTCGGGCTCACCACGCAGAAGGCAACGCAATTTGTAGTGGCGATTTCCATCTCACGGTTTGCAAGATACGTCCATTTATCACTTTCATTCAATAAAATGGATATAAAGTGATATACAGTCGTATATTACAAACCGAGAGTCGGAACTCACCTCTGCAAGTTGCGTTGGCTTTTGTTTGGTGTGCTAGACGTAACGGCCAAATTTCAGAATTTTTGCATCTCGTTTGTGTTGTATTGTCGTGTATATGAAATAACTTCTATATACTTTGGAATTTTGATGTACGAGCTCACGAGAAAACTGCTCAAATGAATTCCAAAAAATACGAACCTGTGGGAGTAGGTTGGGCTAACCACTCACAACCCAACAGAACTTGTAGTTGCGAGTTTCGACCCACGGTTTGCGAGATACGTTAATGTATCACTTTCCGCTCTTTTTCAAGATTGAAAGCGATACATGGCCGTATCTTTCAAACCGTCGGTCAGAACTCGCTTGTACAAGTTGCGTTGCCTTATGTGCGGGGAGCCCGACCCAATCGTAAAGTTTGATTTTTTTTACCGTCGTTTTTTGAGGGTTTCTCATTAATTTTGTTATGTATTTAACGAGTTTACAATAGTGAAATAGCTCAAAAATTACAAAATTTTGCGGATAGGCCATTTTCGCCACTAACAAGCCAAAGCAACTTGTGGTTGGGAGTTCTCACCCACGGTTAGATATACGGGTCCGTGGATCGCATTTCGCTCTTTTTTCAAGAGTGAAAGCGATACATGGTCGTATCTTGAAGACCATTAGTCCAAACTTGCTTCTACAAGTTGCGGTAGCTTGTGTGCGGCATTTTAGACCCATTCGCAAAGTTTGGTATTTTTTGAAAGTTGTTTTTGTGGTTGTCTCATGTATTTTTTTTGTATATATATATATATGCTTTTTTTGTGAATAATTTTTTTTATATATGCGAACTTTCTTACAAAGAAATGGTTAGAACGAGGGGAACCGGAAGGTCTTCTGTTAGTGGTCGGGGCGAACATTCCATAGAAGTAAGAGAACTTTTAATTTGTATTGTACATTCTGTATATAGTGGTATTGTTAGTACACTAATAATAATTGTGTTTTGTGTTCGTGTAGGTTGGTGCATCCTCTTCGAGTCCACCACGTCAAGGTCCAGGACCAATATATGATGGTGAACTCACCTTGCAAGACCATCGCAGATCCGCAACAGTGTGGGGTGGGACGACGCGGAGGTATAATTTTTGCACCCACGAGACCATGATGGTGCACCCACGTATCGTCGAGTACCTAGTTCCGACCGGTTTCTACGGAATCAGCATGATGGGTCAGGTGAAACTTGACCAAGCACTTCTTGCAGCACTCGTGGAGCGATGGAGGCCAGAGTCGCACACCATCCATCTACCGATCGGAGAGATGACGATGATGCTATAGGATATAGCAATGATCTCCGGTCGTCCAATAGATGGGATGGCCGTGACCGGTAATATGAACTTCGATAAGTTAGAGCTGTGTAATCAACTCCTCGATACATAGTTTGATGAGGAGGCCGTGGAAGATAGGGATATTTTTGTCGGACAATCAATCCAACTATCTTGGTTGAAGGAACATTTTGAAGGGAGGTTGAACGATGAATCGACCGACCACGATGTACAGTGCTACACAAGAGCATACAATCTAACGGTGCTCGGAGGGGTTCTCTTGCCTGACTCATCCGGAGATACCGTACAGCTCATGTATCTACGATTGCTTGCCAACCTAGGCTTAGCTGGTCTGTACAGCTGGAGAAGTTGCGCGTTAGCAACACTGTAAAGGACGTTGTGTTCTGTAGCATTAGATGGGACCGAGTTGATCGGTCCAATGGTCTTGTTACAGATTTGGTACAGTTGGGTCGTCCTCGAATTACGAGGCCGGCGGACGGTTGGATGGCCGAAGCACCAAATGCTCATATGTTAGCATCCTTAGGGGTATATTGGGCAGGTAGACGAAGTTACAAAGACAACTCAAAAGGTGTACTAACGTACTACAGAGACGAGCTCGACCAACTACGAGAAGAGTTCGTGATTTGGGTGACGTATACACCCGAGCAGGTTGGAAGGCTACCACCGATCGTAGTGTCCGGGTCACAGTTGTGGATGACGAAAGCTCCACTCATCAACTTTGGTATAGTGGAGCATCCGCGGCCGGAGAGAGTCCTTCGGCAGTTCAGTCTTCAACAAAATATTCCCCAAGCTGCGCAAATCTATACAACCATGAGTTACACACCATGAGGGGTATCGGGCGTATGCCTACCCATGATTGGGTAGATTCCCACCGTGTTCACGTTGCAGAATGAAACGAGCGACGGTTTGAACTTGTAATTGTTAATGTTCCAGGGTACGATGGCACGCTGCAAGCGAAATACATGCAATGGTTCAGATCATATACATGTTTGTACATCTCTCCCGATACAGAACTACCAATTGAGGAGAGGGAGATTGAACCACCACCAGCCTATTCTAGTTCACAACCCATATTCCAACCGAAGGCCTCAGCTATACATACATTGGTGAGTATAGTGTTAAAATTTTATTGAATGTTCGATATATTTAAAGTGATTAAATTGTTTACATATCCGAACGTGTTTAATATTTTTTTTGTTTTTCGTTTTAGATCGATAATACGTTAGACATGGCAAAAGAATGCGCGAAGGTAATCAAAAGTAATGCTGGCACGCCTATGAAGAAGTTTGCTCAGAAGATGCTTTCTTCATGTCGTACCAATTTGGATGTTTTTGGGAGAGGGTGAAGATTTGCAACGATATTTGGATAGAACCGTACGTTCACAGCAACATAAGAGCGTGAGGGGTAGGCCATCTGCCCCGGGGCAACAACGGCAACAACAAGCTAGATCTCCACCTCAAGAAGAGGAGCAACAAGAAGAGAATCAAGAAAGGATTGTTGGAGACGTACAAGAGGAGGTAGAAGAAGAAGAAATTGCTGAGGCATCATCCCCATACCGATGACGAAATCCTGCTCGGAAGAGGAGAGCACCATAAACTTACACGCTCGGTGCTTAGCTAAATCCCGATACAATAATATTTTTGTAGTATTTTATTGAATTTTATTTTTTTCTGTGATAATTGTTGTTGTCCAGTTTAAGTGTTGTTGATGTTGTTGCATTATGTGATAATTGTGAATTATGTTGTTGTTGTTGGAGACTGTATGCAGAAATTTATTTAGAGAGTGTAGCTGATGGGAATGTATATAGTTTTGGGGGGTGATTGAAATGTAGCAGTTGTAGTTGCTGTAAATTTGTACTTAAATTTTTTTTCTTTTACCTAGGCTGTTGTTGTTGAAAAAAAAATGGATCAGTACCTCTCTGTATTGGAGCAACAAGTCAGAGAGCAACATCTTTTTTTATAGCTTAGGCCGTTGTCTCCAACAACGGCCTAGGTTATAGCCAAAAATTTGAAGTTTTTGGGGTGCTCTCAGACTTGGCCAAGTTAAAAAGAGTAACAAGTCAGAGAGCAGCACCCTTTTTTTATAGCTTAGGCCGTTGTCTCCAACAACGGCTTAGGTTATAGACAAATATTTGAAATTTTTGGAGTGCTCTCTGACTTGGCCAAGTTAAAAAGAGCAACAAGTCAGAGAGCAGCACCCCCTTTTTTTATAGCGTAGGTCGTTGTTGGAAACAACGGCTTAGGTTACAGACAAAAATTTGAAGTTATTAGAGTGCTCTCTGACTTGGCCAAGTTAAAAAGAGCAACAAGTCAGAGAACAACACCCCCCTTTTTTTTAGCTTAGGCCGTTGTTTCCAACAACGGTCTAGGTTATAGCCAAAAAATTGAAGTTTTTGGGGTGCTCTTTAAGTTGGCCAAGTTAAAAAGAGCAACAAGTCAGAGAGCAGCACCCTTTTTTTTAGCTCCAACAACGGCCTAGGTTATAGCCAAAAATTTGAAGTTATTAGGGTGCTCTCTGACTTGGTCAAGTTAAAAAGAGCAACAAGTCAGAGAGCAACACCCTTTTTTTTAGCTTAGGCCGTTTAACAGCCTAGGTTATAGCCATTTAAAAGTTTTTGGGGTGCTCTCTGACTTGACCAAGTTAAAAAGAGCAAGAAGTCAGAGAGCAACCAATTTTTTTTTAAAGCGTAGGCCATTGTCTCTAACAACGGCCTAGGTGTTATCAAAATATTTGCAATTTTTTTAATGCTTTTTACAACTGTCTCTTCACTCTATACGAACAGTGTCTCTTGAACTCTACAAAGTAGACATTCATATGATTGTACATCGTTTATATTTTTTATTAATTTCTTTTTTTAGCCACCTAACTAACCAATATAAAAATGTTAAGGTTAAATGTTAAAAAAAATACGAGAAAATAAAAGATGATATTTTCATTCGTAAAAATCAATTTTTAAAATATATTTTTATCCCTAATATGTAATTTCTTCTGGAGTGCGTATACCTATCCAGTATAGCACTAACCCCTAAACATATCCTCCAAAGTAGTAGTAATAATTCAACTAGGGTTAGTGTTTTTTTTTTTGTTTTTTTTTTGAGATAATGGTTAGGGTTAGTGTTAACAGGGGTAGGGTAGGGTTAGGGTAAGCTAGGGTTATGGTAGGGTTATGGGTTAGTGTAGGTTTATGGGTTAGGGTTAGTGTTAGGGTTAGTGGTTATATCTTAAAACTCTTCCCCCCACTTCCTCTTTCCCCTCCCTTCCCCCCGTTGCCTTGCCATATCTGTTCTTCGATTCTAAAAGCACATTCTTCTTTCCTAATAAATGTGTTTCCATAACTTGCCTACTATTACATTTAACTCTACAAAGTAGGCACCACATGTAGATCCCCTACTGAATAACCTTCCGTATTTTCCCACTGGCACGAATACTCATCTCCAAAAATAAATCCCTTCTAATTTTCAAACCTATCTGAATATTCCAAAAATGGCCTATTAACCCTAACCCCACCCTAACCCTACTCATAAGTAGGGTTATGGTAGGGTTAGGGGTGAGTGTATGGTTATGAATAGGATTATGGTAGGTTCACAAGAATTTTGCTCCTTCAATATACTCTGTAATGTATATAGATCATCTATTTACTAATGAAATTCAAACATTCTAAAATTCTGTAAGAATTAAACTTGCAGTAAGAGGTTGTTTAGGTTATCATTAAGTAGGTTAATATTTACAGTAACCCTACCATAACTCTACTCATAACCCTACACTGTTAAAAAAGTGCCATTTTCGGTCGTTGGATCTGATGACTCTCCGCTCTAAAGCGCACTAAATCTTTTCTCTTATTGGGTTCTACATGTGGGGATTTACATGTGGTTCCCACTTTGTAGAGTGAAATGTAATAGTAGGCAAGTTATGGACTTGTTCTTTTCAGTAGTTAGATCTGATGACTCTCCGCTTTAAAGCGCACTGAATCTTTTCCCTTATTGGGTTCTACATGTGGTGCCCACTTTTTCGAGTGAAATGTAATAGTAGGCAAGTTATGGAATCCATGAGTTAATAAAAACCCAATTCCTTTCTCGTTCATGTGATCATTGTAATAATGGTTTTTGTACTTGTCACAGATTTTGCATCCTAAAGCCACAAAAGGAAAGCAAATAAAAGAAAGAGTGAATAAACTTTTAAAATTACTGGAAAATAGAAGAAAAACAGAATGGCAAACAACCTAGAAGTTACTACTTGGGTTGAAACCCTACACTCATCAGTAGCCCAACCATAACCCTACTCATAACCCTACATTCACCCGTAACCCTACCATAACCCTACTCATAACCCTACCTTATCCTTACCCTAACCCTATCCTAACCCCTATTAAAACTAACCTTAAACTTACCCTTAACCTATCCTAACCCCTGTTAACAATAAACTTAACCTTGCCCTAACCCTAACTGAAATATTATGGGTTTGGGGGGTACAGTTAGGGGTTAGGTGTTCAACCGGATAGGTGTACGCATTGCAGAAGAATTTAAATATTAGAGGTAAGAATATATTTTAAAAATTGATTTTTACAAATGAAAAGATAATCTTTTATTTTTTGGTAATTTTTTTGAACATTTAACCTTTATGATTTTATATTGGTTAGTTAGGTGGACAAAAATGGAAATTAATAAAATATATAAATAATATACAAGCATATGAATGTATTTGGTATAGAGTTCCATAGACATTATTCGTAAAGAGCGGAGAGAAACTTGTAAAAAGCATAAAAAATGTCTATATAACTTAGGCCGCTATTGGAGACAACGGCCTAAGCTATGTAACAAAAAATGGTTGGTCTCTAACTTGTTTCTCCTTTTAGCTAGGGCAAGTCAGAGAGCAAACCAAAATATCAAAAAAAAATTGTATAACTTAAGCCGTTGTTGGAGACAACGGCCTAAGCTTTGAAAAAAAATGGTTGCTCTCTGACTTCTTCCTCTTTTTAACTTGGTCAAGTCAGAGAGCAACGCAAAAACTTCAAATTTTTAACTATAACCTAGGCTGTTGTAGACAACGGCTTAAGCTTTAAAAAAATAGGGTGTTGTTTTCTCACTTCTTGCTCTTTTTAACTTGGTCAAGTCAGAGAGCAATGCAAAAACTTTAATTTTTTGTCTATAACCTAGGCTGTTGGCCGTTACTGGAGACAATGGCCTAAGCTTTAATAAAAATAGGGTGTTGCTCTCTGACTTGTTGCTCGTTTTAGCTTGGGCAAGTCAGAGAGCAACCTAAAAACTTTAAATTTTTGGCTATAACTTAGGCCGTTGTTGGAGACAACGGCCTAAGCTTTAAAAAAAAGGGTGTTGGTCTTTGACTTGTTGCTCTTTTTAACTTGGCCAAGTTAGAGAAAACCCCTAAAAATTCAAATTTTCTGCTATAATTTAGGCAGGTTTAGAAAAATTTTGCTCCTTTCCAATAGGCCAATACAGAGAGCTACTGATCCAAAGATAATTTTCCACATAGAACCTCAAAAAAGGCCTAAGTAAAAGGAAAAAAAAATTTACAATTTCACACAGCAGCTAAAGCTGCTACACTAAATTCTCCCCCCAAAACTATATACAATCCCATCAGCTACAATCTCCCAATAACAACAACAACAAAATTAACAATCAACACAAAGCAACAACACTTGAGTCTCAACACAATTTAAAGTTAACAACAAAAACCAACTAACAACACTTGCATCAATATCTAATATACTGAAACTTTACATTAAAAAATTCCAATTCACAATGGATCATCATATCTCTTGTCGGAACTCTCTTCACTTGTGGATTGATTGGCCTTCATTCAAAGATAAGTATTAGTTTGTGAGAAACTCATTAACCACAAATTAAGTATAATAAATTTAAAAGAGGGAGAAACAAAGAAAGTACGAGTCTTACCCCTCAAATAATGTTGAACAATTTTTTAAATCATGATTCATTTGCACAATGCCGCATGTTCGGCACCGTCTTGGTTTTTTAATGCAAAGTTGCTCTCTTATTGGCCTCAATCTTTTGGCACGAGGCCTTCCCTTTGTCATGCATTATTGTGGGTCACTTATGCGTATAGATATGTGTCCACTGCCTTCATCATGAAGTTGTGCCTACCATGCGGTTGTGAACTCCCATCCGGTTGTGTACTACCTCCCGGTTCTGCACTGTCATATGGTTGTGAAGCATGTTCGGGTTGTTCACCCAATCCAGGTTGTAGCCGAGAGACACCGTCAATGATCTTCTACAAATTCTCCAACGTGTATTTGTAACTTTCATTGGAGGAACAACCGAGATCGACAATCGGTTTTGCATGATAGTTCAACTCACAATATCGAGAAGCAAAATTCTCGGTATTGGGTTCGGTTGGAACAGATGTATAACTTTTTTATATCACATTCCAGGTCCATCTTCTTTTAATGTATACATCTGGAAGGGAAGTGTGATGGCTGAACCGAAGAACGGCTAAAATATACCTGCAAGGAATGCCAACCAAGTCGAAGAAGTGACATGCACATGTAATAATTCCATTGATTTTGCATAACTGAAGAAGGCGAGCCAGTTCTGATTCTCCACAGAGTACCACATGGAAGGTTGAACTATCCGGCGTCTCAAGATCGCCAACGAAACTCACATTGTATATGTAGCTTTTTGTAACTTCATCTTGGAATTTGTAAAAGATTTTCAAAGTGTATGTTTTCGCCCTTTGTGCCTCCAAAGCCCATTCGCTCTTCAACTTCGGTCTCTTCTCACGGTTACAATGAATTTTTTTTCAGTTCATCGTATCTTTGCCTTCCCAAAAAACGGTCGAAGATGACAGCAAATTCATGCAAGGAATATTTCTTTCTGCATGATGCTTCAAGACAGAATACGATGACTCAACCCGTTGGTTACTCAACATGCCGGCCCAAAATGAATCTTTAGCGTAGACGGGTTCCCAATTTTCACGGATATCAAATAGATCGTTCAACCATTTTTTATTATCTAATCCGTATTGCGAAATCAATAAATTCTATTTTTCTACAAAGTCATGTACATATTCAGAATTGTAGATGACATTCTTTAAAGATTCCCTAAATTTGTCGACATCGTTCGACATACGCACCTCTTGTGGTAACTTATCCAATATGTGCCAAATACAAAAACGATGTCGAGTCTGTAGGAAAACTTTCTTAACTGCGACGGCGATCCCACGATCTTGATCGGTGATGATACCGGATGGAGCACGATTCATAACCCCTAACCACTTTTCAAAGAACCATTCAAACGAAGAGGCTGTCTCATTTGAAATGAACCAACCTCCTAAGAAAGTCGATTGCTAATGTTGATTCACTCCAATAAAGGGAACAAATAACATTCCATACCGGTTCGTATTGTATGTGGCATCAAAGCAAAGTACATCGCCAAATTCTTGATAATTCATCCTAGAAATACCATCAACTCATATACAATGTGACAACTGCCCTTCGGGATCTACTTGAATATCATAAAAAAATGAAGGATCTGTCTGTTTCATAGATTCAAAAAAATCAATTAGTATTGTAGAATCATGTCCTTTCAATGCTTCTTGCGAATCACTAAGTAAATTTCTAACATCTTTTTTGCTGAATCCTACTTGATCGTGATCACCACTGGCACTTTAGAAGAAGAGAATTTGTCGACATGTCTGGATATTAGCTTGGTTGAATTGATCTATTATCCTTTTATCCGTATTTGACACGAAACAATTTCAGGACAAAAGATGCATTCTACCGGGTGAGGTGAATACGTGATTGTGTGCTTCATGAAATGAGTACAACACCCACGTATTACTTGCTTCGTTCAATTTTATACGAATGGAAGCCTTGCAACCCATTCTACAGGTTGTTTCCTATCTACCATCACTATGTTAACTCGGCGACGACCCGGCTTTATTACAAAGATATGACTTATCAACTTCCACTCCTCCCTTTAATTTATTCCCACACTTACGCATTGCAAAACCCCCACAACGAGCATATGACGAATAAAAATTTTCGGCCTCAACTAAAGTTGGAAACGTCATACCTAACTTTGGTTTGAGATATTCTTCGACTAACGGCATGAAATCAATGATTGGTTATACCCGCACAAAATTATCGCCGGTAGCAGAACTCTCCGTATCGTTGTTCATCTGGGGAAAAAATATATTATTGGTAAATTAATACACACATCATATATAAAATATCTTGTTAACAAACGATTGTGATATATATACATACGAAATAAAATAAGTGACAAAACCTCAAAAACGACGTCAAAAAAATACGAAACTCTGCGATTGGGTCCCGCTTGCTGCACATATGGTAACGGAACTTGTAGAAGCGAGTTCCGATCCACGGTTTGCAAGATACGGCCGTGTCTCGCTCTCTTTCACTCTTGAAAATGAGGAGAATGCGATACATGGATGCATATAGCAAACCGTGGGTGACAATTCGCAACTACAAGTTGCTATGACTTGTGAGTGGTGAGACCGACCTACTCGCAAAATTACGGACTTTTCAAATGGGTTCTCTATTGAAAACTCGCTCAAAACATAATAAAATTTATTAGAAAACCGCACAATTGACGGTAAAAAAACTAAACTTTGTGATTGGATCGGGCTCCCCGCATACAAGGCAACACAACTTGTACAAGCGAGTTCCGACCAATGGTTTGCAAGATACGGTCATGTATCGTATTTATTCATGAAAAATGCCAACAATGCGATACATTGACGTAGGCCGCAAACCGTGGGTCCGAACTCGCAACTACAAGTACCGTTTGGTAGCGAGCGGTAAACCTAATAGGCTCGCAAAATTTCTTATTTTTTGGATGTCGTTTCCTAGTAAAAAGTCCCTCGATAGAAATCAAACATTAATTGTTGTTGTTGTTTGATATACGGTAGAAATCAAGACAAACGAGATCAAAAAATCTGAAACTTTGGGAGTAGGACGGATGCAAAACATATGAGCCAACAAAATTTATAAATGTGAGTTTCGACTCACGGTTTGCAATATACGCCGATGTATAGCTTTCAGTCACAAAAAATACTCGAAAGCAATACATAGCCATACACTTCAAACCATGAATCCAAACACACTTCTACAAGTTGCGTTGGCTTGTGCATGGCGAGCCCGACGTACTCGCAAAATTGCATAATTTTTGGATCTCTTTGTGCGCTATTACTAACAACGAACAACAACAACTAATACTACATCTACATCGACAATAAAACTATAATTACCTAATCTATAAATACCTATACATAATATACAAATTGTACACTCAAACATTGAATAAAAAAATTCAATCAATTAACCTCTTTAGATCTACTAAAATAGGAAAAAATTAATACCTTTCACAATGAGGGTATTCGGAAAGGAGATAGAGGAGACCCTTGTGCGCTGTTGTAGAGAAAGGAAGGGGAGTAGGGTTTGGCTAATTTCTTTAGGATTAGGGTTTTAGGGTTAGGGAGATTTTGTATGGGTTAAGGTTTTTTTGTAATCGAGATCTTCAAAGAAAGAGGGCAAGAGTGTGAGAAGAGGGAGAGATTGAGTGAGAATCAACGAGCAAGAGAGAGCTAGGGTTTTCAGATCGAGAGAGAGAGAGAGAGAGAGAGAGAGAGAGAGAGCGCTAGGGTTTGGGGAAATGGGTTTCTCGAGCTCCAGTAGCGAGAGAGAGAGAGTTGTGAAGGAGATGGCGATCAGCGTATGTACAAGTGTTTGGAAAAATATTTGTACATACTTAGGCCGTTGTTGGGAACAACGGCCTAGGTTGATTTTTTTTTTTAAAACAACCTAGGCCGGAGTTGATTTTTTTTTTTAAAACAACCTAGGCCGTTATTGGGAACAATGGCCTAAGTATAATTTTCTTCAAGAAAAAGATTCAAACAACTTAGGCTGGGAACAACAGCCTAAGTATAAATTTCTGCAAAAAAAAAACTTCACGCCAAAAAAATGCGAAGTCTGAAGCATTTTTTGGCGTGAAGTTACAAAATTACCTCTCCGCTTTTAGAGCCATTAGTGGGAACATTTAGTAAGTTTTGATCTGAGCCGTTGATCATGATCTTGCAAGATCCAACGGCTCACTGATGCGTTTTCCAACCCGTTGAAAACGCACCCGTTTTCAATGGAGCATTTGCTTATATATATATATATATATATATATATATATATATATATATATATATATATATATATATATATATAGAGAGAGAGAGAGAGAGAGAGAGAGAGAGAGAGAGAGAGAGAGAGTAATGCTCGGTTGAAAATGGGTTTGAACATAGCGATTTGAGCCGTTGGATCACTCTCGATCGTGATCAATGGCTCAAATCGCTGTCGCTGTGATCTGGAGCGGAGCTCTTAAGTTGCGGAGGGGTATTTTGGGTACTTCACGAAAAATAACGCTTCAGACTTAGCATTATTTGGCATGAAGTATTTTTTTTGCGAAAAAATACACTTAGGCCATTGTTGGGAACAATTGCATAGGTTTGTTGTTTTTTTTTAAAATTCAACCTAAGCCGTTGTTCCCAACAACGGCCTAGGTATGTAAAAGTATTTTTTCAAACACTTGTACATACTCAGATCCCTCTTTCCCTCACTTCGCAGCTAACTCTCTATCTCTCTTTCTTTCTCTCTGGAGCTCGCGAAACCCAAACCCAAAACCCTAGCTCTCTCTCTCTCTCTCTTAATCATTCCCGAACCCAATCTGAAAACCTTAGCTCTCTCTCCCTCTTCACACACTCTTGCCCTCTTCCTTTGAAGATCCCGAATCCAAAAAAAACCCTAAATCATACGAAATCACCCAAACCCTAAAACCCTAATCCCAAAGAAATTAGCCAAACCCTACTCCCCTTCCTTTGTCTACAACAGCGCACAATCACCTCCTCTATCTCTTCTCTGAAAACCCATATTGTGAAATGTATTAACTTTTTTCTACTTTAGTAGATCTGGCTATGTTAATTGATTGAAATTTTTTATTCAATATTTGAGTGAACAACTTGTATATTATGAGTAGCTAATTATAGGTTGGTTTCACGATGTGTATTGTGTGTAGTTGTTATTGTCGATGTAGATGTAGTATTAGTTGTTGTTAATTGTTAGTAATAGCGCACAAACAAGATCCAAAAATTTTGCAATTTTGCGAGTACATCGGATTCACCACGAACAAGTCAACGCAACTTGTAGAAGTGTGTTTGGATTTACGGTTTGCGATATACGGCCGTATATGGCTTTCGACTCTTTTTCGGGAGTGAAAGCGTTACATCGCCATATATTGCAAACCATGAGTCGAAACTCACTTCTACAAGTTGTGTTGGCTCATGCGTGGTGCGTTCGACCAACTCGCAAAGTTTCGAAATTTTTTGATCTCGTTTGCGCGGTTTTCTACTGTATATCAAACAACAACAACAATTACACTTTGAATTTTTATCGATTGACTTTTCACCAGGAAACCGCATAAACGGCATCCAAAAAATATGAAATTTTGTGATCAAGTCGGGGTCACCAAACACAAGGCAAAGCAACTTGTATTTGCGAGTTCTCACCCACGGTTTGTTATATGCGTCCGTGTATCGCATTCCTGGCAATTTTCAAGAGTGAAAGCGATACACAGCCGTATCTTGCAAACCGTGTGTCGGAACTCGCTTCTACAAGTTGCGCTGACTTGTGTACGGGGAGCCTGACCCAATCGCAAAGTTTCATAGTTTTGAACGTCGTTTGTGTAGTTTTCTCACATACATTGTTATGTTTAAAGCGAGTTTTAACAGAAAACCCATTTGAAAAATACAAAATTTTGCGAGTAGGTCGGTCTCGCCACTCACAAGCCAAAGCAATTTATAGTTGCGAGTTCTCACCCATGATTTGCTATATACGTCCGTGTATCGCATTCTGCTCTTTTTTCAAGAGTGAAAGCGATACACGGCCGTATCTTACAAACCGTGAGTCGGAACTCGCTTCTACAAGTTGCGTTGGCTTGTATGCGGCAAGCCCGACCCAATCGTAAAGTTTCGTATTTTTTGAACAGCGTTTGTGCGGTTTTCTCACGTATTTTATTTCGTATCTATATATGCCAATCTTTTGTTAACACATTTTTTATATGATGTGTGTAATAATAATTTTTTTTCTTTTTTTTAGATGAACAGCGATACGAAAAGTTCGGTTATCGATGATAATTTTTTGCAGGTAGAACCAATCGTTGATTCCATGCCGTTAGTCGAAGAGCACCTAAAACCAAAGTTAGGTATGACGTTTCCTACTTTAGTTGGGGTCAGAAATTTTTATACGTCATATGCTCGATGTGGGGGTTTTGCAATGCATAAAGGTGGGAATAAATTAATGGAAGGAGTGGCAGTAGATAAGTCATATTTTTGTAATAAAGCCGGGTCATCGCCGAATCAACATAATAATGGTAGACGGAAAACACCCTCTAGAACGGGTTGCAAGGCTTTAGTTCGTGTAAAACTGAACGAAGCAAGTAATACGCGTGTGTTGTATTCATTTCATGAAGTACAAAATTACGAATTCACCTCACCCGGTAGAAGGCATCTTTTGCTTCGAAACCGTTTTGTATCAAATACGGATAAAAGACTAATAGATAAATTTAACCAAGCTAATATCCAGACATGTCAACAAATGCTCTTCTTCGAAAGTGCTAGTGGTGGTCACGATCAAATAGGATTCACCGAAAAAATGCTAGAAATTTACTTAGAGACTCGCAAGAAGCATTGAAATGACACGACGGGAATATGCTAATCAATTTTTTCGAATCGAAGAAACAGAAGGATCCCTTATTTTTTATGACATTCAAGTAGAACCCGAAGGCCGGTTGTCCCATTGTATTTGGGTTGATGGTATTTCTAGGATGAATTACGAAGAATTTGGCGATGTACTTTACTTTGATGCCACATACAATACAAACCGGTATGGAATGTTATTTGTTCCTTTTGTTGGAGTCAATCAACACTAGAAATCGACTTTCTTAGGATGCATGTTCATTCCAAATGAGACGATCTCTTCGTTTGAATGGTTCTTCGAAAAGTGTTTAGGAGTAATGAATCGTGCTCAATCCGGCATCGTGACCGATTAAGACCGTGGGATCGCCGCCGTAGTGAAGAAAGTTTTTCCTCAGACTCGACATCGGTATTGCATTTGGCACATATTGGATAAGTTACCGCAGGAGGTGCGTATGTCGAACGATGTCAACAAGTTTAGGGAATATTGAAGACTGTCATCTACGGTTCTGATTTTGTACATAATTTTGTAGAAAAATGGAATTTATTGGATTCACAATACGGATTAGAAAATAACAAATGGTTGAACGATCTATTTGATATCCGTGAAAAATGGGCACCCATCTATGCAAAAGATTCATTTTGGACCGGCATGTTGAGTATCCAACAGGTTAATTCATCGCATTCTGCCCTGAAGCATCATACAGAAAAGAAGTACTCCTTGCATGAATTTGCTGTCATCTTCGATTGTTTTTTGGCAAATCAAAGACATGATGAACTGAAAGAAAATCATCGTAACCGTGAGAAGATACCGAAATTGAAGAACCCACGGGCTTTTGAGGAACAAAGGGTGCGAACATACACTTTGAACTTTTTTTGTAAATTCCAAGATGAAGTTACAAAAAGCTTCATGTATAATGTAACATTTGTTGCCGATCTTGAGACACCGGATAGTTGAACTTTCCATGTGATACTTTGTGGAGAATTAGAACCGGCTTTCGTTCTTCAGTTATGCAAACTCCATACATTTATTACATGTTCTTGTTAATTATTTGACATCGTTGGCATTCCTTGCAAGCATATTTTAGCGGTTCTTCGGTTCAGCCATCACACTTCTCTTCTAGATGTATATATTAAAAGAAGACGGACCCGAAATGTGATGAGAAGAAGCTATACATTTGTTCCAACCGAAGGCAATAGCGAGAATTTTGCTTCTCGATATTGTGAATTAAGCTACCACACAAAAAAGATTATCGATCTTGGTTGTTCCTCCTATGAAAGTTACAAATACATGCTCGGGAATTTGGAATTTGTAAACATTGACAGCTTTTCTCATTGATTCTCATTGACGATCTTGGTTGTTTCTCATTGATGGCATCTCTCGGCTACAATCTGGATTGGGTAAATATCCTGAAGAGGCCTCACAACCACATGATAGTGCACAACCGCATGGTAGTCCACAACCTCATGATGAAGGTAGTGGACATGTACTTGCACACGTGAGGGACCCAAAACAATGCATTACAAAAGGAATGCCTCGTGCCAAGAGATTAAGGCCGATAAGAGAGCAACTTCGCAATAAAAAAACCGAGACGGTGCAGAACATGTGGCATTATGCAAATGGATTATGATTCAAGAAATTGTCCAACCTTATTTGAGGGGTAATACATTTTTTGATTTGGTTATCATTAATTTAAATATATTTTTTTTTAATTGTGGTAAACAATTTTTTCACTAACTAAAACTTGTCATTTAATTCAGGGCAACCAATCCGCAAGAAGTGAATCCATCCGAAGAAGAGAGTTCCGACGAGAGATTTGACGAAGTGTTGTAAAATTTTGTTGATGTAAACTTTGAGTATGTTAGATTTTGATGTAATATTTGTTGATGTAATACTTTATGAATTTGAATGGATGAATGTAAATTTTCTTCGTATTTATTTTGTTTGTTGTAATTGATACTTATTTTGGTGTTAATGTTATTTTGTTACAGTGATATTGTTAGAGTGAGATATACTGGAGTGTAGCAGCTATAGATGTTGTTTACACTTGTGTATATTTTTTAAAAAGTTTATACTTAGGCCGCTGTCTCTAACAACGGCCTAAGTAGTATTATAAAATCGAAAACTTGAACACTTTATCTCTGTCTTGGCCAAGCCCTAAGGAGCACCAGCTCATCAAAATCCAATTTTTTTTTAAAAGCCTAGGCCGTTGCTGGAGTCAACGGCCTAGATTATATGAAAATTTTGGATTTTGAAGAGTTGCTCTCTGTCTTGGACAAGCCATAAGAAGCAGCAGATCTTAAAAATCAATTTTTTTATAACCTGGGCCATTGTCTAGGTTATATGAGAAAATTAGATTTTGATGAGTTGTTCTCTATCTTGGCCAAGCCATAAGGAGCAGCAACTCTTCAAAATCCAATTTTTTTTATAACCTAGGCCGTTGTCTCCAATAACGGTCTAGGTTATATGAGAAAATTGGATTTTGATGAGTTATTCTCTGTCTTGGCCAAGCCATAAGGAGCAGCAACTCTTCAAAATCCAAATTTTTTTATAACCTAGGCCATTGTTTCAAACAGCGGCCTAAGATGTTCAAAATATTTTTTTTGGTCTTTTACAACTTTCTCTCCAATCTGTACGAACAGAGGCTCTCGAACTTTACTCCAAAGACATTCATATGCTTGTACATCGTCTCTATATTTTATTAATTTCCTTTTTTAGCCACCTAAATGAACAATATATAATCGTTAAAGTTAAATGCTTAAATATTTAATAGAAAATAACTTAATCTTCTTTTTTGTAAAAACAAAAATATTCTTGTTTTTTTACCCCTAATATGTAATTTCTTCTGCAAAGTGTATCCCTGTTCAGCTTAACACCTAACCCCTAACCATACCCCCCCCCCCCCTAACCCATAACCCTCCAACCACGATTTTGAGTAGGTTCAGGGTTAGGTTAAGGTTAGTGTTAATGAGGGTTAGGGTAGGGTTTGGGTAAGCTTAGTGGTAAGTCTACTATTCATACTTTTAGAATATTTTTAGAACATCTTACACATACCAATCACAACAAATTTACAAAATTTAAAAATTATTCTCTACCTTTTGGTCCATGTCGATATTAAAATAAGACTTACACAAAAAAATGAAATAACTTATTAATCCTATGCCGTTGTTGGAAACAGTGGCCTAGGTAAAGGAGGGTTATGGTAGGGTTACGGGTTAGGGTAGGGTTACGGGTTAGTGTAGGGTTATGGTAGGGTTAGGATAATTTCTGTACATACGATTGAATCTATTAGATAATACATAGGAACTAGTTCGAATCGATTGTTTCAATAGAGGACGATAGTGGTTGAAAATAGAATATGGATACATGAATAGAATAGAGCATATTGAGAAATATTCAAATTGTTACAAAAAAATACAGTTTCTTACGTTACTTATGATGCCAATAGATGTGTTCACTACAGAAATCAAAGATGGCACAAGTTTAAAATTTTAAATAATTGCGAAAAAAATTAGGTTGACTTCAACCACAGACTTCACTACAAAAAAAATGAATACACATGTTTTAAAAAAATAGAAAAAAAACCCCTTCATAACCCTACACTACCCCTACCCTAACCCTCGCATAATTCTCCTTTACTTAGGTTGTTGTTGTAAACAATGGCCTAGACAGTTTTTTTTCTTTTGTCGACACGGACAAAAATTATATATATTTGTAATTTTGTAATTTGGTTGTGATCAGTATGTGTAAGATGTTCTAAAAGTGTTTTAAAATATTTTGGTCGTTTTAGTTGCTAAAAAAGGAAATTAATAAAATATAGAGACGATATACAAGAATATGAATGTCTTTAATATAGAGTTCGATAGCCTCTGTTCGTACAGATAGAAGTGAAAATTGAAAAAACCCCAAAAATATCATCAATGCTTAGGCCGTTGTCTCCAACAATGGCCTAGGTTGTAAAACAATTTGGATTTTGATGAGGTGTCGCTCTTTTGGTTGTAAAAAAAATAACCTAGGTGTTTTGGTTAGTTCGGTTATCTCCAAAACTACTTTATTTATTTAATTATTTCTCTCTCTCCCTCGGATCTCCGAAAAACATTTCCCATTTCATTTGACTCTATATTAATGCAAGAGAAATAGAATGATTATTCACACGAGAGTGAGATATATTCGTTAGGGTTACGTAGAGGGTTAGAGGGTTAGGGTTATGGTTAGGGTGGTTAATTCCAAATTTGCTTTATTTATTGAAATGTTCATTTTCATAGATAGAAGACAACTGTTGAAGTGTTCATTTTCTACATTGTCTTCGGTGACACACTCTTATTGGTTTATATCACATGAGTAATTACTCTTCTCTTCCTTCTTTTTCATTTAATGTGTCCAAATTTATTACACAACCTCTTGACATTCATTTTCTTGTATATCGTCTTTATATTTTTTTTAATTTCCTTTTTTAGCAACCAAAACAAAAAAAAATTCTTTTTTACCTCTAATATATAATTTCTTCTGGAGAATTTTATTCATTTTAACCCTAACCTAACCCCTAACCATACCCCCCATAACCCATCACCCTCCAACCAGGGGTTTGGGTAGGTTTATAGTTAGGTTAAGGTTAGTGTTAATGAGGGTTAGGGTAGGGTTAGGATAAGCTTAGTGGTAAGTCGACTATTCATATTTTAGAACACTTTTAGGGGTATATTGCGTTTGGTTTAAGGTTCAGATGAGCTGAACAGGGATGTACGATCTCTCTTATTCAAAATCTCCCCAAATATATATTTTAAAAGGTTTGCACTTGACTTGCTCTTCCAACAACGGCCTAGGTTGTTATGATTATTTTATGAAATTTTATTGTAAAATAGAGAATATTAATGGTTTTTACAAAAAAAATGTTTAAGTTATTTTCTATAAAATATATAACCATTTAACCTAACAATTATATTTTGGTCGTTTTGGTTGCCAAAAAAGGAAATTAATAAAATATAGAGACAATATAAAACGAATATGAATGTCTTTGGCATACAGTTCGAGAGCCTCAGTTCGTACAGATAGGAGACAAAGTTTTCAAAACCAATTTTTTTTAATATCAGCTTAGGCTGCTGTTGGAGACAACAACCTAGGTTATATTTATAAAATTGGATTTTGTTGAGTTGTTGTTCCTTATAGCTTGGCGAAGACAGAGAGCAACTCATCATAATCCAATTTTTTCGTATAACCTAGGCCGTTGTTGGAGATAACGGCCTAAGTTATTAAAAATATTTGTAATTTGATGAGTTGTTGCTCCTCATGGCTTGGTCAAGACAGAGCAACTCATCAAATTTTAATTTTTTTCATATAACCTAGGCCTAAGTTATAAAAAAATTTTGGATTTTGAAGAGTTGCTGCTCCTTATGGCGTGGCCAAGACAGACAGAAACTTATCAAAATCCATTTTTTTCATATAACCTAGTCCAACAACGACCTAAGTTATTAACAAAAATTTGTAATTTGATGAGTTGTTGCTCCTCATGGCTTGACCAAGACAGAGAGAAACTCATCAAATTTCAATTTTTTTTATATAACCTAGGCCATTGTTGGATATTTGGATTTTGAAAAGTTGCTGCTCCTTATGGCTTGGCCAAGACAAAGAGCAACTCATCAAAATCCAATTTTGCAAATATAACCTAGGCCGTGGTTGGAGACAACAGCCGAGGTAATAATTTTTTTTGATTTTGCTGCATTGTTGCTCCTTATAAAACCTAGGCCAACACAGAGAGCAAGTGTATATCGTCTCAATTTTTTCATAAAACTTAGGCCGTTGTCTCTAAAAAATACCCAACAACCGCTCTTCAAAACGTCATTTTTTTCATATCACCTAAGGTTATAATTGCAAAAAAAAATCAACCGATGCTGATGGTCCTTATGCCTCGAACAAGACAGAGAGTGAGTGTTGAAGTCTTCAACTTTTTTATTGAACCTAGTCCATTGTTGGAGACAATGGCCTAAGTATTAAAAAAAATAAATGATAACTACAAGTTTAAACAGCAGCTATGGCTGCTACATTTCAATCCCAACCACAGATATATACCATTAGCAGCTCAACAAAACAATAACACTTGAGCAACAATACAACATTTATAATTAACAACAAAACCAACATCAACAACAACAAAATTAACACTAATAACATAAATAACAACAACAAAATTAACCATATATCAACAATAACCACAACACTTTCTTTCAATTACAATCAACAACAATAACAAAAAATTAATTCCTACAACAATTGTATCGGTAAAAACTCAACCACCGGGCAAGTAAGTTTGTGGTGGTCGCCTCTACCGAACCGGTTGTTGCCTCCGGAATTGTGACTCTGCGATAATTTCTTCTTCCTCCTGATTCTTTTCTTTCTGGGACAACAATTTCAGGATGCTCTTCTTCTTGCTCTTCTTCTTGTGGTGGGGATGGAGAATGATATTGTCATTGTTGCACCGGGCGAGATAGCCTACCCCTCACGCTCTTATGGTGCTGTGAACGAACGGTCGTATTTAAATAACGGTTCAAGGCGGTGCCCACTCCTACCTCTTCTAATGAGCCCCGACGTGAAGAGAGAATCTTCCGAGCGAACTCCTTCATAGGTTTGGCCGCGTTACTATTAATTACCCGCGCACATTCTTTTGCCATGTCCCATGTATTATCGATCTAAAACACAAAAAACAAGTATATTAAACACAATCCGGTTTGTAACAAATTCAATCATTTTTAAAATAACGTAATGCCAAGGTAAATGTGAATCAAAGTTTACTCACCAACACACGTACAGATGACACCTTCGATTGGAACATGGGTTGGGAACTAGAATACGCGGGTCGTGGTTCTATCTCTCTCTCCTCAATTGGTAGTTTAATCCCAACAGGTAATTGTGTATGCGGAGAGATGTACAAACGCATTATATTCTTGTACCAAGCCATATACAAATATTGTTTAGTTCCATCGTACGGGGAACTTCATCAAGTACGAGTTCAAACCGTCACTCATTCCAATTTGAAACATGAGCACGATGGAAATTAGCCCAATCATGGGTAGGCATACGATCGGTACCCTTAGTACCGTGTAACTCAAAGTTGTATCGGGATATTTTCTTATCGGGAAAATCTTGTTGAAGCCCGAATTTCCGTAGGATTCTATGCGGCCACTAATGCTCCACTGTACCAAAGTTGATGAGTGGAGCCGTCGTCAACCATAACTGCGACCCGGTCGTGCACACCGGTGGTAGTCTTCCCACCCGCTCGGGTGTATACGACTCCCAAATCACTAACTCTTCTCATAGTTGGTCGAGCTCGTCTCTGTAGTAAGTTAGTACACCTTTTGGGTTGTCTTAATAACTCTGTTTACCTTCCCAATATACCCCTAAAGGTTCCGACATATGCAGATTTGGTGCATCGGCCATCCGACCGTTCGTCGGTCTCGTAATTTGGGGATGACCCAAGTGTAGATGCTCCCATGACCAAATCAGTAATAAGACCATCGGACCAGTCATCTCAGTTCCATCTAGTGCTACTGAACACAATATTCTGTTCAACGTTGCTAATGCGCAGCTTACCCAGTTGTAGTGGCTGGCTACGCCTAGGTCAGCGAGCAATCATAGATACATAACTGGTAAGGTATCTTCGGATGAGTTAGGAAAGAGAACACCTCCAAGCACCATCATATTGTACGCTCTCGTGTACCACTGCACTTGGTGGTCGGTCGATTCATCTGTCAACCTTCCTTCAAAATTCTCCTTCAACCAAGAGAGACGGATTGATTGTCCGACAAAAATAGCCTTATTTTCCTCGTCCTCCTCAAACAATCTCCATACCGAGGAGTTCATTGCACACCTTTCTCTTATCCAAATTTATATGAACCTTCACGGCCATCCCATCTATTGGAAGACCGGAAATCATCGCTATATCCTGTAGCGTCACCGTCATCTCTCCGACCGGTAGATGGAAGTTGTGTGTCTATGGCCTCCATTGCTCAATGAGGGCTGCAAGAAGTGCTCGATCGAGCTTCATCTGACCCATCATAATTATTCCACAGAAACTGGCCAGGACTAGATACTCGACTGTATGTGGGTGCAGCGTCAAATTCTCATGAGTGCAGAAATTACACCTCCGCGTCGTCCCACCGCACACTGCCTCAGATCTGTGGCGGTCTTGCAAAGTGAGAACATGTGGCTGTAATGGTCCTGGATCTCGATTTTCTGCCGAAGAGGATGTACCAACCTACACCAACAAAACAAATTATTAATAGTGTAGTAACAATACCACTTTATAAAAAATTCACAATGAAAATTAATAGTTCTCTTACCTCGGTGGAATATTTGCCCCTACCACTACCAGATGGCCGTTCAGTTCCCCTCGTTCTAACCATTTCTCTGTAAGAAAGTACATCATATATAAAAAAATTTGTTAACAAAAGATTGGCATATATATAGATACGAAATAAAATACGTTAGAAAACTGCACAAATGAGGTTCAAAAAATACGAAACTTTGCAATTGGATCGGGCTTGCCGCACACAAGCCAATGCAACTTGTAGAAGCGAGTTCCGACTCACGATTTGCAAGATACGGCCGTGTATCGCTTTCACTGTTGAAAAAAGAGCAGAATGCGATACACGGACGCATATAACAAACCGTGGGTGAGAATTTGCAAATACAAGTTGCTTTGGCTTGTGAGAGGCGAGACCGACCTACTCGTAAAATTTCGTATTTTTCGAGTGGGTTCTCTATTGAAAACTCGCTTAAAATATATTAAAATACGTGAGAAAACTGCACAAATGACGTTCAAAAAATACAAAACTTTGTGATTGGGTCGGACTCCCCACACACAAGCCAACGCAACTTGTAGAAATGAGTTCTGACCCACGATTTGCATGATACGGCCGTGTATCACTTTCACTCTTGAAAATTGCCAAGAATGCGATACATGGACGCATATAGCAAACTGTGGGTGAGAACTCGCAAATACAAGTTGCTTTGGCTTGTGTTTAGTGACCCCGACCTGCTCGCAAAATTTCGTATTTTTTGGATGTCGTTTATGTAGTTTCCTAGTGAAAAGTCACTCGATAAAATTCAAAGTGTAATTGTTGTTGTTGTTTGATATGGGTAGAAAACTGCGCAAACGAGATCAAAAAATTCCCCAACTTTGTGAGTAGGTCGGACGCATCACACATGAGCCAACACAACGTATAGAATTGAGTTTTGACTCACGGTTTGCAATATACGGCGATGTATCGCTTTCACTCCCGAAAAAGAGTCGAAAGTGATACATGGCCGTATGTCGTAAACCATGAATCCAAACACACTTCTACAAGTTGTGTTGTCTTGTGCGTGGTGAATCCGACATACTCGCAAAATTGTAGAATGTTTTTTTATCTCATTTGTGCGCTATTACTAACAACGAACAACAACTAATACTATATCTACATCGAAAATAACAACTACACACAATACACATCGTGAAACTAACCTATAATTTGCTTCGCATAATATACAAATTGTTCACATTGAATAAAAAATTTCAATCAATTAACATAGCTAGATCTACTAAAGTAGAAAAAAAGTTAATACCTTTCACAATGTAGGTTTTCAGAGAGGAGATAGAGAAGGTGCTTGCGCGCTGCTGTAGACAAAGAAAAGGAGTAGGGTTTGGCTAATTTCTTTAGGATTAAGGTTTTAGGGTTTGGGAAATTTCGTTTGGATTAGGTTTTTTTTAAGATTCAGGATCTTCAAAGGAGGAGGGCAAGAGTGTGAGAAGAGGGTGAGAGAGTTAGGGTTTTCAGATTGGGTTCGGGAACAATCGAGAGAGAGAGAGAGAGAGAGAGAGATCTAGGGTTTTGGGTTTGGGTTTCACAAGATCCAGAGTGAGAGAGAGAGAGTTGGCTGTGAAGTGATGGAGAGAGGGATCTGAGTATGTACAAGTGTTTGGAAAAATACTTGTACATACCTAGGGCGTTGATGGGAACAACAACCTAGGTTGAATTTTTTAAAAAAAAAACAAACTAGGCCATTGTTAAGTGTATTTTTCACAAAAAAGAAAAAAAAACTTCACGCTCAATAACGCTATGTCTAAAGCGTTATTTGGCATGAAGTACCCAAAATACCCCTCTGCCACTTAGGTGCTCCTCTCCAGATCACAGCGGCAGCGATCTGAGCCGTAGATCACAATCAAGAGCAATCCAACGGCTCAGATCGCTGTGTTCAAACCCATTTTCATTTGGACCCGTCTTCAACCGAGCATTACTCATATATATATATATATATATATATATATATATATATATATATATATATATATATATATGAATGACGTACGACTCTAGGGTAATTCCAACACTTAAAGAGAGTTTGGTCTGCCGTTCTTGAGAGATTAGACACAAGATAAACCCTACATCTTTAGGGTGAGATCTTGAGTGATTGTTGTTATCACTTGAATTTCATAAAATAAAATGTTTCCAATAATCTTTGTGAAGAAGAAAAATTACAGGTAAGAAAATTCAAACTAGACAAAAACTGATACAGAGTCGAGATCAAAATCTCTATTCTTAAAGCAAAATTCGTCTCGTAGTGTGACGGTTCTTGACGAACTGCTTCCCAGGATACAATATTACATTCTCTGAAGAGCAACACCCAAACTTCAGAAACACCAGCGAACCAGCAGCTGTATTTCACTCTCAGACAGACTCAGAAGAAGAAAAGATTGTAAAATATAAAAAAATCGTGTGTGATGAAAGACAAAAACGACTGGATTTATAGGAGATCAAAGGCATAACTGATGGATCCATTACCCTGCTGTTACAGAGTTATGGCTTAAAAGCATAACTGATGGATCCATTATTATGCTGTAACAGAGTTATGGCACCAGTTACAGAATTCAAAATGCCTCTAGAAGTTTATGTTGCAGACTCAACAGAAGCCTAAGCCCACAAAGGAGGAAAACAGGATCCAAGGAAAAATTTGGAGCTGGGCAAAAAATAATTTAGGCTGGCCAGGCCCAAGCTTAAACTATTTATAACCAAACCAAACCAAACCGAGCCAAGCCGAGCCGAGCCGAGCCGGGCCGGGAGTGCGCGAGCGTGTGTGTTTATAAATTTGGCTAGGTCCTCTCTCCACTATACGTTAGTAGTAACCCCAAGGGATACACCCTTAAGTCCATTTCTTTAGCTTATATACTAGAGAAATCATTCTCAACTTCCAATGTGGGAATCCATTTTCTCCAAATTCCCAAGTTAGTACATTTCAAGTACCCAACTTGTGACCAACATTTCTCATTCATACGGAATCCATTTTTGGCAAACAAGTACATTACAAAATAGTACTCGACGAGAGGAACGCAGTCCAATTATTTTCCGGTGCCGCCGATGGTCGGAGCCCACCGGAATCGAGCCCGAAAAGTCTGCCAACGAATATTTTCAACAATCCCCCACATGAAAGGAAATTACCAGACAATGCAATGCAGACACGACAGGAAATACATTGAGTGTGAAATCGGAGAATCACTGCATCAGGAATAGTAGTAATTTTTCAACTTTGAACCCCCCTAGTTAGTAGCCATCAGATTTACTTGACCAGGTAGTGAACATGATGTTTTGAACTACTCGGGCTTTGATGTAAACCTAGACAATAACTATCACACAGTTTTATCTCCTCACAGAACTAGGTTGTCTTGTTGTGTTCATTTTGACCTTGAACAACCCTGGTTAGTTGTGAGTGAACTTGGAGATTGTAGCCTCTTTTCATTTTCCTAGAATCAACCCCATTTCAAACTCACAAGGTGATTGTCCATAAAGAGTATCCTGCCATACCCCACTTTTATTCCAAAGCTATGGGAATCATTAAAAGCCAAACTTATCCTAACCCCTTGCAGGTAGCACTGTTTATTATCTTAAGAATGGGTACGAGATTTTAATCTCTCAGTGCTCACGTCGATTCAACAAGATTTAGTTGTCTCCTTGAACCTAGATCTTGGGATCTCCAGTCACGTAGGTAGGGTTTCCATCAAGTATCCTCTTTCTTCATAGGATTTAAACCAATTTCTCTTGATGATCTCACAACCTGCTCTCATGACAAACCTTTAGTAAATGGATCTGCTAGGTTGTCAGCCAATTTTATATACTCTATTGAGATTATTCCATTTGAGAGAAGTTGTCTAATGGTTTTGTGTCGCCTTCTGATATGACGAGACTTACCAATACACATACAACTCAGTACCCTTGCTATAGCCGATTGGCTGTCACAGTGTACACATATAGCAGGCACTGGTTTTTTCCACATAGGAATATCCTCTAAAAAGTTCCGAAGTCATTATGCTTCCTCTACCACTTTGTCTAAAGCAATAAACTCAGATTCCATGGTGGATCTGGCCACTAACGTTTGTTTAGAGAATTTCCATGACACATCTGCACCACCAAGAGTGAAAACATACCCACTAGTGGATTTCGAGTTCTTGGAGTCCGATATCCAGTTGGCATCACTGTAGCCTTCCAGTACTGCTGGATGGATATCTGGTGTAATGCTTCCCATGACTCTGAGTATGTCGCAAGTAGTTCAATACTCTAGTTATTCCTTTCCAGTGACTTCATCCTGGATTACTTGTGTATCGGCTCAGTACATTTACTGAATGCACTAAGTCCGGTCTTGTACAATTTGTTATGTACATCAGACTACCAATTACACGTGCATATTTCAATTGTGATATGCTTTCACCCGTATTTTTGGACAAGTGAAGACTGAGATCCACAGGACTTTTGGCAGTCCCATTGGAGTAATTCTTGAATCTTTCAAGTACCTTCTTAGTGTAATGAGCTTGAGACAAAGTAATTCCCTCGACGTCTTGCAAACTTTGATTCCTAGTATGACATCCGCAACTCCCAAATCTTTCATACCAAACTTACCACTAAGTATCTTCTTAGTTTGTTTGATAATATCATTATTGCTACCAATAATGAGTATGTCATCTACATACAGATACACCAGAATGTATCCATTTGGAGTATCTTTGATGTAGATACACTTATCACATTCATTTATTTTGAAACTATTTGACATTATAATATTGTCAAATTTTGCATGCCACTGCTTTGGAGCATGTTTCAATCTGTACAAGGATTTTACAAGTCTGCACACCTTGTTTTCCTGTTCAGGAACTACGTTGTCCTCAGGTTGTTTCATGTATATTTCTTCTTCTAAATCCTTATTTAGAAAGGTGGTTTTGACATTCATTTGATGTATTTCGAGGTTGCGTAGAGCTGCAATAGCTATCAACATTCATATAGAAGTTATTTTCGTGACCGGAGAATAAGTATCATAGAAGTCTAGGCCTTCCTTTTGCCTAAATCTTTGTACCACAAGTCTAGCCTTATATTTCTCTATTGAACCAACTGGTTTTAATTTCCGTTTGAAAATCCATTTGCATCCTAGAGCTTTACATCCAGAAGGCAAATCGACCAATTCCTATGTATAATTTTGTATGATGGAGTCTATTTCACTTTTGATTGCTTCATTCCACATACGAGCATCAGGCGTAGACATGGCTTCCGTGAATGTTCTAGGCTCATTCTCTAACAGAAAGGCCATCACAAAGTCAGATCCAAATGACTTTAATGATCTAGCCCGTTTGCTTCGTCTAGGTTCATCATTATCATCTCCTGGTTCATCAACCAAATTACTTGCACTCCCTTATTCACGTGTACGTTTGGGATACGTAGCATCCTTGCACGGAAACACGTGTTCAAAGAATGAAGCATTCCTTGATTTCATTATTGTATTCACATGCACGTCCGGTATATCCGATTTATATACCAAGAACCGATATGCACTACTGTTGTGTGCATAGCCTATGAATATGCAATCAATGGTCTTAGGTCCTATTGTGAACTGTTTGGGATTAGGTACTGCTACCTTTGCTAGACACCCCCAGACTTTGAGGTATTTATACGAAGGTACATTATATTTTCACAGTTCATATGGTGTCTTGTCAGTTTTCTTGTGAGATATTTTATTGAGAATATAATTGGCAGTCAGCAATGCTTCCCCCCACATGTTTTGGGGTAGCCCAGAATTCAACAACAAGACATTCATCATCTCCTTCAGAGTTCGGTTCTTGCGCTCGGCACTACCGTTTGATTCAGGTGAGTAAGGAGCAGTGGTCTGATGAACTATTCCATGTTCAGAGCAGAACATATTAAACAGTGCATCATATTCCCCTCCTCTATCACTCCTAACGATTTAAATCGTTTTTCCAAGTTGATTCTCAACCTTAAGCTTATATTCCGTGAATATCCAAGGCCTCAATTTTGCTATGTAACAAGTATACATAGCAGTATTTTGTGCAATCTTCTATGAACGTCACAAAATACTTTTTACCGCCTCTGGTTTGCACGAATTTTAAACCACACAGATCCGTATGAACTAAACCTAGAGTTTCAGTATTTCTTTCTACAGAACAGGATGGAGTTTTAGTAAGTTTGGTCTCTGTGCAAACTTCACATTTGTTGTAGTTGTCTACCTTAAATTTTGATAGTAAATTCAAGTTAATTAATCTACGCAGAGAATTGAAATTAACATGGCCTAGTCTTTCATGCTAAACAAAAGAAGACTCAACAACATAAGCAACATGATTCATTTCATTAATTTTGGGAACACATGATTTTGGAATGACTGCCATTACATTGAATTTGAACAGTCTATTCTGAACATACCCTTTTCCCAATTACACCCCATTCTTTGAAAGTACAAAATTGTACGAAGCCAGCACGACCCAAAATCCATTCTTGCTCAGCACAGATTCCGAGACCAGGTTCTTACGAATATCCGAAACGTGCAACACATTGGTTAGTATTAGTTCCTTGCCAGAAGTCATCTTCAGCACTATCTTTCCTATTCCTTCAATCTTGGAAGTGGAATAATTCCCCATGAACAACTGTTCATCCTTGTTACATTTCTGGTATGAAGTGAACATCTTTTTGTCCGAGCAGATGTGCTTGGTGGCTCCAGTATTATACCACCACTCATGAGGATTGCTCCCCACCAGATTAACCTCCGATACAACAACACAAAGGTCCATGTCAGAGAGACCAGTGGACAGGTTCTCAGCTATGTGCGCATGGGCTTTCTCATTCCCTTTCGCCTTTCCAGTTCCAGTACGGATGTCATCCGTGCTGTGACATTCAGATACCTTGTGCCCAACCCTATCATACTTGTGGCATTTCTCAGCAAACCTCTTTGTAGAAGGCTTCGTGTTCGATTCCTGTGGCAAGAACTTCCTCTTTTTGCCTTTCTGCTCATACTCCACCATATTGGCTTTGTCTATGGACTTATTTCCATAGGACTTGTCAGCCTTGCGATTGTCCTCTTTAATCTGCAACCAGACAATGAGGGACATTTCCTTTCGCTTGTACTTGAGATATTTCTTGAAGTCGTTCCATTCAAGTGGAAGCTTCTCAATGAACGCTGCAACCTAAAATGGTTCACACAACGTCATGTTCTCTGCAGCAATTTCATTCAATATCACTTGTAGCTCCTGAATTTGAATCACAACAGTCTTGGAGTCAACCATCTTGTATTTCAGAAATTTGCCAACTGCAAACTTCTTGGAACCAACATCTTCGGTTTTGTACTTCTTCTCCAAAGACCCCAATAGTTGTTTGGATGTCTTGAAGACAAGTACACATTGTAGAGCGGGTCTACCAAATCGTCTAGGATATAATTTCTGCATAGGTAATCACCTTGAGTCAATGCATCAACAACAGCAACAGAGTGAGCATCCATAGCACCAGGTGCCAACACAGGGACAATTTCAGTCAGAAACCTTTCCAACTTCAAGGTGGTTAGGTAGAACTGCATCTTTCCTTGTCACTTCTTAAATTCAGTTCTATCGAACTTTTCAGGATTTTCTCCCACAGTTAGATGTATGGGCAGAACCATCGTTGTGCCGCAACCAGTTGTGCAGTCACATTCTGGGTCACAGGGGTTTGTCCATTGAGCAGTCCACTGACATTCTCAGTTTGATTGTCATCCATTTTCTTTCTAAGACAGTTAAAAATTCAACTGTTAGAAAAATGGAATGTTTTTTTTCCGAAATGATAAATAGCACCTGTAAAATTCTTCACAAAAACTGTTAGAATAGAGAAAAAAAATTTTCTTTAAGATTGTTATCACTTGAATTTCATAAAATAAAATGTTTCCAATAATCTTTGTGAAGAAGAAAAATTACATGTAAGAAAATTTAAACCAGACAAAAACTGATACAGAGCCGAGATCAAAATCTTTGTCCTTAAAACAAAATTCGCCCCATAGTGTGACGGTTCTTGACGAACTGCTTCCTAGGATACAAACTGTATTACATTCTCTGAAGAGCAGCACCCAAGCTTCAGAGACACCAGCGAACCAGAAGATGTGTTGCACTCTCAGACAAACTCAGAAGAAGTGATTGTAAAATTAAAAAAAATGGTGCGTGATGACAGACAAAAATGATTGGATTTATAGGAGATCAAAGGCGTAACTAATGGATCCATTGCTCTGTTGTTACAGAGTTATGGCTCAAAAGCGTAACTGATGGATCCATTATTTTGCTGTTACAGAGTTATGGCACCAGTTTTAGAATTCAAAACGTCTCTAGAAGCTTCTATTGCAGACTCAACAGAAGCACAAGCCCACAATGGAGAGAAACGGGATCCAAGGAAAAATTTGAAGCTGGGCAAAACCAAACCAAACCAAACCGAACCGAACCGAACCGAGCCGGGCCGGGCGCAGGCGCAGGCACGCGCATGTGTGTTTTATAAATTTGGCTAGGTCCTCTCTCCACTACATGTTAGTGGTAACCCCAAGGGCTACACCCTTAAGTCCATTTCTTAAGCTTATATATTGGAGAAATCTTTCTCAACTTCTAATGTGGGACTATCCATTTTCTCCAAATTCCCAAAGTTAGTACATTTCAAGTACCCAACTTTGGACCAACATTTCTTATTCATACGGAATCCGTTTTTGGAAAACGAGTACATTACGGAATAGTACTCGACGAGAGGAACGCAGTCCAATTATTTTTCGACGCCGCTGGTGGCCGGAGCCCACCGGAATCAGGCCCAGAAAGTCTGCCAAAAAATATTTCCAACAATTGTGAACATGTTTTTTTTTCATATTTTCTAGTGAAAATCGTAGGAGTCCCTCTACGCGGGATAGAAGTCATTGCACTGGGTGAAGCTCGATAAATTTTGTTGTCTTTGTGTTGTTGGTTGTGTTTGTTTATGTTTCTTTAATTTCAATTTCTTGTTTGCATCTCGGTTTTAGTATTTGACTCATCATACACCAGTGGTTGTGGCAGGAAAAATTGGATGGAAAATGGAGGTAGGAAAAGAGGAATCTATTATTAAACAAAGGAGGGGTATTTTCATCACATTTTATTCTTGTGCAATGCACATAACTTAAAAACTAACAGAAGTCTAATTCCGTAAACTCCTCAGTTTTTTATGTGCGTTGACCGAAAGTGTAAGCATATTTTTTGCTTTGTCCATAGATTACATGTGGGTTAACTGCTTTGAACACAAGTAATAAATTTGGGAACTTTCGGGTTAATTGAAGTCAACTAATCCCGGTCAAAAGGAGGGTAATACAAAAAATTCCAAATATACAATTAAGGATGAAAAAGTTGTTGTTTGTGATTGGTTGGTTTAGTGTTTGGTGTTTTGTATGATGATTTGGAGTGGATCTCCAGAGGGACAAAAGGTTGATATTGATGATTAGTCTGTTTGGTGTTTGGTGTTTAATATTATGATTTGGTGTGATCAGCGGAAGCAAAAGAATTGAGCTACGGGCCGCACTGGATTTGTAAGGATCTGAAGAGGATTATTGGAGGCTGTGAATCAGGGTGATCTGTCGTTTTCAATTTATGGCAACGGAAAATAAGATGGCAGAGAGGCCGGAGATGGCATTGGGCAGGGCTGGAGAGGATCGACGGCGTTGAGTAGTGCTGAAGTGGATCGACGGCATTGAGCAAAGCCGGAGCTAATCTACGGCGTTAGGCAGAACAGACCTGAGAGAAGACTTGGAGAGACAAAGCTAAGATCTTGTTGAAGATTAGTTTAGGGGATGAATTAGGGTATAATCTATAGGATTAATTTTGGTCTGATATATCTCTACTATTTTAATGGGAGAGTTGGGGTTGTAAACAAACAAATCCCAATTTTGTAACTGAGCAAACCCGTGCAATATACGTCCAAATTAAATTCAATTAATAGAAACATTTGTAGACAAACAAATCCGTGTATTGCCTGTGCATATCTAATCTAATATAAAGGAAGTATTAGATTTAAGACTAGACTACATTAAAATTTTTACTATTAATAAAAATATATTTATTAAGGCGTGCATCGCACGTGGAAATTACTAGTCATATTAAATTGAGAGATATTTGGAAAATAATAATATGATGCTATTGTGGCATTGAGTCAAAACTTTTGCATAAGAAGTTTCATATTGAAGATTTGGACAATTTGAAATATTTTCTAGGAAAAGCAAAGCGATCGGGTGAGAACTGTTTTCACGATGAGCTTCGTGAATTCCACGCATATTCATTGTTCAAAATTTTCACATTGTTTTACATGTCTAGATTAGTCTAGAAACATAAAATTAAATAATTTGAAATTCATTGCAGCTTCCCGCTTACCATATATATATATATATATTGTTCGTTATTGAACCACTAGATTTGCCCATGGGCACGTGCCTACGGCACGTCTTCAAAACGAAACAGCACACGAAAAGCCCTATAAACAATAAAACAACAATTATGTAGCTCAAATTTGAATAATATGATAATAATTAATTGTAAATAAAAGTTCATTTTTCCATTAGTATATGTTGAAAAATAATTATAAATGAGGGTGTAAAATCCAATTTCTTAGAACTTTGATAGTGAAAAAAGATGAAATTTAATTGTTGAAGAGATATTTGTTATTTTCAATATAACATAAGCAATAAAAAAATATAAAAATTCTGAAAATCTAAAAACCGGAAATCTGAAAATCTAAATTTCTAGATAAATAAAGAAAGAAAGAAAAAGAGAGAGAGGGAGAGAGAGAGAGAAATACGAAAAAGTGAAGTGAGAAGGAGAGATAGTAACAAAGTAATAAGCTTTTAGTTTGGGGGAAGGGAGGGGGGGGGGGGGGGGGGGATTTTGTTTTGGGGAGAAAACTTTTTTGAGGAAAAATATGTTTTGGGAGAGTGTCTGTATCGTTGATTTTATTTCAATTGAAGGTAAATCACTTGATAGCTTTGTCTTGTATTTTATTATATAGACTAGGTTTGTCCGTTGATATGTGCCTACGGCACGTCTTCGGAACGGTGCACCTTGTTTGTTAATATAAAATAGTTTTGGAGGTCGAGCAAATTAATTGAAGTAGCAAACATATTATATGATAAACTTTTGGGGGTCCAGTAAAAAGCATATTATATGATTTTTTTGAACTATTTTTAAAGTTTTTAAATTTTTATTTTTTTTAGTTTTTAAATTTTTTATTTTTTTAAAATTTTAAAATTTTTTATTTTCTTAATTTTTTGAATAGAAGGAGGAGGGAGAGAGAGAGAGAAAAAAAAAAATTAAATAAATATAAGAGTTGTTTTGGGTGGGGAATTTGAATTTCAGTTTTGAAGGGAAACTCTGAATAGAAGGAGGGAGAGAGAAAAAAAAAATTAAATAAATATAGGAGTTGCTTTGAGTAGGGGATTTGAATTTGAGTTTTGGAGGGAACCAAAAAATATGTTTGGTAAGGTGCCTTTGATTTTTTTGGAATTGAAGGAGAACCACTTGATAGCTTTCTTTGTGTTTTATTATATAGATAATGAATTGATATCATTTTTTGTACAATCAAACATTGAAGCCTCCTAGAATAGCATGTAATAATCAAAAGTTAATCTTTTGTAACAGGTTTATATTATCCATTAAAACCGGGTAGAGTTCATCTCTTACTTTCCGGAGGGCCTAAAATCAACCCCTAATTTCACTTGATCTCTCTACTAAATCAGCATATCACCAACATATATATATATATAAAGTCATCAACAAACATAACTGAATGAAGTTTAAGGAAATTGCACAGCTTTGCTCTCCTTCTTAATCTGATCGTCATCATCATCCCCATCCATATACCTCTTCCAAAACCAATGCTGCTTCCAAACCTTCTCGGTCATCTCCTCAATTGGCACATTCTTCGTCTCAGGCAACAGAAACATCACAAACACACTCATCACCAGCACCCACGCCGAGAAAAAGGCAAAAATTGCGTACTTCATGTGACACAACATTGAGAGAAACGCCTGAGCAATCACAAAGGTAAAAAGCATGTTCACACACACCGTGACGCTCTGTCCTGCTGATCTTGTCTCCAATGGAAAAGTCTCACTGGGAATCAACCAGCCGAGTGGACCATAAGACCACGCGAAAGAAGAGACGTAGGTGCATATCAGGACGACGACAAGAATCCCCCAGGTTTTGCCGAGGTTGTCAGAGTGGTCGGTGACTTTGACGCCAAGGATGACTGTGATGATGGCTTGGGAAAGGAACATTTGGACGCCGGCTTCGAGGAGGAGGAGACGACGCCCGACTTTGTCGACCGAGTAGATGGAGACGATTGTGGAGAGGACATTAACGGCGCCGGTAATGACGGCGGAGTAGAGCGAGGCGTCGGATTTGAAACCGATGGTGTTGAAGAGGACAGGGGCGTAGAACATGATGGCGTTGATGCCCGTGAATTGTTGGAAGATCTACAAATTCAAATTTTGTTATTTAATTGTGAAAATAATAAAACAATTTTTTTTTTAAAAAAATGTAATCAAGCGGTTATAGCTCAGTTGGGGAGCGTTATTACTGCTAATAATCTGTACGGGCGCACGTTCTAAATTTTTTATATTTATTATAGTAGTAATTAGACTTAATCTGGTCTCGAATCTAAGATCTCTATTTACTCAGTCACATACTTTTTATAAATTTCTACTATTATAATGGGAGAAGGCTTTAGTGTAATTTGTCCATATCCCAATCTGTGCAATACACGTGTTGGTAGAATTATTTTTTTTTGCTCTTTTCGTTCCCCCCAGCCCCCCAATTTTTCCAACGTGCACAACACGTGTATAATACTAGTTAGCCATAGTGACACAAACTTTAATTTTATATGAATTACACTTTTGTATATAATTATGTCGTAGATAAATTTAAACTTTGGGGATATTATGGTAACTAACAACAGTTGAGTAAATGAATAGTTAATATAATTCCCACTTAAAAATTAATGGTTGGGATTAGATGGTTTAATGTCTACAAAAGCCAATCCCAACTCTCCCATTATAATATTAGAGATATAACTTTAAAATTAATATTTAATATATTTTCCATTTTTTTGTATACAATTACTTTTTCTTTTTGTTTATATATATATATAGGGAAATGCTCCACTGAAAACGTAAATGCTGTGAAAACCCGTGAAAACAACCTAGGCCGTTGTTGGGAACAACGACCTAGGTTATAATGCATTATAACCTAGGCCGTTGTTCCCAACAACGGTCTAGGTTTGTTTTCACGTTTTCAACGCTACAGTCGTTTTCAATGGAGCATTTCCCACACACACACACACACACACACATATATAAGAGTGAGTGAGAGAGAAATGTTCCGTTGTGCACTAGGCATTCGTGTGCACTCGGCCTTCCCACATTCGTATCTACAATCCAAACCGCTCACATTGATCTACACGTCTAAATTAGTGTAAGTGTGTAAAATCAAATTATTTGAAATTTATTTGCCCATCCATCATGTAACTATTAAAAACAACGATTTTCAACCATACAATTTTATAACACTTCAATGGATAGGCAAATGAATTTCAAATGATTTGATTTTACATATTTAGACTAATATGTGTAGATCAGTGTGAACGGTTCGGATTGTTGATACGAAGACGGGAAGACAGAGTGCACACGGAGACCTAGTGCACAACGGAACATTACTTTATATATATATATTCCTTTTTGGTTGCATACATATATATATATATATATATATTGCTAAGAAGTAAATACCTGGAGGAGAACAGCAATGACAAGCTGAGGCCTATTCCGACGCTTGAGGAGGTTACGGAAGGGGTGCTTCACTTGCTGCGCCATATGGCTGGCTTCGACAATCTCATTGAATTCGGCATCCACATTGTTGGTTCCACGAATTTTCTTAAGGACCGCCTTTCCTTCATCCAAATGACCTCTTTCGATCAAGCTGTTAGGGGTGTCAGTAACTATCAGTGACCCGACAGTTAGAAGGATAGCTGGAATTCCGGCTAGGCCTAGAGATAACCTCCAACCCCATGGATGGATCCTACATTTAATTAATTAATTATTATCAATTCAATTAGCTATTCATTAGTTATATATAGCTAGGTATATATAATTATAAAGTAGAATGCAGAATATATATATATATATATATATATATATATATATATGTATGTATATAAATGTGTATGTTGTATTTTTACTTAGCAGTTCCATAATTGACGAGATTAGCAAAGAGGATGCCGATGGTGACATTCAGTTGGAACAAGATGTTGAGGCCTCCTCGGATTCTGGTGGGTGCAATCTCAGATAAGAACAAAGGAACTGCCTGTATCGACAATTGAAAGAGAACACTAGTGTTAATTAAAACGTTTTCTAAATCAGGAAGTTTGTTAGTTAGTAGTAGACGTAGAACAATTTTTTATATATATAATAAAATAAAATAAAATAATCTGAAACTCTATAAATAAGGTGTGAGCAAACAATTTTTTTAAGAAAAAACCTGCAAAAAAATGTACTTTAAGATGTATTTCCTCTTATATTACCAAAATTCAGGTAAATACAATGGCATAGTTTTTGAATTAAATACGTATATATATTAGCAAATTAAAAGTGGTTGTTTTGGTCTACGATCAAAACAAAACTATGGATCCCAAATCTTCGTTGGATACATGCATTAGTAGGGCTGTAAATCAGACCGGACGGGATTGGACAACCATATATTCAAGCTGGGACCAAAATTCTACTCGGACAGGCTTATGTCCGGCTCGGTCCAGGTCGGACAAAATTTTTATAGTCCGAACTTGGTTCGATAGAGCATCGGACCGTAATAATACTCGGACGAATTTATATCCGGCTCGAGCTCGGTAAAGAATCGGACCTAATAATTTGTTTGAGTTCGGTTTGTATAATAGTTCGGACGGTCCACGATCGGATCATTTCTCGAGCCGAACTCGGACGGACGACGGACCGTTTTATTAATTTTATGCATTACATATATGGACTACTCGAACCCCATAGAGTTCATATCTTTGTCTATTATTGAACTCTGAAAAAATTAATAACTTAATGAGATTGAAGTGAGTACAAAAGGTGGCTCTTAATTAATTAGAAGGTAAGGCAACGGACTCGTAGACTTAATTAGTCTCTTCTAAGAAAAACTGTACGATTCGATTTGCTTTTTGACCTTATTAATTATATTAATCTACTACCATATGAACAAGAGCATAAGATGAGCAAGCTGGCTGCCTGTACCTATAATCTTGATGCATCAATTAAGTCAAAGAACGTGTTATTTCTTAAAGCGCATGCAACAATTAAGCTGATAATTTAAATAAAAAGAACAACTTAAGTCGATGCTAACTCGGTAGTTTTCTACGTACGGATAATGTTTGGTGATGAAGACTAATAGAATGCAAATATTGACTAGGAGTCTAGGACAATTGTATAGTAATCTCGTTCAATATTCATATTGGAGTTGGAATTTTACGATCACACACAACTAAACTTGAACTCCCAAAAGTTTAGATGCTACTGGCCTAACATTTTGTATTAGGGTTTTTAACATGTATAACAAATATGATAATATCATATATATATACCCCTCACAAATGTCTATTTTCGTATATGCTCCTAACAATTTGGACTTTATTTCATATTTACCCCCATGTTAGATATCGGTAAGTTAATCATGATTTTACACTTACGAGGCAAATACAAATCAAACTAAAATGTCAAATTAGACAATCAAATGGGAAAAAATTTAACAGTTTTAGGGAAAATAAATGAGGAAGTTTATAATCTATCATTAAAAAACAAGATTGATGGCAAATTTGGAGAAGTAACGTGAGGAAGAATATGTAGTTCTCAAATATGCATCGTTAGTTTATCTATTTCTTGAAGAAAAATGAAGAAATTTTGGGAAGAGTTAATGAGACTCGGTTGGATTAACAATTGCCCGGATTTACAATAATGAAGAAGATAAAGTTTGAATGGTAGTGAAGAGAATATTTCAGTCATTTTTCATTAAGTCCATTAAAAAAAACTGAAAATTCTCTATCGTTTTGAGTTTTTTTTAACTAGAAGGGTAATTAGAAGTTGCATATATATATTGTTGGGGACAAATATGAAAATACATATTTGTAAGTGGCACATATATAATATTCAAATATTTGTTAGAGACATACAAGTTAAAAACCCTTTATATTATTTAGGGTATGACTCGAATGAAAAGTAAGTTCAGACTGAAGACTTCGGAAGAAATTCCTCTTACGAACCATGTAAATTTTCAAGAAGTTAATTTACTAATTATACCTCAAAAGTATTGGCTAAAAATTGATGGGCCGGTCTAAATCACTAGAATTGATGTAGTTACCTATGACAAAAATTATGATATGCGCATATTGTAAAAGAAAAAAAAAAATCCAGCGAGTTGTTATCTAATCACAATCATATTATATGTGAATGGTTCTCTTTCTTGTGCACGCGAACACAGTAATATTCCCAAAAGGTCAGGAAATCCTTAATTTCCATCATTTTCCATCGATCCAAATTTGATAGCGATTAGCTCATACTTTGTTAGGGCAAGTATGAAATCAACTAACTAGGATCGAGTAATCTATATTACCCTTTAAGAGTAACCACATAATATTTGAGTGTTGCTATTGGTGATTTATCAAAAAGAAAATGAGAAGAAGGAACCTTGTTCACACGCACGGCACAACCACCTACCAAACCGGCCAATACTGACTGGCTACCAAATAATATCACCTACTTGAGATTCTCAACCCAATAATTTGCCCTCTATTTGTTACATGTCATTGACATTCTTTTAGTGGACATTTCGCATTAGATACAACTGTTCCCATTCTTTAATCATTACTTATTATTATATATATATATTTGTTTATTACATTACAAAAAAAGTACGTAGTATGAAAATTATACAGTAATTAGCATCTCTTCGTTCATATATAAATTAAGATGATATATATATATATATATATATATATATATATATATTAGAGGGAGAAATAGTAACCTGATTTGCAAAGCCGACACCACAACCAAGAAGGATACGGCCAACGATGAGCATGGCAAGATTCTGAGCAGCACCATTGAAAATTACACCACAGAGGAAGAAGATACCAGCAATAAGCATGGTCAGCTTTCGTCCCAGGTTTCGAGTTGTGTAGGATGCGAAAAAGGTAGATGTGAGAGCGGCAAGATACAATGAAGATGTGAATAATTGTAGCCCCTGATTGTCGTACTTGCAGTAGTTGCTGTCTAGCCCTGTCTCGTGCTTTCGACGGTAAACTTTAGGGAAAAACTTGATCAAAAAATCATCCATAGATGTCACACCACCTGTATATTCATCCTAAAATAAGTTAATTAATTAATTCATAACTAGCTAATTCAGAAATTTGCTAGCTTTAATATAATATACTCCTGTTCTATGAATTCATGTACTCCACTTTAATTTATATATCTCTAATCTAATTTCTACAAATGGCAGGCACTATTAATACAGGGAAATTAAACATTGGAGAAAAATATGTTTACTTTATTTTAGTTTATTTTATTTTTTGAACCAGGAAGCTGAAATCAAGTAGATGAAACTGAAATTAACTGAATTCTTAAACAAGGACAAAAAAGATCTTGATTTTTGTCATAATTAAAATAATTAGGTTTTTTTTTTAATAAAACCGTAGCCACACATCCCCATATTTTATTCAGAATATATATATTTTAATTGGAGATTTTTTTGGTACAAACAAAGATTCAAAGTTCTTGCTCGACAAGAGACAATGACACTTGCAAAATAATAAGAAGATTAATTAATTATCGAATAAGAATTGAATATAATAAAGTAATCCAACATGTGATGCTCACAAGGATTCGGTGAGAAGGTGCTGCTTATATATACTTTCAGTTGGTCATGCTGGGCGCGTGTTGAAAGTAATTGCCAAAAGGATAAACAAAGCTCGGGAGAATTCCTAGTGTAGGTTGTTGTCTCCTTTTCTCAGAAATATTTTCTACTATTAATACAATGAAAAATTAGAAAATTATATTAATTAATTATGTTTTAAATAATTATGGATCATTTAATTAGCATGTGGGCTGTAAATTAAAACTGATTATTTTATTGTACTTGAGGTGGATCCACATCACTACTTTCAGTAATTTATATATATTCCCTTTATAGTTAAAAAGAAAAGAAAGACATTTTCTCTAGCTCCACTCAGTTATTCTTCCTCAATTACTGGAGGTTGCTGATATGTGGTCGGATTCTCTCCAATAATTTTGTTCTTTTTATGGTCTGAAATCTAATATCTCTAATATTATAATGCAAGAGTTGAGGTTGTGACAACTTGTTTATTTTAAATTATACTCCTTTGATATCTGATCCAACAACAAGACAGTCAATGTTGTCAGCAAAGAGCCAAAACAAAAATTAAATAGATGTTCTATTTCATTCATTATAGTATATTACAAGTTCATTTCATTATTTGGAAATTAGAAACAGGTTGTATGCTTTGTTCAATCAAAAAATTCACTAGCTGTAGCTGCAATTAGAAATTAATTGCATTAAATTACTGTAATTAATTCGGATCTAATGCAAGTAATTAGTAACTGTAACTATTAAGTTTTTTTTTCTTTTTTCTTAAGCAATAGACTGTAACTAAGTTAAAGTTAAATGTTGTTGCAAAACTTTTAAGTTAAAACTCTTATGGATATTGCAACTGGACAATTTATGACATACCAAACGCAAAATAATCTAACTGGAACATATAATGACTGAAGATACCTAGGTAGTTGAATGTAACAAAGATAGCATGGGATATGTCCATCTGATATATTTTAGAGCCACATATTAAAGTATGATAATAAGTTATAACCTCTAATTTTCTTTATCAACAGCTTGCGGGAAGACAATCTTTTTCATACTATTATTACATCTATTTGCACGAGCAGTCATGTACTTTCCTTCCATTCTTTTCTCTCTCACTAAGTTAGTGAACTTCATTAATTATTTTATTCTTAATCATAATTATAATTGAGTATTAGTATTGAAATTAATACAACGTATATATATGCTTGGGTGAAAACGGTAAAAAAAAATGATAGCTTGTGTGGAAACAGAGAAAAAAAAACATGATAGCTTGTGACCTTGTGACCTTACAGAATATATTGCTCTAAACCGAGCAGAATGAAAAACCATAATTTATGTAACTGACCCTAATTAGTTAGGAAAAAAACTTTATTGTTGTTGTTGTTGTATATATATTTGTTGTTGTTGTTGTTGTATATATATGCAACATACATGTTAAATATATGTATGTACAACAATTATAGTTGTTAATATGTAGAATTAATTAAATGGATATTAGCCAAAAAAAAGAATGGATATGAAAATAAGGGACTTCCATGGAAGATAAATAGTATTCAGATCTTCTACAATAGTGCGGATGGAATTAATGACGGATTTAAATCATTTTCAGTGAAATTATTCACTAGAGGTCCACATCAGATTGATCATACAAGAGCACAAAATTTAATACAATATGTGTGGCTGGATGGAGGTCAACGACCCCTATTAAGTCAAAACAGATCGAACTGCTAGTTTTCCAATCAATCCAAGCCATTATGTGGAGTTACTAAACGCCAGTTTTGACCAACTATTTTTTTTTGCTGGTAGACTAGCTACAGCTACAGCTACACCTACACCTACACCTACAACTGGTATTCTTTCATTCACACGATTGAAACAATAGGTTTTTCTTTTCTAGAGATTGACCGTAAGTTTTTTTTAATTTTTTTCTTTTTTAGTCGAGAATTGATTGTATGTTTTAAAATGTATATTATATATACCCTACGATTTTCTTGTTGAGAAATTGCCTTAGGTGTTACGCAAGCCCATTGTAAAGCATTCATATATATATAACACATATATTTTTACTCTTTTTATGAATAAACAGATAATTCAGTTTTAAATAGTTTTTAGTTAACAATGAAAGTATGGTTATATTGACTTCGTATTAAGTGCACTCTAGGTTTGGTCACACGACGCATATGTTGTTTTGTAGTAGCTAATATGGTCACACGACGCATAGGTTTGATGCTAGAGTGATAAAGTCCAAGATGCTCCTGAATATCATGAAGGTCATTTACTTCCTTCTTCTTTTCATTTTCTTCTCATAGTTATTATCATGAAGAAAGCTTTGTGCTAGTTAAAAAAAATTAATTATGTATAAAATATGAAAATCCGCAATAAAAAATTATGGATGACATAGTGATTCACTGATTTGTTGACCCACCACCATAAGACTCAAAACATCAAACCTAACATGAGTCTAAATAAAACTCTAGCCAGGAGACACATGGAAATATGAGACGAGGCAATCCAGTAGCTAGAATATTAATTAACACAGGTTCATTTTCTATATTTTTTAAGTTTCATTAGAATTATCGAAAAAGTTTAACAAATTATCAAAATTATAATTTACTTTACTTAAAGAGGACGTACTCACCCGAAACACCAACATCATAGCCGAACATGAGGCCTCCAGTGGCTGCCAACACACATGAAATGATCACCACCGGCGTTATCTTTGCCTCGAAGTGTTGGCCCGAAGCCGACACTGAGAATCCCCCTGCCGGCATCTTGACAGATATTGATATCTCTCTCAAATTGAGAAAGAAATTAGTAAGAAAATGTTTGTCCTCACAGTTATGAAGATGGTTTGCTAGAATATGAGAAGGAGATATCTAAGAGAGTGGTTGTGGTTACTCCTCTATATATAGAGTTTGATGAGGGGTTTAGGGTAACCTTAGTTTAACCTTAGTTTTAAGAGAGAGAGAGAGAGAGAGCCCACTGAGAAGTTGCCACGTCGACGCTCCATGTTTCTTGAAGGGTAGTCCTGTATGACGGCTAGCAAAGTCAGCCAAGCCAACGCCTTCTTTTGTCACAAAGGAATATAATCATCTTTATGATCATTAAGTTATATGGATTATTAATCTTTAATTTGATTTATTTGATGACACTTAGGATTTAGTCATTCTGTACATGTAATCAGTCAACTCAATCAAAAATTTTGAAACGTAGTGTGAATAATCACAGTTCTTTGCCTTTTGTTTTTATTTTTCCAAAACCTAGCAGTCATATATAGCAACAAGGATTGCTAAGTTTAGGGCTACTTATTACTAGGTCATGTTTAGATATATAGGGGTATGAGCAACTTACTCATTTAGTAAATAAGCAATTGATGATGTGGGCCGTGTGGCATACATATGATTGGAAAATTTTTAAAGAGTTAGTTGTCCAATATATTACATGCATGCCACATAATCAATTGCTCATTTATTAAATGAACAAGTTGCTCATATCCCTTTTACCCTATATATATATATATGTATATATACTTTTTGACAATCACATAAAGGAAACAAAGATTGTTGCAATACCTACAACCTGAGATGCCCTAATTAAACAAATTTTCTAGAATTTCGTCACTGGTAATTTGAAGAAATACGTCGCCCTGGGCACTGATAGATAGTTAGATCTTTTGTATACGACTCTCTACTAAAAAAAAATTGTTTGGGAAATATCTTCTTTCCAGTAGAATACATGAACTTTATTAAATTAATAATAAATATGCGTCGGTTTTAGTATTCTAATTCGGGTTACTGGACTTTTAGTAGTTGGATGGTAGTGTACGTATGATGTTGACTTCAAAAAGTTTTAATTAGGAAGAGGATAAAACAGTGGGGTTGAAATTAAGGGAAGATTTATTTTGGTGGTTTGAATAGAATATATAATTCATAAGATAAATTTTAATTTCTACAGTTGGCGCCCACGTGGTCGGCCGCAGGTGGAGGAGGGGGAGGTGAGAGTACTGAATTACTATGGGGAGACCCAAGGTTGGCGCATGGATCTTTTTTTATATCAATTATTTATTAACTAATTATATATAGCGTTTTTATTTAATGGATAAATATTTTTTTAAAGGTATGGATAATACTCGAAAGAGTCACAGCCAAGTGTGTGTGAATATATATATATATAACAAAATGTACAATATACACACAATTGTAATATGGTGAGCAGGCATCATTCAATAGCAACAAACAAATACAACATGACGCAAATATACAAATTCGCATAAAAAAATAACCAGCACCAATGATGCAAACTAGCGCAACCATACTAAGCTTCAAAAAAGAGTACAGAAAACAATATAGAGCATAGCAAACAGAGCAGTAAAGAGCTGAGAAACCACCCAAAATTTTAGTCACTGATCAACAGTACAAACCATCCAAACAACTCCCAAAACTCATAGGAAATGATTGAGGGCAACAACATCACAGAGGTAAGCGCTCTGTAGGTAGAAAATAAGAATAACATAAGCATCAATTCAGAATCCGAGCAAACATGGCCCAAAAGAACAAAAAAAAAACATATAGTCTAAATTTAATGGGTAAATTTCACCTAACCCTACCGAGTTTTCATTTATTTGCACCGGACCCTATTTAACATTTTTTTGACATTCTACCACACTAATTAAGTCTTTCTTGGCAACTAACATATATTTCACTGACGCCGTTAAATTTAATGAATAATGACTGAAATGCCCTCCGTTAACTTTCCATATCAGCAATTTAGCTTAAATTATACGTTCCACTTATTTTATAGAAGTAATTATACAAATCTCTCTCTCTCTCTCTCTCTCTCTCTCTCTCCCATCTCTTCAATAATCACCACCTCCATCTCTATTTCTCACTACAACAAAATCATGCTACCCCGACATTTCTATCTCGGCGTTCTCTCATCTCTTCAATAATCACCACCTCCATCTCTATTTCTCACTACAACAAAATCATGCTACCTCGACATTTCTATCTCGGCATTTGGATAAAAACGACGGGGTAGAACCCCAAGGAAATTTTTTTAAAATTTCCCCCTCCTTACATCGATGTTTTTAAAAACGCCGAGATAGTTGGTGCTGCGCTGGCGTTTTCCATTTAAAACGCCGGGGTAGATCTCAGAATATTAAATATCCTGTGACCCCCCCTCTCTTATTTCCTCCTCACAATTTTCACTCTCTCCCTCTCTCCCGCACACTCACAAACCATCCCCCGACCACCACACCTCGCCGTCGTCGTCGTCCCCCGCCCCCCGTCGTCATGCCCCCTAGTTGTTTTACAACAACCCAAAATCCAAAACCCTTTCCTCCTCGTGCCCCCTCACCGTCGTCGTCGTACCCCCGCCCCCCGTCGCCGCCTCCTCCCATCATCATCCTCACATCACCATCATCTTCACCCCCTTCCACCGAAACTAAACTCAAACTCCATCATCATCACCTCCATGGCCAACTCCGACCTCCATTCAAACCCGACCTCCGCTCCAACCCGACCTCCACTTAAACCCGACTCCAAACCCCTTCCTCTAAATCTCGAACCGTAATCCCTTTTCACCATCAATTTCTGGTAAGTATTCGCCTCCTCTTTAATCCAATTTTTGGATTTATCCGATTGATTTTAATTGGTTTTTTTAATAAATATTTTACAGATTGAGGAGTTGATCCAGGGAGCTAGTAGGGATGTGATCAAATCACAAGTACTTTATTGTTACAATGTGTTTTTACCATTGCAATGGATGGATAAAATGCATATCTAATCATGGTTTGATATGGTGGATGTGTGAGCAGCTAGTAGATAAAAAAGAGAAAGTTAACATTTTGGAATACAGAGTTTTATTATCTTATATTGATATGCGAAAATGCTGAGCTTGCCTTCATAGAGTTTATTCTATCTAAAGCACAGTCTCTCAAGACAACGATGGTTAACATTAATCATTTTTTAACTAGCATTGATCGTGAGGAGCTTCTTTAATTATGTCAGAAATATTGGCATATATTTCCTAGAATTTCAAGTCAAGCAAAAATCCAATTCAAGAGAAAGTAAGAACTTATTATTATTGCTCAGTCACAAGCATTTTGTTTTTATGCTTTGATTTTTTCGATTTGTAATACTCCAGACTTATGATTTGCATGTATAGTTAGTGATATGGGGTGGATGACGTGGTCCCATCTAGGCCATCAGATCTCCTCAGATTTTGCTCCTCTGTGATCATCAAGTCAAACGGGTCTAACAGGCTTCTGCCAGCTTAGGCCCACTAGCTAACGGGTCCGACCCGGCCCATCAGGGCCAGAGACCTGTTAGCCCCTGCCTATAAATATCAGACCCCTTCCTTCCTTCAAGAGGTAATAAACTTTTCCCTACCTGAACCCTAGCTACTGTTGCTTTCTCAGTGACTGACTAGATCGTCAAAGAGCCTGTCATCGGGATTTTTCCCGGTGTTTCTAGGCAGTATGCAGGTACAAGAGTCTGAGCCGAGCCTCGAAGATCCGAGCCGAGCTACTTCATCCTAGCCGAGCTACTAGATCTGAGCCGAGCAACCTGCCTTTACCTCACTCCTGCTACCCCAGAGCCGGCCCTACAGTCGAGGATCAGATCGACACCAGTACCGCATCTTCAGCTACACAAATTACAAGAACTCACACATGTTACCCCCACACCCCAAAAACAAACAACATCAAGTTGGAGCCATCTGTGGGAACCCTTTTTGGTACTGACGCCAGTCCGATCCAGCCAGGGAAGTCATCTCAAGTCCGAGCTCATTCATGGCTCCGAAAGCAAGGAGGGTCGTCCCCTCTGGACGTCGTCGTGATCCTCCTCCCCATCACAGCCACACGGACGCCCAGGGCTCTAATCAACCGCGGGTCAATGGCGCAGCCGGACCCGTACCAGGTGTTTCTCACTCAATCACAACTGACTTGCGGTGCTTCATCCAAAATTTGCAGGCCAGTCGAACCAAGGGAGGGGCCGCTTCCAACTCGGTCCCGAACCCAGGAAGACAGCCGACCCCAGAACGGGAGCTGGGGCACAGCCGCTCACCCAGAGGACCTCAACCATCGCGTGACCCGGTGGGGCAAGCCCCAGTTACGAGGGCCGAGTTTCAGAATTTTAGGGATGAGGTCCTTCAGGTAATTTGAGGCGATCCTAGGACTGAGGCACGCAACGACTCCATCCCTCAGCCAGAAGCCCAGGCCGGTGAATCCCACGGATCGACCCGCCCACTTGAACAAGACGATGCCGTCCTTCGATGCCTCCGAGAGATGGAGAACCGACTCGCCCATCTCGGCGAGGGCGGGCCAATGCCCGGCCATGGTTACAGGCCGGCCCGACCCCCATTTTCCCTTCAAATCTTGGAAGTCGAAATCCCCAAAAACTTCAAGCCCCCCCAATTCGAGACATACAATGGCGAGGGTGATCCCGATGGTCACATGGAGGGGTTTAAAACCCTCATGATGATTCACATCGCTTCGGATCCCCTCCTATGTCGCGCTTTTCTCGCCACCCTGTGCGGCCCGGCTCGGGAATGGTTCTCGAAGCTCACCCCCGGCTCAGTCTTCTCGTTCGACCAGTTGGAAGCAAATTTTCTAGCCCACTTCATGACCAGCAAAAAGGTCAAGAAGATGAGCGTGTCCCTTCTGGACCTCAGACAGAAGGAAGGGGAGTCACTCCGCGTGTTCGTTCGGAGGTTCACCGCCGAGGCGAGGTCTGTCTCCTCCCTCGACGCGGGAGTCGCCTAGGCAGCTTTCCGACACAACGTTCGGCACGATCAGCTTAAGGCTTCCTTGGCTAAAAATCACCCGTAGACTTCCCCGACCTGCTCAATAGGGTCGAGAAATACATTCAAGCAGAAGAGGCCCTAAACTCTGAGGAAACCAAAGAAGCCTCTACCAAGGAAAAGCGGAAGGCAGATGACGTTGAACCCGTCAAGAAAGTCACAAAAGAGGCGGCCAGTCTGAAAAGAATTCCCCTGGTCCCCCGATTTGAGAGGTATACCCCGCTGACCTAGAACGTGTCGGCAATCCTGATGGAGATCGAGGATAAAGGGATCGTTCGACTCCCTCTCTGACCGAGCAAAAACAAAAAGCAGAACCAGAGGTTCTACTACCGCTTCCACCGAGACAATGGGCACGAGGCGGACAACTGTCAGGCCCTCAAAGATGAGATCGAGGCCCTCATTCAGTGAGAGTACCTAATGGAGTTCACCCGGGATAACCTAAGAGATCGGAGGGATACGAGGAATCCGAGGCCTTCGCCTCCCCTCGAACGATCAACCGGCGACCCGAGCGGGACCCCGAGCGCAAGGAAACTGGGGGGCAGGCCATCCTACACTACGTACATGGTGGACCCATGGGAGGGGAATCCAATACATCCCATAAGACCTTCGTCCGAGAGGTTATGTAACACCCCGAATTCCAAATAAGACTGAATTCGAAGTTCCACAGGATCTTTACACTTCACTTCGTACAATTTTATAAGGAAATTAAAACTTTATTTACAACAATGATTACATCAACGCAGCAAAAATATAAATTACAACATGATACAGAAATTAAACATCAACTTGAACATTTCTTTAAGCAGCATTCAATCTTTAGTCTTGTCATTCACTTTATCCTGCATAGAAACTGTGGGCATATCAGTTGTATACAACTGACGCTAGGATATAATACATCGATTTCTCTTACTTAGAAAGTACACACTTGTCACAAACAAAGCTAAGGGGGATGATGTCGTGTATGAATGTGCACTTAGTCCTTAATGCAGTTATTTATATTACATGACACTAATGCGCACTTGTTCGGATTCTATGCGTCCCATACTACATAGGTCCGAGGGCAAGCCCTTAATTGTTCTTCATCTTGTAGGGTTGGATCCCTCGCTATGACTTAAACTACTATGGTAACTATAGTAAGTATCCTAGATATTCTATGAGTTACAAGCCCATGCCCAGACAGCCTGGAGGGGAATCCCACGTCGTGACATGATGCATCATGCAGAGCCTATGGACAATTCAGCCTCCGTCATGGAACGATAGCACTATATAGTCACCAAACACCCCACAAGCGTCGCCACGGTCCCGATAATTCCAGAGATGTATCCACGCCATGACATGACCCATCAAGCCGGCAACCTATGAATACTCTCATACCGTAGATCCGAGGCCCTTATACTCATGTTTTTCTCTTACTTCGTCACATCTTCACTATTGTATTGTCCTTAGTTATTTGAATCATGAATAAAATCAACACCTTAGAGTTAGCACTTTTCTCTATACCGGTCTTAATCATCAATCAACAATAACGACCCAAACTTGGTCTTTCATTTCAATATTTTATCTCAAAGAATTTACTCAATGCCGGTATAAGGACTTAGCTACACTCCAGTCTTTAATCTCATTTCATGTTCATAAAAATTAAGTATTCACACTCACAAATTTTTCTCATAATTCATCATGATCTTTCATTCCATTTTCATGTACAAATTTCATATATAATACGACAATTTCATTTTTCAAACTTACCACATTCATAATTTACTTCACATAATTCCTTTATTTTTATAATTTCAACCTTCCACTTATTAAGGCAAAAATCACATTAATCTTACTTAAATTTTCCATGACACAGTCTCATTTAAAATCTCTATTCAAAATTTCTTTTAAAAGAAAAATATTTATTTTCTTTAATTAATCAATATTTCATTCTAATAATTTGTATCAAGTTATTTTCTAAAAATAGCCTCTAAGTCTCATTATAACATGTCAAAAGTTACAGAAATAATTTTCATGAACTCTAGGCATTTTAAAAATAATTCTAATATTTTTTCACAATTTTTAAATCACTTAAAAACTATTTTTAAAAAATAATAAAATAGAAAAAAATCAATTTTTCTAAGAAGTGGCCAGGTCCGGACTCGAACCCACGCACACAGAACCCCCACGTTGCTACAGTAACGGTCTTAAGGCGCACCTGAGAACCAGTTAGGCCACAGTGGCTAACTGTTGAATAAGAGCCTTAAATTATATTTAAGTTTTGGGTTTCGTTATTGAGTTAAAATCAATTTTCAAGAAAATAAAGTCTCTGGAGAGACTCGAGCCCAAACCTACCATCTGCCGAGCTACAGTAACATTTTAAAAATGCACCCGAAGACAAGTAAGGTCAAGGTGACTAATTGATGAGAAATGGGAACCCTCTGTTTGTTACTAATTCTTCATAATTCAAAGTCTTTTAAATTCTTTTCTCCTTTATTTTATATCCAAAAATTTTCAGATTATTAATCTTAGAAATTTGCAGCATTACAGTATTTTAAAATCATTATTTTGACATAAAAACATAAAATTTTCTTTCTACTTTATGTTCTATATCTACATTTTCGACATTGAAAAGCAACCATGATTTCTACATAATTTGGCACCACAATTTTCACAAAATACTATTTTCTTATTTTCTTTTATTCTACAATATTTCTAAAACATAATTTCCTTTTTCACACTAGTGTTATATTAATTAAGATAATACATATCAATGGTTCAATTAATCAACTAGTCATTTCACAAGCAAATTTCCTTAATCTAGCATGATTCAAAAACACATATTTCATAACAACATGATAATTTCCAATGTAATAATCACAATTTTTATCAATTATCAATCAATTCATCAAGACTCACTTCATTTCTAATTAGGCTCTTTTTAAACAAACACATGACCAATTTAACTAGTTTTTCTTAGGAATTTCATCAATTCAATCCCTAGCATGATATTTACTTTAGAAGTCGAGAAATCACCCACCTTAATTGAAGAAAAAAAAAGAGAACTCCTAGGGAGACTCCTTGAACACACGATCTTCTCCTAGTTATAAGTCTTCTCCTCCTTGCTTGTGCACACCAAGATGAGCCTTCTCCTCCTTGTACTATGCAAGACGAAGCTCCTCCTTGTCCTCTTGATGTAGGCCGGCCTCCAATGGGGAAGGGAACACACAACACAATCTCTCAATCTTTTTCCTCACACAAATTTCTTACAACTCTATCTTTTCTTCTCACTTTCTTTACAAATTCTAATGGTGTAAGAGAAATGAATGGCTAGGGGGGGCTATTTATACACTTCTTAGGGCCAAATGAAGGGTGTAGATTAACTTAGATGGATGTAGATTAAGGGTTAGGATGCATTAGGGAGTTAGAACAACTACCCATGAACAGATAACCAACTCTCCACTACTCCATCACTCCCACCTTCTCTTGTACAATCCGGCCACCCCTCACCATGCATTAGGCACGTGCAAGTGCAATGCACGTGTCACACATGCACACCTAGTTATTAGTTGTTCATATTTATTAATGAATTTGTTACAAAAATAAGTCTACCCTACAAGTTGTCTTATTCAAAAGAGAATAAACTAGTGGGCTTGTTTTGGTGGGCTAAAAATCCATGGGCTTATTAATTAAAATAAGTAAATTAATTAGTGTGGGCTAGAATTAAACAATTAGGCCTAGAGTTTAAAATAAGTTTTTAAATTTAAAAAAAAAAGAAGAATGTAAAATACTTTGTTCATGACATAAAATAAAAAAAATTTAAGGGTAAATGTACATAAATTTGCACGTAAAAAACACGTAAAATTAAACAGACTTATATTTAATTATAATTGAAAAATCAGGATGTTACAGGTTACCTTCGTTCGAGACCATCCCTCCCCCCAGATTTAGCAGCGATCAGTCTCCTTCTCCGGAAAAGAACTGGAGGGAGTCCGGCTCCCGCACTGCGACGCCCCCATCATTAGCCTCGTCATGGCAAACTTCGAAGTCCGCCGAATTCTTGTGGAAAATGGAAGCTCAGTCAACATCCTCTTCTTAGAAGCATTTGAGGAACTCAAGCTTCCCCGAGATATGCCAAAGCCGGCCGGGTACACTCTGCACGGGTTCTCAGGCATTCCAGAGTGAATTGAAAGGATCGTGATGCTAGATGTAACAGTCGGCACAACCCCCGTCATACGGATCGAATCAATGGACTTCATGGTGGTCAACGTCAAAGAGGCATACAACGCCATCCTTGGTCGGCCCGGCCTTTGCTTGTTCCAGGCCGTCCTCTTGGCCTACCACTTGAAGTTGAAATTCCCCACTGACCTCGGGGTCGGCGTTGTCAGAGGGAATCAGGAGTCTGCACGTTCATGTCACATGACCAAGGTCGGAGGTGGGGTGTTCCCCCTTGACACAGTCGAGCTTCCGCCTGAAAGAAGTCAACCTGAGTTGGAACCTACGGACGAATTAGAGGAGGTCTCATTCGAGGCAGAAGACAAGTCTAAGTGGTTCCGTGTGAGCCGCACCCTTTCCCCTGTCCTGAAGCCAGGTCTAATTGATTGCGTCTGCCGCAATATCAACCTCTTCGCTTGGACCCCGTTCGACATGCCCAGGATTTCTGAAGACCTAATCATGCATAGGCTGGCTGTCGCCCCGGGCTCCAAGACAATCCATCAGAAGCAGCGCAAGTTCGCCCCCAAGAGGTAACAAGCAGTAAAAGTGGAGGTGGATAAGCTGTTGTCCCCCTGTTTCATTCAAGAGGTCAGCTACCCTGAGTGGCTGGCTAATGTTGTGATGGTTAAGAAGGCCAGTGGGAACTGGGGATCTGCATAGACTTCACGGATTTTAACAGGGCATGCCCTAAAGATCCTTTCCCCTCCGGAGCATCGACACTCTGATCGACACAACATCGGGTCATGAGCTCCTGACCTTCATAGACTCCTTTTTAGGCTATAATCAGATTCGGATGTTCCCTCCGAACATTGCCAAAACTTCCTTCGTTACCGACTAGGATCTCTACTGTTACCGGGTTATGCCCTTCGGGCTCAAGAACGCTAGAGCCACCTACCATAGACTTATCAACCTAGTTTTCAAATATCAGATCGGTCTAACATGGAGGTATACGTCAATGACATGCTCGTCAAGAGCCGAAGAGGGCAGGACCATGTCGCCAACCTTGAGGAAGCCTTTGGCGTCCTTTGGTCCCATAACATGAGACTCAATCCCGCCAGCTGTGCCTTCGGCATCTCCTCAAGAAAATTTTCGGGTTCGTCGTTAGCCAGCGCGGCATTGAGGCAAATTCCGAGAAGATCCAGACCATAATCAATATGGCCCCTCCCTGAAACGTTAAGGAGGTTCAACGGCTCATGGGAAGACTGGCAGCCATCGGCCGCTTCCTCTCCAAGTATGGAGAGAAGTCCCTCCCCTTCTTCAAGGCTCTGCGGGGAGCGAAAGGCTTTGAGTGGGGTGACCCCCAACAACAGACGTTCGACCAGTTGAAGTCCTACCTCGCCAACCCCACACTTCTGAGCAAACCCGAACCAGGCGAACCCCTCTTTCTGTACCTCTCAGCCTCAGAAATGCACTCAATGTTGTGCTCGTTCGGGAAGAAGAAGGTGTTCAGAAGCATCTCTACTATGTGAGCAAAGTCTTGCTCTCTCCATCCTTACTTTCAGGCCCACTCTATTCAGGTCCTTATGGACCAGCCCTTCAAGGCTGTCCTCCACAAACCCGAAAGTTCCGGCCGCCTAGTCAAGTGGTCGGTTGAACAGAGCTAGTGCAACATCAGCTACCAGCCCAGGACAGCCATTAAGGGGCAGGCCCTCGCCGAATTCATCACGGAGTGCACTATCTCTGAGCACTCTGACATTCAAGAACCAGATCCGATCTGGGAGTTTATGTCAATGGCTCATCTTGCGAAGTGGGAAGCGGTGCGGGCATCATCCTCAAAGGTCCCTACAAATTCATTCTCCAGTATTCTCTTCGCCTGAACTTCCCAACCTCGAACAACGAGGCAGAATATGAGGCTATGATCGTCGGTCTTACACTGGCACACAAGGTGGGGGCCAGACAAATTCGGGCCTTCAGCCAATCCTAGCTCGTGGTCAACCAGATCACCGGAGAGTACAAGGCTCGTGATGCTTGAATGGTCCGATACTTGGTGGTAGTCTAGCGGCTCTTGACGTCATTCGATCACTCCTCGGTGGAACGAATCCCTAGGGAGCAAAACGCCCAGGCTGACTCCTTGTCAAAACTCGCCTCATCGTCCTTCGAAGGGCTCAACCGCACCGTTCTAATCGAAGTTCTCCTCAAGCCTAGCATCGACCTCCCTGAAGTCCTCTTCCTCGCCACCGAACCTCAGCTGGACAACTGGATGACTCCCATCCGGAAGTTTCTGGCCGAGGGCGAGCTTCCTCAGGATCGGGCTGAGCTAGAAGGACCAGGGTCTGCTCAGAAATGTTCATCATAATCAACGAGACACTCTTCAAGCACTCGTACACAACGACAGATGGCAGACCCTACCTTTGCTGCCTGGCCCCCGATGAGGCCAAGTACGCTCTGAAGGAACTACATGAAGGAATCGGGGGGGGGGGGGGGGGGGGGGGGTCGCATAGGGAGCAGGTCACTTGCCAGAAAAGCCCTAAACCACGGTTACTACTGGCCGACCATGTTACAAGAAGCCCAAGACCTCGTTAAAAGGTATGGCCCTTGCCAAAGATTCTCCTCGGTAAAAAGGCTTCCACAAGCCAACCTCTGCTCCCTGGCCAGTCCGAACTCCTTCAACGGCCAGGCCAAAAATGCGAACCGTCAAATCCTTGACGGCCTCAAGAAACAGTTTGATAATTCATCCAAGGACCTGTGGGTCGACGAGTTGCCGAGCGTACTCTGGGCGCACCAGACGACGAAGAGAATCCCCAAGGGCAAGTTACCATTCAACCTAACCTACGGCACAAAGGTGGTTATCCTCTTAGAGATCGGGCTCCCTTCGCCGAGGATAATGGCCTTCGACGAGGAGAACAACTCAACGGACCTCAGAGCCAACTTGGATCTAATCGATGAGGTCAGGGAAAAATCCGCAGTCAGAAGAAGCATATACCACGAACGAATCGAGAAATTTTATAACAAGAAGGTCCGCCCCACTGACATCAAGCGAGGTGATCTCGTGCTAAAAAAGCTGGCGGTATCCGACCCCAACAAAAAGAAAAAGTTGGCCCCTAATTGGGAGGACCCGTATAAGGTCTCCGAAATGGTACGCCTTGGCACATACCGACTCGAAGACCTGGGGGAAGGATAGTAAAGAGGCCCTGGAACACTGAACACCTCATCTAGTTCCTCGAAGGGGAGGAATAAACTTTTTTTTGTAACCGAAACTCGTGTAATTGGCACCACGTGCTCCTCCTTTTTGTGTAAATAAAAAGTTTAATCTTTGTTTCTTCCCTTCTTTTTTTTCATTTTTGAGCCAATTTCGGTGCTTCCGGCACACCCTAGCTTTCTCAAGCTGTATGGGCTAGGCGCTTGGCAATGACCTCGAGCCATACCCTAATTTTTCTACAAAGCATAAAGGGCTCGACAATCGGCATTGACCTCGAGCAAGGCCCTAGCTTTCTCAAGCTGTATGGGCAAGGCACTCGGCAATAAGTTAGAGCCACACCCTAACTTTTCTACAAAGCATAACGGGCTCGACATTCGGCATTCAGCCCGAGCAATGCCCTAGCTTTCTCAAGCTGTATGGGCTGGGCGCTCAGCAATGACCTCGAGCCACACCCTAACTTTTCTATAAAGCATAAGGGGCTTGACATTCGGCATTGACCTCAGGCAAGGCCCTAGCTTTCTCAAGATGTATGGGCTAAGAGCTCGACAATGACCTCAAGCCACACCCTAACTTTTCTACACAGCATAAGGGGCTCGACATTTGGCATTGACCTCGGGCAAGGCCCTAGCTTTCTCAAGCTGTATGGGCTAGGCGCTCGGCAATGACCTCGAACCACACCCTAACTTTTCTACAAAGCATAAGGAGCTCGACATTCGGCATTGACCTTGAGCAAGGCCCCAACTTTCTCAAGCTATATGGGCCAAGCTCTCGGCAATGATCTCGAGCCATACCCTAACTTTTCTACAAAGCATAAGGAGATCGATATTCGGCATTAACATCGAGTAATGTCCCTGCTTTCTCAAGCTGTATGGGCTAGGCGTTTGGCAATGACCTCGAACCACACCCTAACTTTCTACAAAGTATAAGGGGCTCGACATTCGGCAATGACTTTGGGCAAGGCCCTAGCTTTCTCAAGCTATATGGGCTAGGCGCTCGGCAATTGAAACACCCTGTAATTTTCAAGGAGTAAATATATATATATGATATATAATATAAGAGAATTAGGGGGTGGCCTATAGGGGTTTCCCATAGGAGCAACCCATGGAAATTAATTGGATGGTGAGGGTCCCACGGATGAAAGAGACAACAGAGCAAGTATGCTGCTCTGTTGCTTTCAGCCCATAGGATGGGGCCCACGTGCAAGTGAGGGGCAACATGCTGCTAACGTGGTGTGGGGTCCCCTCCGTTGCATGCTGTGCTTGCTCTCGCAAGAGAGAGAAGGTCAGTTGTGATTGGAATTAATCCCATATCGGGAGACTAAAGGAATATAATAATATATAAATATAATAGCCTATGATCAAGAGTCACCAATCTGGTTAACCAACTTTTGAGAGGCAGCCTGTGGTGGGCAGTTGTACTACATAGTATCTAATTTGTCTTCTAAATTGTATAAATTGTCTGAGCTAAGGGCAGGGGCATTACAAATGGTATCAGAGCCGACTTTCGACACCGAGTGTGGGTAAGAGTAGGCGAGATGTATGCCTGAGGTGGAGCTAGCAGATGTATGGGTATGCCTGAGAGGGAGCGAGGTGTCAGCCTGAAATAATGGACCACCCGCAGAATCAGGGTACGATGCAGCTAGCAGAATCAGGGCACTCCACTCCACATCGGCTAGAAAGGAGATCCTGCACTAAATTGTGCATGGCCCGTGCTCAGCGAGGACACTGATTTCTGAAGGGGAGTGTGTGTAACACCCCGTAATTTTCAAGGAGTAAATATATATATGATATATATAATATAAGAGAATTAGGGGGTGGCCTATAGAGGTTTCCTATAGGAGCAACCCATGGAAATTAATTGGACGGTGGGGGTCCCACAGATGAAGGAGACAACAGGGCAAGTATGCTTCTCTGTTGCTTTCAGCCCATGGGATGGGGCCCACGTACAAGTAAGGGGCAGCATGCTGCTAACGTGGCGTGGGGTCCCTTCCGTTTCATGCTGTGCTTGCTCTCGCAAGAGAGAGAGAAGGTCAGTTGTGATTGAAAATAATCCCATATCGGGGGATTAAAGGAATATAATAATATATAAATATAATAGCCTATGATCAAGAGTCACCAATCCGGTTAACCAACTTTTGAGAGGCAGCCTGTGGTGGGCAGTTGTAATACATAGTATCTAATTTGTCTTCTAAATTGTATAAATTGTCTGAGCTAGGGGCAGGGTGTAACACCTCGAATTTTTAAAATATCGAAAATGTCTGTTTTTATATATTTTGAGTGGTGAAAATTATTTTGATATATTTTATTTAAATATTGATATCGGTATGGATATTTATGGTAGATTGGTATTATTGCTATATATTGAAGCCATGAGTTGAAATTTTATGTGAATAAATATTGTTTATTTTATTTTATAATTTTGAAGGATTATTGCGAGATAATTGCAATGTATTTTGTATTGTTGGTGCTATTAAAGAAAAGAGTTGGGGTTTACTTGAAATATTTTGGAGGTCTAGGGGTCTGTTTGTAAATGTCAATTTATAAAAATATTATTATTATTATAATTTTATATCTATCTATCTATCTATCTCTAATATTATAATGGGAGAAGGCCTTAGTGTAATTTGTCCTCAACCCAAATATTTTCGAAAGTGGACCAGTTATGGACTAACTTTGGTAAATATTTTCGAAAGTGGACAAGTTTGATAAATATTTTCTACAGTAGATTAGTTTGGAATTTATTTTCTTATAATCCCTCCCCCCTTTCCCTCATTCTCCCGTTCTTTCTTTCTTTTTTCCCGATGGCAACCGAAACCAATTTCGGCTCCTTCTCTCTCCTCAAATCCACTCGAATTCTCCATCAAATCCTAATTAAATTAGGGGGTATACTAATTGAAGGGTTCTCTACAATGTGGTAGCATCGGATTTTCGAAAGGATTCCGAAAAGGTGTACCCTATTTTATTTATTTGTATAAAATTTATTGTGGTTAGTTTTATTTAGTAGAATTATGATGGTAGAGAGATTTAGAAGTGTTGGAAGTAGAAGATTTGGGAAATTAGTGGGTTGTTAGAGAAATTGCAATTTGTTAGTAAATTAGGGTTTTGGGTTTGTAAAATAGAGATATATATATATTAGAATTATCTCTTAGATGGTGGTAAAAATTTTAGTGAGCCATTAGAATAAAATAGAGAGTAGTGATTTTGGCAGAAACTCGAATTATGGAGTTTATGAAATCGGGTAGAAAACGCGATCAAAATAATTGTAGAAAATGCCTGCGAGGGTGTAGAGTGTTATGAAAGGATTAATATAAATTTAGGATGATTTTTATAGGCTTCCAGCTCAATTAAATTGAGTGAAATGAATTATAGGTGAAAAGTGCACGCCGGGTGTTCGGTGAAATGCCCGCGCGATATAGAGGTGAGAATTTGATGAGTTCGGAGGTGTAGTTGAGTCTCATTATTATTATTAACCCTAATATATGAGATTAGGAAAAAGAGGATTAAAGAAATTAGAAAATATGAATTTTTCTTATTAGAAAGCCTCCGATCAATAAGGGAATGTTTGTATGGGGACCCAAATTCGAAATCCGTCGATGCAGCTCGGCTACTTAGGTCATTTGTAACGTGTGGGTCAAGACGGATTCGAGTTTGGAGGTTCGTAGGCCGAGTTTTGAGTTTTAAACTAATCGGTTCTATAATTTTTCAATTAGGAGGAAAAAGTCGAACTTCGACCGGCTACAGGACGGACGTGGGACATCGTTTGCTCGAGCCGTCAGGTGAGTATGTTGTAATTAGGTATATTCTATATTGTGGCCCAATTTCGTGGCATTTCGATATATTTGATAGAAGTTATGCTAAAAATTCAATTTTCCGAAAAATACGGATTTTTGAGGCCCGAAAATGGGATTTTGAGATATTTGATGAAAGTAACTATTTTAAGTATATAAAACCTATATTATGGGTTAATGTGACGTGGTGAAGTATAAAAAAAAAAACTAAATATATTGAATTGTTTATGCATATTTTCGTCCCGTGCATGTTTCGTGCATGTTTTTGGGTATATAGGCCGATATAGGTAATTTGGCATATGCGGAGCCTTGTGTATGGGCTAGCATGTTATGGATGGAGGTTATGTGATGTAATTAGACGAAATTAGTGATTGTGATCATGTGTTGGAGACTCGTGTATTTATAATGCATGGTTTGGGCATGTTTTGGGACATATAGACCCTTATAGGTGATTTTACTTGTATGAGATAAGGTGTATGACCTAGTATGCTATAATTGGATATTATGAGATTTAATTAAAGGAAATAAGTGATTTTGGCTCCTTTGTCGGGGACACCTGCATGTGTGGGGTATATTTGTAATACATATATAGATGATTGTGACTTGTGATGCAATAGTGGATGAGATTAATAATTGGGTGTATGTTTACATTTTAAATATGGTTGAAATTAATTAATGGGCAATAATATGACATGTTGGTTTATATGATAAATGACATGGTGTATGCATATATATATGGTACAACGAGATGATAATCAATATTGTGGATATCAGATGTGCATCAATTGCAAGATAAAAGGTGAGATGGTAAGTGTTAATAAAATGTGTTCTTATTCACATGATTAAAGTCAAGAATGTGGCTATTGTGCAAATAAAAGCTGTGATGCTTTGTGTTTATTTAATAAGATGAAAAGATGATATAACAAATGGCTTTGTTGACCAGTACCTACAGCAATCCTGGGGGTTTGGGCTAGACCTCCTAATACCCAAGGACCGGCTTGGGGTAAGTGGATCCAAACTATGTTTGGGGTAAGTGGATTTTATCGCCCAAGCTATCGGCTTGAGGCCTGGCTTTCCCTCGATGACAGCTGTCGCGAGGAAGTACCCAGTTTATCTGGGGTAAGTGGTTTTTCCCTCTTGGCTTCGGCTGGGAGGAAGTACCCAGTTTATCTGGGGTAAGTGGTTTTTCCCTCGATGACAGCCGTCGCGAGGAAGTACCCAGGTTACCTGGGGTCAGTGGCTTTTTCCCTCTTGGCTTCGGCCGGGAGGAAGTACCCAAGTTCGACTTGGGGTAAGTGGTTCCCTCGCTAGTTCGGCTAGGAGGAAGACGTAGCCTCGGACGAGTAAGACTCTGTGTGAGCATCGGGCCGCTTGTTTACTGGGCTGTCGGCTTTCAGTATGTTGGGATACTGTGGCTCACTGGTCGACAAACTAATAAAATAAATAAGTGTTAATAATAAATGTGGTAGTAAAGAAAGTGGTAAGTGGAATGTGAATTGTGTGTGAAAAAGAAAGTGGATAGTAAAATGTGTATTGTGCGTGGAAACGAAAGTGGATAGTAAAATGTGAACTGTGTGTGGAAAAGAAAGTTGTGTGAATGAAGTAAATGTGAAAGTGAACGTGCTATGAGTTAATATATGAAAAGAAGTGATAAATGTAGCTTGTGATTAATTTAAGATGAAAATAATAAAAGAGATGTGTTATCATGAATAATACAAAGTAATTGCATTATGGGTGTGATCATTAAAGTAAAATACAGTTGATATGAGTTGTACCTTGGAATTGTGTCAAGGAACTACCTGCCCACAATTTCAGTGGAAATTGTGGGAACTATCTGTCTTGGCATAATTCGCAGGGTGAGTGGATATAATAGTGATAATGATTAATAGAAATGAGAAATAAAGTGAAGTAAAGATGATAAGTGATTGAAGTGAAATTAATAATCAAGCTATCGGCTTGAGATGTGATGTGATATTACCCAAACTGTGTGTTTGAGGTACGGTGATTATTACCCAAGCTATCGGCTATGGGATGTGATATGTGGTGGCCCCAGAGTGTGTTTGGGGATTAAGTGAAAATGATAATAAGAAATATAATCCTTATAAGAATGAGAATTACTAAGTGGAGTAATGAGATGTGAATGAGTTATAAAACATGGTTTTGATGTAACCAGTATAAGTATTCTATTAATGATGTGTTAATGATGTGATGAAATGTGAGAGCATTGCAATAAGCATTAAGATGTTATATTTGCGTCATGAGACTTGAATGAATGCGGCATTATGAGAATAGAAGCATATAGGAAAGAAGTGATACTTGTTGTATTTTAATAAAATAAATACCCGTATTATGAGACTGGTTATAAAAATGGTTATTAAGAGTGTATGTTGTATTATGAGTTGTATTCCCATAAAGGGTTATTAATGAAAGGAGTAATAACATTATGTAGTTATATTCATATAATGCTATTATGACGATACTTGTGGAAGAATGAATATTTGAGTTAGAGAAGATAAATTGAAAAGTAATGGATTGTATGTGTATTCGTATTATGCGGATGGAAAATAAGAATATATATATATACGAGGTTGAGGTGAAGTATATTATATATATACTAGGTCGAGGTGAAGGATATTATATATGTACGAGGCTGAGGTGAAGTATATTATGAAATGTGGGAAGTTATGGATAATTGAACAGTTGAATGCAGGATTGGCAAAGTATTTGATATATCGTCGTATCGATGTTGTTGTGTTCAGGATTCGGGTAGCATTATCTTAATGTGGTATTTGTAAGTTTAAATTATTTTCTTTATACTATTTTAATTTGTCATTAGATTAATAACTATACTCACACCAGAAATGGCTAACCCCTTAGTGTTTGGGGGGTTAGGGGAGTCTGAGGACTACCCTAGGTCCCCCACTGTTGCAGGTTCTCATCAGTGCAGAGGTGAGGCGTGGAGTGGTAGTATAACTTTTTATTTTAAAAATTTGTACTATTTAGTTATAGGAATAGTAAAATTTATGATTTAAATTGTATTATGGGTGTATAAGTATGTATATGACGAAGATGAGTATAGTGTGAGGTGCTGTGGTATGTTTGTGACCCGTACCCATCTCGTCGTAGAGTACCAGGCTCTGTGGTAAGTTTTACAATGATTTTTCTAAGATTTTACCTCGTTTTTCAAAGAAATTCATAGTTTTTAATTGATATTTGATAATCCGTTATGAGTTTGGCCCCCAGAGCATTATATTATATTGCCTGTATGTATCTGCTCATTTTGGCCTGGGGAGCCCATGAAAATATTATGTGGTTTGTGAGCTACGGAATTTTGAGCAGAATTCCGTAAGCTTTTTGTGTTTCGGGGCAAAATTTACAGGGGAAACTCTGCCAAAATTTTTCCTGAAATATAACTTTCTTAGTTTATGATTAAAGTGACATAGAAATTGATAGAATTGAATTTGGAGACTTAGTTTTGGGAAAAAAAAAAAAAAAAAAAAATTTTGGGGCGTTACACAGGGGCATTACAGCAATGACCTCGCGCCACACCCTAACTTTTCTACAAAGCATAAGGGGCTCGACATTCGGTATTGACCTCGAGCAATGCCATAGTTTTCTCAAGCTGTATGGGCTAGGCGCTCGGCAATGACCTCGAGCAATGTCCTAGCTTTCTCAAGCTGTATGGGCTTGACGCTCGGCAGTGACCTCTAGCCACCCCCTATCTTTTATAGCAAGCTGGGGGGCTTAACGCTCGGTAGTGACCTCGAACCACCCCCTAGCTTTTACAGCAAGCTGGGGGGCTCGACGTTCGGCGGTGACCTCGAGCCACCGCTAGCTTTTACAGCAAGCTGGGGGGCTCGACGCTCGACATTGACCTCGAGCCATCCCCTAGCTTTTACAGCAAGCTGGGAGGCTCGACGCTCGGCAGTGAGCTCGGGCCATCCCCTAGCTTTTGCAGCAAGCTAGGGGGCTCGACTGGGAAACCGTGACATAAGACAGAATCTTTTCTTTCAATTAGCCACAATACACAAAAAAATAGGAAAATTTAAAACTTTTTATTCAACAAAAATGTATTTCAAGTCTGAATGTTATAAAACTGCAATACATTATATCAGTGTTACAATAATACCTTTACAAGCCCAAGTGTTACAACTTTCAAGAAATTTACATCAGAGTACAAAGAATAAAGAACAACACTTGGTATTTCACTTGGATACTTCCCAACATAAAATAAATTACAACAAATGTTACAATGAAAAAATGGTAACCAACATATATTAAGCGAAAAATAAAATTGACTTTGCTTCTCTCACCTTGAGTCCTTCTGAGACCTGTACCTGTAGTTCTGCAATCTAGTACCTATTGAAGTGGGGACGTCAGTACATATACTGACGCATTAAGGCTGATGACTAGTAGCGGTTCTCAACTTTAAACAAACATATTGATGAAAAAAGAAATGTGTATATATAATTGATGTGTCAGTGTATGATAGGACTTAGAATCTAACGCAGGATTAACTAATGCAATGATGCACTTATTCTAATACAAGCATGACTCTAGAATAGTATACAGCCCATACTACATACGCCCTATATCAAGCCGTTTCTTCATATATAGGGAATTGAACCCGCGCCATGAATTCTACTCTTGCACTCGACTTGTTTCTGAAGAAACGACGTGACTGATGAGGTTACTCTGAAACGGTCTAATCCTGCCATTTGTAGACTTATAGTGGTGTCTCCGTTTGCCACTATTGCCCGACATACCGGACCTCACTCAAAAATATGACGAATCCTTGGAGTTAACGACAACACAGGTTAGCTCGAAGCATCCCCTTGTGGCCCCTTAGCTGGTAGACCGTAGTCTATGGCTTCTCACCCTTAGATATAGAACATGACGAAGTTCCGGGGGTCCATCCCTCTAGCTCCAAAAGGAATCGCTCCCGCCCTTATCAAGGCACTTTAGAAATTCACAGACGAGATACAGATCTCGTGCTTCCAACTTGTGAGAAGGCACAGATCGTATCCCTTTGATAAGAAGAACACAACCAATAACACCGCCTAGTGTCGGCCTATAGGACGAGTTGGATCATACAGTATCACCCCTAATACCAACCCTTCCCTTTTGGCAAAAAGGGTAAGTAATGATCTTTGTAAGTTACGACCCTAATGATGTCCCTAAATCTAAACAATCTTACGGGGTTTTCAATAAAAATTTTCTTAAGATTATCACTGTCCAACTCATGGCCCATCGATCCAAGACACCGGTGACGGGATCTTCCTCACTTATCACTACCCCTAACTCGGATCTCGTCATCACTCTTGGCCTGCGATCAACCCACACCATTTAAGTGCCCGATGTGTGACTTATTTATAGTTTCCAAGGTGGTAAGATGCAGGTCTTGATGCCCCTAGGATAACTATAAAATCCTAGACGAGCTTTTATCGAGCTAACAATACTAGTGACTTTCCCAACCATTATCACCCATACATTGAAGATGAAGCATGTTCACATTATATGGTCCAATTTCAATTAGAGCCACATACGACTAGAATTCATGGGTTCTCTTTCCCAAATTTGAACTAGGACAACATGCAACTAGATTCATGGGTTGTTTCTCAAGGTTGAGCTAGAATCACCTAGAACCTAAATGCATGGGTTCCTCGTCAATTTGAGCTAGAACCATCATGGGACTAGTTCATGGGTTTCTTCTTAAAAGCCGAACTAGAACAAATGTGGAACGTGGGTTCATTTTAATAGTTCAATTGGATTAGCATGCAAGCTAAACTCATGGGTTCCTTTTAGAAATTTAACTAAAACTACTACAACATACAACTTAAACATGCATGGGTTATTTTAACTCGAATACTACAACATATAACTCGAGCATGGGTTCTTTAGTAGAACAACTACAACTAATCAAGCATGGGTTCTTTACTAGAACAACTACACAACTCAAGCATGGGTTCTTTACTAGAACAACTACAACTACTCAAGTATGGGTTCTTTACTAGAACAACTACAATAACTCAAGCATGTGTTCTTTTCTAGAACAACTATAACTACTCAAGCATGGGTTCTTTACTAGAACAACTACAATAACTCAAGCATGAGTTCTTTACTTGAACAACTACAACTACTCAAGTATGGGTTCTTTACTAGAACAACTACAATAACTCAAGCATGGGTTCTTTAATAGAACAAATACAATAACTCAAGCATGGGTTCTTTACTAGAACAAGTACAACAACTCAAGCATGGATTCTTTACTAGAACAACTACAACTACTCAAGCATGGGTTCTTTACTAGAACAACTACAATAACTCAAGCATGAGTTCTTTACTAGAACAACTACAACAACTCAAGCATGGGTTCTTTAGCACATTCAACTTAAGCATGGGTTCTTTAGCAACATTCAACTTAAGCATGGGTTCTTTAGCACATACAACTTAAGCATGAGTTCTTTAGCACATACAAATTAAGCATGGGTTCTTTAGTGCATACAACTTAAGCATGGGCTCTTTAGCACATACAACTTAAGCATGGGTTCTTTAACAACATTCAACTTAAGCATGGGTTCCTTAGCAACATACAACTTAAGTATGATTTCTTTACTACAACAACCTACAACTCAAGCATGGGTTCTTTTCTACAACTTAAGCATGATGGGTTATTTACTACAACTACTACAACAACTCAAGCATGGGTTCTTTACTACAACTCAAGTATGATGGGTTCTTTACTAGAACAACCTACAACAACTCAAGCATGGTTTCTTTAGCACATACAACTTAAGCATGGGTTCTTTAGCAACATACAACTTAAGCATGGGTTCTTTACTACAACTCAAGCATGATGGTTTCTTTACTAGAACAACTACAACAACTCAAGCATGGGTTCTTTACTAGAACAACTACAATGACTCAAGCATGGGTTCTTTACTAGAACAACTACAATAACTCAAGCATGGGTTCTTTCACTAGAACAACTACAACTCAAACATGGGTTCTTTTACTAGAACAACTACAACTCAATCATGGGTTCTTTATTAGAATAATTACAACAACTCAAGCATGGGTTCTTTACTAGAACTACAACTCAAGCATGGGTTCTTTACTAGAACAATTATAACAACTCAAGCATGGGTTCTTTACTAGAACAACTACAACTACTCAAGTATGGATTTTTTACTAGAACAATTACAACAACTTAAGTATGGGTTCTTTATTACAACTCAAGCATGATGAGTTCTTTACTAGAACAATTACAACAACTCAAGCATGGTTTCTTTACTAGAACAATTATAACAACTCAAGCATGGGTTCTTTACTTGAACAACTATAACAACTCAAGCATGAGTTCTTCACTAGAACAACTACAACAACTTAAGCATGGGTTCTTTATTACAACTCAAGCATGATGAGTTATTTACTAGAACAACTACAACAACTCAAGTATGATGGAAAACTCATAAAGCTACTAAGGACTTATCTAGATATTACAGAAACTACCGCTTTTATGAATTACAATTCATTACATATTACAAAAACTACTTGTTTAATGAATTACAACTATCTACATATTACAAAAATTACTTTTATTGAATCTACAAATCCTACATATTACAAACCTACTTCTCTTTAATCTACAAGTCCCTACGTAAAACAAGTCCACTTTTTTTTATGAACTAGGGTTAGTAAAGACTTGATTTTTAACAAGGTAGAGAGAAACATACAACAAAAACTCATCTTTTATTAGCTTGTTGAGTTCTACAACCCCAAATTGGGTATGTAAACCTTCTCGCTTTACTAACCTTTATGTGCTCATAGATTTAGTCCAAGTTGTCATAGTTTGTGTTTGCAAAATAACAATAATAACAACAATGATCATAACAAAGCTAAAGATTCTATCTTTATGGGTTTTTAGTGAGTTCTTCCCTTCAAACTTTTCATGTGATCAATCTTGACTCACACCACTCATATGCCTAAACCAATTAGTCCAAGTTGTTAGTTTAGAAAAAATAACCACAACAAAGTCTTAAAGACTCATTCTTTATGTCATTTGTTTGAGTCTACCATCCATATTTTCATGGGATCTTTTTGATCCCTACAACCATGTTTATGCTTAAAATTTAGTCCATGTTGTTTTAAGAACACACAACAACTACATACAACAACCACATACAACAACCACACATCATAAAGATGAGTTTTTTTTAACCTACAACAACAAAACATCATAAGATGAGTTCATTTTACAAGCAACAATAATTAACCCTAAAGATGGCTTCTTTCTCACAAACAACAATAGCTAACCCTAGAGATGGGTTCTATTTTCACATATACAAATAGCCAACCCTAAATATGGGTTCTTTCTACACATACAACAAAATAAAACAGACAAACACATAAAAGACAAGTAGAGAACCCCCACCTTTTAGTTTCTTTGTAGGAATAACTAGCAAAGTAACCTTCTCCTTCCTCCTAGCTCCTATAGAAAATCTCTTATGGAAAATCCACAAATGAAGAACACTTTAGGGTTTCTTCTCTTTCTTTTCCTCTCTATTTTTTTGTCTTTGGCAAATGAGGCAAGAGGTGAAGGGGAGGGGTATTTATAGGAGGAATGAGAAGGGGGAGAGTGCAAATGCACCAAAGGATTAAGCAAAAAACCTCTTGGGTAAGGTTGGCCGGCCAAATGGTAGTGAGGTGGAGGGGGTGAGGTGGAGGGGTGAGGTGGTGGAGAGTCTTCTAGTAGAAATCCACCTATTTAATCTCTTATGCATTTCCATTAATCCTAAACCCTAGGTTTAACCCTCCAAACAAATCCTACCCATCAAATATTGATTAATAATGACAAAAATAAGATATTTTTGTCCAAAACACATACTACACAATTCGTACAAACGTACGAAATCAATACAATACGCATACGTATATATTAATCTATATACCGATAATTTTCGTTTGGTAAACCGCACAATCTGTATAAAAACAAATTAATTCCAAAAATAATAATAAAATAAATTTTATTATCGAATCGGAAGATTACCGTACCAATTTGATACAATACAAATGTATACGAACTGGTACATACGTATAGATAATGTTTATTAACAAAACCGGGTGATATCCACAAAAAATATTTCAATTCTGAAAATAAAAGTAAAATAATAATAAAATAGTAATTTTTAATATCATCCCGAGATTTTACAGACTTTTTCTCAAAAATGCATTTTACAGGATTTTGTACAAGTGCACAAAACCGATACAACACATATATATACTTACTCGTATACATTCACAGGTAAGTTTTTATTTAGTAAAACCGAGAAAATTTCATTAAAAATTTTTAATTTTAAAAATAATAATAATACAAATATAATATTCGACCGAGATATTACAATACTCCCTCCTTAGAATAGTTCAGTCCTCAGAACTACGTTTAGTCAGGAGAATAGAAAAACATTCATTCACTAAATAACTCGGGGAAAGGAAGCTTATACGGCTCTCCGGCTCCCAAGTGGCTCATCCACGAACTGGTTCTCCAAAGAACCCGACCTTGTTCCTAAGACTGCCTGCATATTCTATACCAAAATCGAGACGTAATTCTTGAATTTTGGTCAAATCCACTGATGCTGGCACTCACTAAAAACCCATAAAGAAAGAATCTTCAGCCTTGTTATGATCATTGTTGTTATTATTTTTATTTTGCAAACACAAACTATGACAACTTAGACTAAATCTATGAGCACATAAAGATTAGTAAAGTGAGAATGTTTACATACCCATTTTGGGGTTGTAGAACTCAACAAGCTATTAAAAGATAAGTCTTTTTGTTGTATGTTGCTCTCTACCTTGTTAAATATCAAATCTTTACTAACCCTAGTCCATGAAAAGTGAACCTTGTTGTATGTAGGAACTTGTAGGTTGAAGAGAAATAGGTTTGTAATATGTAGAATTTGTAGATTCAATAAAAGTAATTTTTGTAGTATGTAGAACTTGTAGATTAAAAGTAGTTTTGCAATATATGGATAGTTGTAATTCATAAAACAAGTAGTTTTGTAATATGCAAGAAATTATAATTCATAAAAGAGCTAGTTTATGTAATATCTAGATAAGTCCTTAGTAGTCTCTATGAGTTTACCATCATGCTTGAGTAGTTGTAGTAGTTGTAGTAAAGAACCCATCATGCTTAAGTTGTAGAAAAGAACCCATGCTTAAGTTGTATGTGCTAAAGAACCCATGCTTAAGTTGAATGTTGCTAAAGAACCCATTCTTAAGTTGAATGTGCTAAAGAACTCATGCTTAAGTTGTATGTGCTAAAGAACCCATGCTTGAGTTGTTGTAGGTTGTTCTAGTAAAGAACCCATCATGTTTAAGTTGTAGTAAAGAACCCATATGTGAGTTGTTGTAGTAGTTGTAGTAAAGAACCCATCATGCATAACTTGTAAAAAAGAAGCAGGCCATGATTAAGTTGTAGGTTGTTGTAGTAAAGAAATCATGCATAAGTTGTGTGTTGCTAAAGAACCAATGCTTAAGTTGAATGTTGCTAAAGAACCCATGCATAAGTTGTATGTGCTAAAGAACCCATGCTTAAGTTGTATGTGCTAAAGAACTCATGCTTAAGTTGAATGTTGCTAAAGAACTCATGCTTAAGTTGAATGTGCTAAAGAACCCATGCTTAAGTTGTATGTGCTAAAGAACCCATGCTTGAGTTGTTGTAGGTTGTTCTAGTAAAGAACCCATCATGCTTGAGTTGTAGTAAAGAACTCATGCTTGAGTTATTGTAGAGTTCTAGTAAAGAACCCATGCTTGAGTTGTTGTACTAAGAAACCCATGCTTGAGTTGTTGTGGTTGTTCTAGTAAAGAACTCATGCTTGAGTTCTTGTAGTTGTTCTAGTAAAGAACCTATGCTTGAGTAGTTGTAGTTGTTCTAGTAAAGAACCCATGCTTGAGTTGTTGTAGTTGTTCTAGTAAAGAACCCATGCTTGAATTATTGTAGTTGTTCTAGTAAAGAACCCATGCTTGAGTAGTTGTAGTTGTTCTAGTAAAGAACCCATGCTTGAGTTATTGTAGTTGTTCTAGAAAAGAACCCATGCTTGAATAGTTGTAGTTGTTCTAGTAAAGAAGCCATGCTTGAGTTATTATAGTTGTTCTTGTAAAGAACCCATGCTTGAGTTATTGTAGTTATTCTAGTAAAGATCCCATGCTTGAGTAGTTGTAGTTGTTCTAGGAAAGAACCCATGCATGAGTTATTGTAGTTGTTCTAGTAAAGAACCCATACTTGAGTAGTTGTAGTTGTTCTAGTAAAGAACCCATGCTTGAGTTGTGTAGTTGTTCTAGTAAAAAACCCATGCTCGAGTTATATGTTGTAGTATTCGAGTTAAAAGAACCCATGCATGTTTAAGTTGTATGTTGTAGTAGTTTTAGTTAAATTTCTAAAAGGAACCCATGACTTTAGCTTGCATGCTAATCCAATTGAATTATTAAAATGAACCCATGTTCCACATTTGTTCTAGTTCGGCTTTTTAGAAGAAAACCATGAAACTAGTCCCATGATGGTTCTAGCTTAAATTGACGAGGAACCCATGCATTTAGGTTCTAGGTGGTTCTAGCTCAACCTTGAGAAAGAACCCATGAACCTAGTTGCATGTTGTCCTAGTTCGAATTTGGAAAAGAGAACCCATGAATTCTAGTCGTATGTAGCTCTAATTGAAATTGGACCATATAATGTGAACATGCTTCATCTTCAATGTATGGGTGATAATGGTTGGGAAAATCACTAGTATTGTTAGCTCGATAAAAGCTCATCTAGGGTTTTATAGTTATCCTAGGGGTCATCGACCATCAAGACCCGCATCTTACCACCTTGGAAACTATGGATAAGTCATACCTCGAGCACCGACGAATCTTAAATGGTGTGGGTTGATCGCGTGCCAAGAGTGATAACGAGATCCGAGTTAGGGGTAGTGATGAGTGAGGGAGATCCCGTCACCGGTGTCTTGGATCGTTAGGCCATGAGTTGGACAGTGATAATCTTAAGAAAATCTTTATTGAAAACCCCGTAAGATTGTTTAGGTTTAGTGACATCATTAGGGTCGTAACTTACAAAGATCATTACTTACCCTTTTTGCCAAAAGGGAAGGGTTGGTATTAGGGGTGATACCCTATGATCCAACTCGTCCTATAGGCCGACACTAGGCGGTGTTATTGGTTGTGCTCTTCTTGTCAAAGGGATACGGTTTGTGCCTTCTCATGAGGGAGCATGAGTTCCGTATCTCGTCTGTTAATTTCTGAAGTACCTTGATAAGGGCGGGAGCAATTCCTGTCGAAGCTAGGGGGATGGACCCCCGAAACTCTGTCATGTTCTATATCTAAGGGCAAGAAGCCATAGATTATGGTCTATCAGCTAGGGGGCCACAAGGATGCTTCGAGCTATCCTGTGTTGTAGTTAACTCCAAGGATTCGTCATATTTTTGAGTGAGATCCGGTATGTCGGGCAATAGTGGCAAACGGAGACACCACTATATGACTGCGAATGGCGGGATTAGACCATTTCAGAATAACCTCATCAGTCACGTCGTATCTTCAGAAACAAGTCAAGTGCAAGAGTAGAATTTATGGCGTGGGTTCAAATCCCTATATATGAAGAAACGACTTGATATGGGGCGTATGTAGTATGGGATGGATACTGTTCTAGAGTCTTGCTTGTATTCGAATAAGTGCATCATTGCATTAGTTAATCCTGCGTTAGACTCTAAGTCATAGCATACACTGACACATCAATTATATATACACGTTTCTCTTTTCATCAATCTGTTTGTTTAAAGATAAGAATCGCTGCTAGTCATCAGCCTTAAAGCGTCAGTATATGTACTGACGTCCTCACTTCAATAGGTATTAGATTGCAGAACTACAGGTACAGGATTCAGAAGGACTCAAGGCGAGAGAAGCAAAGTTGATTTTATTTTTTGCTTAATATATGTTGGTTACCATTGTTTCTGTAACCCTTGTTTTTCATTTGTGTATTTTTTGAGTGTATTTTCTTTTTCCTTGTATTTGATCCCGTTGTATCTCTTTTGGACCATATATTGGATTTTGTTTTTTTTTCCAATATATTCATTTTATTTTATTTATCTTTTGGAGTCTGTTGTTCTATCTTTTGTTCCATTCTTGTTCGAATTGTTATTTTTGCTCGTTTTGCATTCTTGCTCTATTTTCACTTTTGCTCGTGTGTGGGTGCTCGTGGTTTCTTTTTTGCCAACCTATTGTTATCCTATTGCCAATTTAAACCCAAGATCCGAATTATCCCAAACCCATTTGATTAACCAAATCCTATTCTAAATCCTATTAATCAACTCCTTATACTACTACCTACTCACTAATCCTACTACCCCTAAACCTAGACCCGAAACCCATCCCAAAACCTATGCAGCCTAAAACCCTAACTCCCATCAACCCTATATATATGCTGCTCTCTCTCTCTCCCTACCCTGCCGAAAAACCCTAGCCCCCATCGAAACCATCTCCCTACAGCCTGCACCCGACCTCATCACCCCCTGGCTTCATCCCGACCACCTTGGACACCCAAACACCCGCTGCACAATAGCACCCGAGTCCCTCTCCCTGTCTCCATCTCTCTCTCCGTCGTTCCCCCTCTCTCTGTCCCTGTTCCGGTGCGCCAACCCCAGCAGCAGCCAGCGCCGCCAACCGCCGCTCTCCCGTGGTCTTTTTGCCCCCTCATGCTATCGCCGTGATCGTTCGTGGTATTGGTTCTCGTTCTTTCCCCATTCCGTGCTCTTGCTGAGTGTTGCTTTGGGTTCTTGATTGTTTGGTTTCTTGATCGTTGATTTTTGGTTGTTCGTCGTTCATTCTTGCTCATGGTTGTTCGCTTGTGTTCGTGCCTTGAGAATCCGTTCCCGTTATTCTTGCTTGTTGGATCGTCGTTTTCGTCATCTCATAGGAAAGTAACTTGTATTAAATTCCTTTGCAAATACAAGTACTAAATACCGCTTGTATTGTAGTTGGGTTCTAGAGACAATTCGTGTGTGAATCTCCTTGTTGATATTGTCTCTATAGTGATGATTCGACCAATAGTTGCCTCACGACATACATGACATGATATAACCTAGGATTGACCGCTTCTTGTTGCATATATGCGTGTTATTCATATGTTATCTTATGCTCGTTCGTGTTATTCGTAGTAGACTTATTGTGGACTTGTGAAATACCCTATATCATGTTGCTTGGACATCTAGTATACTCTATATCATGTTTGGTTGTGTTTTGGATGAGTTCTATGTGAACTAGTGGATTTTTGTGCATATACGATATTTTCAGTTTTGCTGACTTTTCAGTTTTGATTCGTGTTTTAGACCCTATTAAGGTCAGTATTTGAGAATATTTTGTGAACATGATTTGTAGAGAATTTTTTCTATTTTCCAACCCTTTTGACGGATTTCAGTTTCGTTTTACGGTTTTTGAGTTATGTTTATTTTACTAAAGTGGTGTCGAAAGGTTTCCAGATTTTATTTTCTATGAATTCTGAAGAGTAACCTATTTTTATTTTATTGTTAATTATTATTTTGATCTGAAATTTTTTCTTAATATTTTTAGACTTGATTGGGGTTTACCCAGAATTTTGGTGGATTTATTTGAGATTTTTTACAAACCTTTTCATGCTTGCAAATAAAGAGTTTACATGCAAATTTTTCTACTGTTTAGTAAAGAACTTGATTTTCGACCTATTTCTACTTGCTGTTTCTAAATTATTTATGAATATGAAAGTTAGCCTACTGTATCTATTTTGTTAACCTTCTGGTGGATTTGGATTTCAATTTATGGTTTATGAGATATTGCTGTTTTCGTACTACAGTGTACATGATTTCAGATTTGCAAAACTGTCGTGTCTTGATATTTTATGATTTTACTTGACTACTCTATTTATATTGGAAAATTATTAAACTTGATTTTCTATTGCTATACATATAGGGGAATACCCCGGATTTTTCATGAATTTATTTAATGAGTTTTCATACTGTTTTCCTGACTTTGAATATGATCTTCTGATTTATGGCTGAACATGTTTTCTGGATTCAAATCGGTTTTGAGTTATGTTTTTGTGAAATACAATGACTTATTTATATTCGCTGGATTTGGTTGGGAGCCTATTTTCTAGACCTTTCGACTGATTCAGATTTTCATGTTTGTAACAACCGGAATTTCAGTTTTACTGCAGTATGGTCTTGCTGTCCTGAACTAGAAATTTGGTTATTTTATCCTTTTATGTGTTATCTTGCACCCGTACATGTTTATCTTGAACCTTGAACTTGTTACATGATCATGCCATGTTATTCTTGATATTTTTTTCACATATATATGCTTGTTTGACATTAATAATAAATAATCAAGTCGGGGTTTAAGGGAAAAATCTAATAGTGGATAATTCAGAAATGTGTACTCAGAAGGGGATCCACTGGTCCTACGTGATTACTTGATACATGATACTTGATACGTGATTACTTGACACTTGCATGCAAGACACGTGATTACTTGCGACTTGCACAACTTGATACGTGATACATGATACATGATACTTGGAGCTTGGAGCTCGATACTTGATACTTGTCCCTGAGTACACTGCCCTCTATGGTCCACTATGAAATCTAAAGTAAAATTGTTTGTTGTAGCAACCATGTAGTAAAAATTAGGATGCATGAAGTGCTACCTAGATAGCAATAACTACACGACTTGATACATGACACTTGAACATAATACATGTTTACTTGATACTTGACTACATGATACATGATACTTGATACATGACACTTGCTACATGTTTACATGATACTTGATACTTGTTACTTGATCTCGTGACACTTGCTACTTGATACTTGATACTTGTTTACATAATTCTTATTTCACTTGACACTTGATACATGCTACTTATACTTGTTTATCTTGCGCGCCATACTAGTTGTTATATTTTGTTATCATGCCTATTCCATGCTATTAGTTTAGTTTTCCCATGTACTTATATCCTGCATTAAAAGCGGCCTGTAACTTGCATTGACGGGAGTTTGCTTTCACTTTCCTATTCCTGCAATTGTTAAATTGCAGATTTTGGAGAACAGGTTCCTGATGGTGTTGGTGATATGAAATATTAGTGCTGGACTTTGCTATTATAATGCTTGTTGCTTATTTGAACAATTGTACTTGATTACTTGGATTTATTTGTATTTGGGCAATGTGACCCAGGATATTGACTTATTCAGATCTAGATTATTTGAGATTAATATATTTTGGTTTCAAGTATTCTTGTTCGTTTTGACTTATATGTGCATGCTTGGTTGATTCTTTTGCTTCCGACTCTAATTATTCTTTTGAAATGTTGTAAAGATTCTTGAACAGCTTATGAATGATAAAAATTATTCGCTGGGCTTAGTCACGTATCCGTATTCTGTATTCTCTTTTGGGAAGCGAGGCGTGACAATTTCATTATAATATTTTCTATAATTTATTTTATGTTGGGAAGCATCCAAGTGAAATACCAAGTGTTGTTCTTTATTCATTGTACTCTGATGTAAATTTGTTGAAAGTTGTAACACTTGGGTTTGTAAAGGTATTATTGTAACACTGATGTAATGTATTGCAGTTTTATAACATTCAGACTTGTAATACATTTGTGTTGAATAAAAAGTTTTAAATTTTTTTGTTTTTCTGTGTAGTGTGGCTAATTGAAGGAAAAGATTCTGGCTCATGTCACAGTTTCACAGTGTATGAAAATCGGGGTGTTACATATCTTTCCCTTCAAACCATATATAATACAGTAAGTTAACATATATGAAATGTAAAGACTATTGTAGCAGATATCAGCTATATGAAATGTAAAGATTTCATTTTTTAAATGTGTTTAATGATCTTTTTCTTTTGGAAACGGAGCTTGCCGATGTTTTCCCCGTCATTGAGGCCCCTTCAACACCTTCAATGCCACACATGCCACACACTCCATGATTTGGTGGATCTTTGTATAGATACATATAAATTTTGTAGTTTATACTATTTTTAAGATCCATTCAATTTATATATGACAATATTCTAATCATGTACTTGTATTCTTGCAAATTGATACTTTAGGGATATCAAATATATTGATTTGTATTTTTACGAATTCCGAGTTGTTTATATCTTCTTTTGAATCTTCTAATATTTTTGTGTGTGTACAAGTAAACCAAAAAAAAAGAGGGGGGGGGGGGGGGGGGGGGGGGGGGGGGGGGGGAATTCCGACATTTTTTGTTGTTGTAAAAACGCCGGTATAGCTATGATTTTGATTAAAATAAACTTAATTAAAATTATCCCTACCCCGACGTGTTTCAAACGCTGGGGTAGGTATGGGGGCTATATCGGCGTTTTCAAAATACGCTGGGGTAGACCCCATACCTACCGCGATGCGCACTACCCCGACACTTCTACCGCCATTTTTTAAAACACCGGTATGATCTACCATGGTGTTTAAAAATGCTGGTGTAGGCTAAAAAAATTGCCAGGGAAACACTTTTTTGGTGTATTGTCTTAATGGCCACCACAACCACCTCTGCGACCACCTCATCCTGTTTCTCTTCCTCCTCCGTTCATAGCCACCACCACCACCATTCTCATGTCTCCATTAAAACAAGATCCATCTAAATCAATAAAATAATTAAACAAATCTCTCTGTCTCTTCACCAGTCACCATCACCATCTATATTTCTTAATGGCCACTACCACCACCTCTGCAGCGACCACCTCATCATCTTCCTCTTCCTCCTCAATTAGTTGCAATCACCACCACCATCACCGTTCTCAATTGTCCATGAAACCAAAATCTATCAAAACTCAAAACTCCTCATTCATTTTCTACAACCTAAATGCCCCTGAAACTATGGAAACCAAGATCCCAAAACCCTTTTCTGATTCCCCCCCCCCCCCTTTTTTTCCTAACCTCATCCACTTAGAAAGCACATTCACAATTTCCGAAAGATTCACTTATAATAAACACATTTTTGGATTTCTTAGTATGGGATGGAATGTGATTAATTACTCAATCAACTCAAAAATATAAAAGATGGTATTTTTCGATATAACTTTTAATGTTTACATAAATATTGAAATTATTACATTAGTGAGTGATTTGGGAGAGTTGGTGATGGTTGTCGACGGAGGTAGAAAGGATCTTAAAGTCATCAAATTGAAGGATTTAAAGGATTGAGGGAGGAGCATGTGGGATTAGTAAAGAGATTGGTCAATTTGAGGAGAAGCACCATGTAGAAAAGGGGAGCAAACGTTCACCTTTCCCTAGCCCCCCCCCCCCCCCCCCCCCCCCCCCCCCCCCCAAGAAAAAAAATATCAAATCCATAGGATTCAAATTCTCAAATTTCTGAAGGACATGGAAGGTGTGCGATGGTGGCTTCTCACACTTTGGAGGGCTGTGGGAGGAGGATTGCAAGCTGATTTTTCTCTTCTCCTTGGTACCTTCTTCTTCTTCTTCTTCTTTGTTAGAATTATTAGATTTATTATTGATTATTGAATTTATTAAACTAGTATAATGTGTCTCCTATATATAGGATAGAAGGGAAGACTAAACCAATACATTATTCAATATGAGACTAAACTAATCTCTCTTATAATATAATATATAATATCTTAACACCACCTCCCAAACTCAAGTTGGTTTAAATGTAGGGCCGACCCCACCCTTGAGGTGGGTGAGGAGGCATCCTCATGCTCCCAGCGTTTTTGCAATTGTAGGTGTAACACCCTATATTTTTAAATAATTTTTTTTAGATTAATAAATGAATTAAAGTGATTTTTGGTGATTTAATAAATATTTTTCTGAAATTTATCTTTTGCACGCGCAAAACACGTGAAAATATTTTCTTGGGAAGTTCAAAATCAGAAATAATTTTGGAAAAACCAAATATTTATTATTAGGTATTATTTATGATTTTTCTGGATTTTTCTTAAATTTATTTGGTATATTTGCAAATCATACATAAAAGGGCTTTTGTGCAAAATTACCACTTGGAGAGAAAACTCCAGGATTTCGGTTTTCTGGGCTGAGCATGATGGCTAGCCAACTCAGTGGTAAATATTTTACTTTTTTTTCTAATAGATTTGTTTTATTTCTCAAATTTGTTAAATAATGGTCTTTTTGCAAAATTGCCACTTAGAGGCCAAAATTACAAAATTTATATTCTAGATTTGTAACTGATGCTAGCCAGATCTGGGTGGTTATTTTTTTATTTTAAATATCAATTAAATTTATTAATCTAATTACCTAGTATAAATGATCTATATATGTAAAGATATATTTTAAAGAGATATTTTGAAAAATCTTCTCAAAAACCCTAATACCCAAATCTCGACCTATTAAAAGGACAGTAGCAGCCGTCTCTTTGCTGCACAAAACAAAAGACTATTTTATTGTTGGTTTTCTTGGAGTTTCGAAGCGAGGATCTTGTATTTTTGCAAAAGGAAGGACTTTTATTAATTCTTTATTATCTTCGGTTGATTCTTCAATAAGGTGAGTGACATATGTTTATTTTCGTATTGTTCTATGTATGTTGTATGTGGTGATTTATCTAGTAGAATGCATGTTAGATTAATGTATGATGACATAATGAATTTATTGATGGATGGATGATTAAAAGTGGACTTTTTATGAATGTTATGAATAGAATCTCTATATAGAGGACTTAAGAAGGTAAAGAACCTAATAAAAATCATGGGTGTGTTGTCTATTTCTTATTCTTGCTGTTTTGATTACATATATTGGGATTATATGATTTAGATGCACAAAATTGAATAAAGAATGGATTTTTGCTAATTGTGTATAGGAGTGTGTATATATAAGATCTGTTAAGAATTTTGATGAAGGAAAACTTGACTAATACATGTTATAATTGCATATGATCATGGAAAAATTAATCTAACTAGTTGAATATGTGTATACCAAGTTGCAAAAGGGGTTTTGAATTCAAAATGATCAAGTTTTGAAGGGTTTCCATTGAACTTTGGTTTCGGGTCTGATGGTATTCAGCCGAAATTGGGATTTTCTGCTTTTATGAAGTTTTCGATTTATATCTTGAGTTGTTTTGATATTGAGATTTGAATTGAACATAGTACTACTTTACACCATGATTCTTGATGATTTTACTGATATATATTCACATATATACATATATATTCAAAGTGTTTTGTTTTGAAGAAACATGATGAAAATTTGCTCTTTTGTGAATTCGATGAGGATTTGAATTGATTTATAAACTCCAGTATATTTGAAAAGTTGTATTTGATTATCTCAGGAATTTTATTTTACAAATTTATGATTTTACAAAGATTAAACCATGTATTAGGTGGAAAGTGCACGAAAATTTAAGTGGGATGTTTTGAACATGCTAGTCGACCGCCCAAGAACAACACTGGGATCGACGGTTGACTGTCAATTGTGAGGTTTTGAAATTTTAGCATGTCGGTCGACCGCTGTCTTTTTGAACTGTTTTGACAGTCGACCGACAGCGGCTGTGTAGAGCATTTTGCTGAGTTTTTCCTTGATTTCTGGAACGATTATTTCTTTGCATTTATGGATTATTGATCTACTGTTTTAGATAGAATTTTTGCTACAGATTACTATATTTTACAGAGAGTTATATTTTCATTATAATATAATTTAAATTGTATTTCTAGGACTTTAAAAAGTGAAATATATACGGTTTCCGAAGGAATTGATGTTTCGTGATTTTTCTACAGCTTCAAAATGCGAATCTCAGTTAATTAAGAGATTTAATCTCGGGTTTTACTTCTGAAAATTTTGTGGGTGTTTGGATAAATTTAGATTTTTTTGATTAAAAAAGTTTTTGTTGATATAAACGATTTGATAAGGGGATTAAGAGTTTTAATGAAATATTTTGTGTTGATATTTGATTTGAGAATCTCTAGGGGTTGAGTGGGGTTCCTATAAATCGACAGATGAGATTTTGTGAATTTTGACCTGTTGGGTCTTGGGGTTGTTTTGGTGGAATAAAGTTCGGCAAGATACACCAACTCTAGAGAGGGGACAATTGTATTTTAATTAATAATAATCAACCTAAGGATAGGCACTAGTGGAGATGTGACAGAACTTGGGAAACGTAAGTATATGCTCTGTTGTTAGTCCAACGGATGCGTTCCAGGACTGTTTGTTATTGTATGCCGAGAGGATAGTTGGTATGTTCGCGTGTCGAGGGTCGGCAGGCCTATTCAGGGAACATATGGTGCATTCGCGTATCGATGATCGGCGGGCCTACTCACGGGATGTACTGTGTATCTGCACGTCGAGGGTCGGTAGGCTTATTCATAGGATATACGACAGGGAGGTGATTCTCCGGTTTTTGAGCTATGCTTACGTGATGCTTGCGCATCGAGGGTTGTCAGACCTATTCGCGGAGTAATCTAGATCTTGTTTCTATCATCGTAGTAGGATTAGTTGCATAACGAGGGATTCAACCCTATAAAGTGGAGAACGATAAGGGCTTGCATCGGACCTATATAGTATGGAATGCATAGAATCCGACAAGTATGTATTAGAGAGTCATCATACTACATTTGCGTTTTCTTGACTTGTATTATGCATGATGTTTTCCTATTTTCCTACACTTGACACTTAAGTCTAGTTTCGCTTGATGTTTTCATGCTTTATTTATTGTTATTTCATTATCCATGTGTTACTACTGTGGAAATGTGTTGGTTATGAGTTTATTCTTTATGTTTTATTTATATTGTATTTCTTTTGATGTCACTCACACCGTTATGGCTGACCCCTGTAGTTTTGGGGGTTAGGGTTATCTCTAGCCTCATATTTTACAGGTGGGCACCTATAGCTTGGGATTGGATGCTTGTGGTAGAATGATAATATGTCTGATGCAATTTGTAAAAGAATGTGTTGTAAAGAAAAGAAATTGTAATTCGAGGTGTTTTAATTTTCCGCTGTGCTATGTAAAGAATGAATGTAATAAAAGTTGAAAAAAAAATATCTGTTTTTGGCTATGTTTACTATTACATTGAGGTAGATGCTGGGAATTATGCCACGTATTTCTGAGATATTATATTGGAAATTCAGGGCGCTACAGAGATTGGTATCAAAGCATGCTTCAATAGTAATGATAAACATGGTATAAGAATAAACCTAGGTAGACATTAGAGCGTGAGTACCTAGGTGTGGACATTAGAGTGTGAGTATCACATAGAATTAAAATAAGATGAAATGGTTTGGGGTATAGTTGAGACTTTTTCCATGGGTATTGATGTGAATATGAATTGTGTTGTGATGCTCTAACTTTTTCCACATTTTGCAGTATTCAGTATAATGGCAGGACCCAGGACCAGGAATGGTGGAAATGGTGATGGGGCTGAGGGTTCCCATGGGGCCGGTCTTGATCTTGAGACAGAAATTGCTGGGGTGTATCAGACCTTGAACTCGTTCTTGGTAGCCAACATGGCTCAGAATTAGAATCAGAATCAGAATCAAGGGGCTGGACCAGTGCTTGTTAATGCCGATCCAATTAAGCAGGTCGAGTCCTTCAAGTGGATGAAGCCGCCTATTTTTGAGGGGCAGTCTGATCCAAATGAGGCCGATGATTGGATTAGACAGATGGAATTGGTCTTCGAAGTTTTGGAAAGCCCAGCAGCCAACAAGGTGAAATTGGCTACAATACAGTTAGAGAAGGATGCTGCCATCTGGTGGCAGTCAGTGAAGAGGACTTTTGAGGATCAACGGGTGACTTGGGAGGCTTTTCTAGAAGAGTTCAGGGGTCGTTTCTTTACTCTGGATATTCAGGAGAAGAAGACAACGAAATTCTTGAATCTGCTGCATGGCAGCATGTCAGTGCGCAAATATGAGACTAAGTTTGCTCAGCTGTCAAAGTATGCACCAGAGCTGATTGTTGATGAGGCAAAGAAGGCCAAGAAATTCAAGCAGGGCTTGAGGCCGAATTTGAGGTCGCGGATGATACCATTGGGCATCAGAAGGTTTGATAAGCTGGTCAGGAGAGCAGCTATGACAGAAGAAGAATTGGATCTGTTCCAGAAGTAGGAGACCTGGAACAGGAACAACAGCCCAGCAGCAAGTTAGAGCGGGAAGAAGTTCCCAGTGAAGTAGGGCAAGTTCAGTAGGCCAGAGCAGAAGGCGTCCGTAATTCAAGGCGTGACTTGTTTCAACTGTGGAGAGGCAAACCACTATCAGTCATCATGCACCAAGCCACCTAAGGCACGGTCTTGTTATCATTGTGGTCGTGAAGGGCATATCAGACCAAACTGTCCGTAGTTGAAGAAGGAAGGTGCAAGCGGGGGCAAATTTCAGAGGCAGAGGCGAGTGTTCGCATTAACTGAGGAAGATGCGGGTAACTCAGTGGATGTGATCCAGGGTATGCAAGAATTTTAAATTCATTTATTTGATGTATTCAGTAAAACTTTGTTTAAGAATAAATTAGATATTTGAGTATCATTCTTCATGTAACATGATTTGTCTTGATTAATGGAATAAAAGCAAAAGTTTTATTTGATACTGGTTATTCACATACATTTGTGTCGCCCAATTTTGCTAAAGTTTTAGGTGTAGAACCTAAGGTATTTCTAGGCAGAGTCTTGTCAGTGGCAACACCATCAGGAGAAGAATTGATTGCTGATCAATATTATGAGGTCTGTGATATCGAGATTGGTGGGAGATTATTCGGCATTGATCTCATTGAACTGCAAGTCATGGGTGTGGATGTGATTGTGGGCATTGATTGGATGAAAATATATGATGCCAAAATTGAATGCAAGAAGAAAGAGGTGTTGGTGAAGGCACCAAGAGGTCATGCAGTGACTTTTCAGGGGAAGAAGAAGGACCCGAAAGTGGCTGCAATGGTATCTAAGTTGATGATTCTAGATGAAGTCAGAAGCATTTCGGTTGTCAGGAATTTTCTTATGGTATTCTTGGAAGATTTGTCGGGATTGCCACCGCAGCGAGATGTTGAGTTTTGTATTAATGTTCATCTAGGAAGTGCTCTGATTTCTAAGGCTCCGTCCAGGATGGCACCTGTAGAGCAGGATGAAGTTAAAGAGCAGATTGAGGAATTGCTGAGTAAGGGATTCATTAGGCCGAGTTCTTCACTGTGGGGAGCACCAGTGTTGTTAGTGAAGAAAAATGATGGGTCAATGAGGATGTGCATTAACTATCAGGAGTTGAACAGAGTGACCATTCAGAACAAGTATCCGCTTCCACGGATTGATGATCTGTTTGATAGGCTTCGGGGAGCATCTGTATTTTCGAAGATTGATTTGCAGTTAGGGTATTATCAAGTCCGAGTTGAGGAAGATGTGAGCAAGACAGCTTTCAAAACTCGTCATGGGTAATGTATTTGGTTTCAAAGCCCTACGAGCTCTACGTCTGGAGGATCTACGAATTCCTCCTGCTTACTCCAAAACTTTCCAAGGCCCGCCTCACGGCATCCAAGTTGAAAGAGATAAATTGAACAAGTATGGTCGTCCCCTGTTGGGATGTACTATTAAACCAAAATTGGGATTATCTGCAAAATACTACGGTAGAGCGGTTTAAGAATGTCTGCGTGGTGGGCTTGATTTTACCAGGGATGATGAAAACGTGAACTCACAACCTTTCATGCATTAGAGACTCTATGAGTTTTTGGTAATGCCATTCGGAGTGACGAATGCATCGGCAGTGTTTATGGACATGATGAATCGGATTTTGTGGCCATTTATTGATTCCTTTGTGGTGTTATTCATTGATGATATTCTGGTATATTCGAAGTTAGAGGAAGAGCACTCTAAGCACTTGAGAGAGGTATTGAAGAAGTTACAGGAACGTAACTTATATGTCAAGCTGTCGAAGTATGAGTTTTGGAAGTTTGTGGTAGGTTTCCTTGGTCATATCCTTTCTAAAGAGGGAGTGGCCACTGATCCTCAGAAGTTCGAAACAGTGAAGAGTTGGACCAGGCCAACGACAGTGAAGAAATTCAAAAGTTTCTTGGGTTTGGCTGGGTACTACAGGAGAATCATTCAGAGCTATGCACAGATCGCAGTACCTTTGACAGGATTAACTCGGAAGAATGTGGCATTCACTTAGACTGATAAGTGTGAGGCGAGTTTCCTTGAGCTAAAGGAGAGGTTGACGACTGGACCTATCTTAGCTTTGCCACAACCTGGGAAGGACTATGATATCTTCAATGATGCGATACTCAGAGGTTTAAGGTGCGTCTTGATGTAAGAAGGGAAGGTTATTGCATATGGTTCGAGGCAGTTGTGTCTGCATAAGAAGAACTATCCGATGCACGATCTGAAATTGGCAGTTATTATCTTTGCCTTGAAGCAGTGGAGGCATTATGTATATGGAAATAAGGTCAACATGTATACCGACCACAAGAGCTTGAAGTATATTTATCAGCAGAGAGATCTAAATCTTCGGCAGAGAAAGTGGTTGAAAGTGTTGGAAGATATTCATCCTGAGATCAAATATCATCCAGGCAAGGCGAATGTGGTAGCCGATGGGCTTAGTCGGAAGAGCAGTTTGTCGAGTTTGATCATTACTCAGAGAGAGTTGGCAGCAGAGTTTGATCAGGCAGGTATTGAGGTTGTACTGTAGGGTTTGGGAGCATCTTTGCCTCAGTTAAGGCTGCAGCCTTCTTTGAGAGAGTAGATTATGGAGGGTCAGAAATCAGATGCAAAGATTCAGAAGATGTTGCAGCAGGTTTCCGATAGCAAGTTATCAGAGTTCCGTGTCCAAGATGGAGTTCTGTGGATGGGTGAGAGGTTGTGTGTACCGGAGAATGCATATTTGAGGGAGAGTATCTTGCAGGAGGCACAACGTATCTTGTTGTCAGTACATCCTGGAGGCACGAAGATGTACAAGGACATCAAATGACACTTTTGGTGGTCTGGTATGAAGAGGGATGTGGCAGACCTTGTGGCAAGTTGTCTGACTTGCCAACAAATCAAAGCAGAGAATCAAAGGCCTGGAGGTTTGTTACAGCCATTTTCAATTCCGGAATGGAAGTGGGAGAACATCAGCATGGATTTCATCACAGGGTTGTCGAGGTGTCTGATGGGCAATGACTCGATTTGGGTTATTGTGGATCGTTTGACCAAATCAGCTCACTTTCTGTCCATGAAGATTACTTGGTCGTTGGAGAAATTGGCAGAGTTGTACATTGATGAGATTGTGAGACTTCATGGAGTTCCTGTGTTGATTATTTTCGACAGGGATGCGAGGTTCACATCGAGGTTTTGGAAGGGTTTGCAAGCAGCTTTGGGTACCAAAACCGATTTCAGTACTATTTTTCATCCGCAGACCGATGGTCAGACTGAAAGGGTGAATCGAGTATTGGAGGATATGCTGAGAGGTTGTGTTATGGATTTTGGTGGCAGTTGGGAGAGGTAGTTGGCATTGGTTCAGTTTGCTTATAACAACAGTAACCATGCAAGTATCGGGATGGCTCCGTATGAAGCTCTGTACGGGAGGAAGTGCGGGACACCCGTTTGTTGGTATGAAGTTGGTGAGAGGCAGATGTGTGGGCCTGAGATTGTGCGGCAGACATCGGAGAAGATCGAGCTTATTTGTAAGAGGTTGGTCGAGGCTGAGAGTCGGCAGATGAGTTATGCAGACACTCGACGAAGGACTTAGAGTTTGAGGATGGGGATGCAGTCTTTCTCAAGGTGTCTCCGACTAAAGGAGTGATCAGGTTTGGGAAGGGAGGCAAGTTGGCGCCAAGGTACATTGGGCCACACAGAATTTTGAGGAGGATTGGTATGACAGCATATAAGTTAGAGCTACCGGAGGAATTGGCACAGGTGCACGATGTGTTCCATGTGTCGATGTTGAGGAAGTATGTGACGGATCAGAATCATCCGTTGGCGGAAGTGCCTGAAGGTCTACAACTGAACTTGAGTTATAAGGAGCGGCCTGTAGAGATTGTTGATCGTAGGCAGAAGGTGGTGAGGAATAAGGTGATACATATGGTCAAGGAATTGTGGAGGAACCAGCAATTTGAGGAAGCTACTTAGGAGCCAGAGGATCGCATACATAAGGATTTTCCTGAGCTCTTTGTATGATTGTATTCTTTTCATTAAATTGTAATCTCTTGTGTAATTTCTTTTTTTAAACTATATTTCCATTTATGTGATTGCATTTTCTTTTGCTTATATCGTTTGGTCCCTATTAGTAGTAGTTCTGAGGACAGAACTATTCTAAGGAGGGATTGATGTAACACCCTATATTTTTAAATAACTCTTTTGATATTAATAAATGAATTAAAGTGATTTTTGGTGATTTAATAATCATTTTTCTGAAATTTATCTTTTGCACGTGCAAAACACGTGCAAATATTTTTTTGAGAAGTTAATGATCATAAATTATTTTGGGGAAACCTAATATTTATTAATAGGTATTATTTACAAATTTTCTGGAATTTTCTGGATTTTTCTGATATTTATTTGACATATTTGCAAATATTGCAAAAAGATGGGCTTTTGTGCAAAATTACCACTTGGAGTAAAAAATCCAGGATTTTGGTTTTCTAGGCTGAGCATGATGGCTAGCCAACTCAGAGGTAAATATTTTACTTTTTTTTCTAATAGATTTGTTTTATTTCTCAAATTTGTTAAATAATGGTCTTTTTGCAAAATTCCCACTTAGAGGCCAAAATTACAAAATTTATATTCTAGATTTGTAACTGATGCTGGCCAGATCTGGGTGGTTATTTTTTTATTTTAAATATCAATTAAATTTATTAATCTAATTACCTAGTATAAATGATCTATATATGTAAAGATATATTTTAAAGAGATATTTTGAAAAATCTTCTCAAAAACCCTAATACCCAAATCTCGACCTATTAAAAGGACAGTAGCAGCCGTCTCTTTGCTGCACAAAACAAAAGACTATTTTATTGTTGGTTTTCTTGGAGTTTCGAAGCGAGGATCTTGTATTTTTGCAAAAGAAAGGACTTTTCTTAATTCTTTATTATCTTCGGTTGATTCTTCAATAAGGTGAGTGACATATGTTTGTTTTCGTATTGTTCTATGTATGTTGTATGTGGTGATTTATCTAGTAGAATGCATGTTAGATTAATGTATGATGACATAATGAATTTATTGATGGATGGATGATTAAAAGTGGACTTTTTATGAATGTTATGAATAGAATCTCTATATAGAGGACTTAAGAAGGTAAAGAACCTAATAAAAATCATGGGTATGCTGTCTATTTCTTATTCTTGCTGTTTTGATTACATATATTGGGATTATATGATTTAGATGCACAAAATTGAATAAAGAATGGATTTTTGCTAATTGTGTATAGGAGTGTGTATATATAGGATCTGTTGAGAATTTTGATGAAGGAAAACTTGACTAATACATGTTATAATTGCATATGATCATGGAAAAATTAATCTAACTAGTTGAATATGTGTATACCAAGTTGCAAGAGGGGTTTTGAATTCAAAATGATCAAGTTTTGAAGGGTTTCCATTGAACTTTGGTTTCGGGTCTGATGGTATTCAGCCGAAATTGGGATTTTCTGCTTTTATGAAGTTTTCGATTTATATCTTGAGTTGTTTTGATATTGAGATTTGAATTGAACATAGTACTACTTTACACCATGATTCTTGATGATTTTACTGATATATATTCACATATATACATATATATTCAAAGTGTTTTGTTTTGAAGAAACATGATGAAAATTTGCTCTTTTGTGAATTCGATGAGGATTTGAATTGATTTATAAACTCCAGTATATTTGAAAAGTTGTATTTGATTATCTCAGGAATTTTATTTTACAAATTTATGATTTTACAAAGATTAAACCATGTATTAGGTGGAAAGTGCACGAAAATTTAAGTGGGATGTTTTGAACATGCTAGTCGACCGCCCAAGAACAACACTGGGATCGACGGTTGACTGTCAATTGTGAGGTTTTGAAATTTTAGCATGTCGGTCGACCGCTGTCTTTTTGAACTGTTTTGACAGTCGACCGACAGCGGCTGTGTAGAGCATTTTGCTGAGTTTTTCCTTGATTTCTGGAACGATTATTTCTTTGCATTTATGGATTATTGATCTACTGTTTTAGATGGAATTTTTGCTACAGATTACTATATTTTACAGAGAGTTATATTTTCATTATAATATAATTTAAATTGTATTTCTAGGACTTTAAAAAGTGAAATATATACGGTTTCCGAAGGAATTGATGTTTCGTGATTTTTCTGCAACTTCAAAATGCGAAACTCAGTTAATTAAGAGATTTAATCTTACTTCTGAAAATTTTTTGGGTGTTTGGATAAATTTGGATTTTGTTGATTAAAAAAGTTTTCGTTGATATAAACGATTTGATAAGGGGATTAAGAGTTTTAATGTAAGATTTTGTGTTGATATTTGATTTGAGAGTCTCTAGGGGTTAAGTGGGATTCCTGTAAACCGACAGATGAAATTTTGTGTATTTTGACCAGTTGGGTCTTGGGGTTGTTTTGGTGGAATAATGTCCGGCAGGGTACACCAACCTAGAGAGGGAAAAATTGTGTTTTAATTAATAATAATCAACTTAAGGACGGACACTAGTAGAGATGTGATAGAACTTGGAAAACGTAAGTATATGCTCTGTTGTTAGTCCAACGAATGCGTTCCAGGACTGTGTGTTGTTGTGTCCCGAGAGGACAGTTGGTATGTTCGCGTGTCGAGGGTCGGCATGCCTATTCACAGAACATATGGTGCATTCACCTGTCGAGGGTCGGCGGGCCTATTCACAGGATGTATTGTGCATCTGCACGTCGAGAGTCGGCAGGCCTATTCGTGGGGTACACGGTAGGGAGGTGATTCTCCGGTTTTTGAGTTATGCTTACATGATGCTTGCGCGTCGAGGGTTGTCAGGCCTATTCGGGGAGTAATCTAGATCTTGTTTCTATCAGCGTAGTTGGATTAGTTGCAGAATGAGGGATTTAACTCTATAAAGTGGAGAACGATAAGGGTTTGCACCGGACCTATGTAGTATGGAATGCATAGAATTCGACAAGTATGCATTAGATAGTCATCATACTACATTTGTGTTTTCTTGACTTGTATTATGCATGATGTTTTCTTGTTTTTCTACACTTGACACTTAGTCTAGTTTCACTTGATGTTTCCATGCTTTATTTATTGTTATTTCATTATCCATGTGTTGCTACCGTCGGAATGTGTTGGTTATGAATTTATTCTTTATGTTTCATTTATGTTGTATTTCTTTTGATGTCACTCACACTGTAATGGCTGACTCCTGTAGTTTTGGGGGTTATAGTTATCTCTAGCGTCCTGTTTTACAGGTAGGTACCTATAGCATGAGATTGGTTGCTTGTGGTAGAATGATAATATGGCTTATGCAATTTGTAAAAGAATGTGTTGTAAAGAAAAGAAATTGCAATTTAAAGTGTTTTAATTTTCCACTGTGCTATGTAAGGAATTGATGTAATAAAAGTTGGAAAAAAAATTATCTGTGTCTGGCTATATTTACTATTACATTGAGGTAGATGCTGAAAATTGCCACGTATTTCTGAGATATTATATTGGAAATACGGGGTGCTACATTAGGGGCCCCCAAATGTGTAATTCCCTTGTAAAGATAGGCACGTATTTTGCGCCTAAAAGAAAAATACTATTATTAGGGAGCCCCAAAAATAATTATTTGAGGCTTTAATTTTTTTTTTTTAATTATTTGGATTTAGGCTTGAAGACTTGAATTGAATTTGAGACTTTAAATTTAGGTGATTTAAAACAAATTTATATATTTTGCATATTTTGTTTTCAACAATGTGCAAATTTTTTGTATACAGGTTTTTTTTTGTATGAGGGGCCCTATTTTGGGAGTTCACCTCGGGCCCCCTGGAACTCAGGGCCGGCCATGTTCAAACAATATGAGTTTGGAATATTGACAATGTTGATGTGGTAGGGACGGCAAACAGTGATGCAGGAACAACGCTAAAGTAAATGGTGCATTAGTTTAGAATATTGACTCAGTTGATGTGACTGGGATGGCAAACAGTGATGCAGGAACGACGCTCAAGTAGATGGTGTAGGGAAGGTGTTTGATGGCTCAGAGAAGGCGCACTATTGGTGCATGTTGGGATCTCATCTTTGACTTGAGAATTGTCGTATGTTGTGGAAGGAAGTGGCACACTATTGGCGCATGTTGGAATCTCACCCCTGACTTGTGAATTATCGTATGTTGTGGAAGGAAGTGGCACCCCTGACTTGAGAATCGTCCCTGAACTGAGAACTGTGATGATGTTGATATCTCCCCCTCTCAAACTCAGTGTGAGTTTGCTGACAAATACTGTAGAAGCTGAAGGACCTACAAGAAATAATAATATTTTTTTTTCAAAACAAAACAAAAACGGGTTTGGGTTTGGTTTGGAGAAACGGGTCGGGTATAAGAGAGTGGATATAGGCTTAGCGGGTCGGGTTTGGGAGTTGGGTATTGGGTTTGTGGGTTTAAGGTTAAAAAAATGTTTTTTTATCTGAACAATGGTAGATGGCGGCTAGGGTTGTGGTGGCTGCAGGATCGAGAGACTTCGGCGAGGGTGGCAGATCAGTTTGGAGTGGTTGACGATAGTGGTAAATGAAGAAAAAACTGAATCTGGATCGAATCACAATGAGGGCTATTCTAATGGCTCTTCTGAAGCTAATGGACGCAATAAGAACACTCCTGAATTGGTTGTTTATGAGCAATTTGAGCGACATCAAACTCAAGGAGCAATTCCGAATCGATCTCTGGAGAGATCGCAAAGGACCCTACTTCCTGCTTTGATTTTGCAGAAACACGCACATTGGGTAAGACCTTATGCAGGGATATCATTCATGGCAGTCCAGATGTGAAATGGGAAAGCATCAAAGGGTTAGAAAATGCAAAACACCTTCTGAAAGAAGCAATCGTCATGCCTATCAAATACCCCAAGTATTTCACTAGCCTTCTTTCACCTTGGAAGGGTATCTTACTATTTGGACCTCTAGGCACAGGCAAGACGATGCTTGGAAAAGTTGTGGCAACAGCGAGAGGCGACGACGGCAGCAAGAGAATGGCAGTGGGTTTGAGTTGCATCGGGAGTAGGATGGTGTTGGTGGTCGGGATTTGGTAGGCAGTGGCTAGTCAGGTTGAGGTCGAGGATGATGAGGGTGAGATTGCTAATGTTGTTGCTAATGTAGAAGACATCGGAGGTGAAGGAGGTTGCCGGAGGAGGTGATGAGGTGGTCTTGTCGTGGTCGACGTGGGACAGGATGCAAATGAAGATCAAAGAAGGGATTTGGTTTCTTGCTGTTGATTTGTTGTGTTGTTGACGGTTAGGTTTGGAGACTTGATCGCGAGAGATGTTGGGAGGTAGAGTGATTCCGATGAAGACGAGAATCACTCCACCTCGATAACGAAGATCAAATTAGTATAGGCCTTATAGGAATAAAGGCTCTGATACCATGATAGAATTATTGGATTTATTATTGATTATTGAATTTATTAAATTGAGTACAATGTGTCTCCTATGTGTAAGAGAGAAGGGAAAACTAAACCAATACATTATTCAATATGAGACTAAACTAATCTCTCTCATAATATAATATATAATATTTTAACATTCTTCTTCTTCTTCTTCTTCTTCCCCAAATCAAACTATGGTTTACATATAAGCTAAAAAAATCATGAATTGGGGGTAATTCAAGGATAACTTGGTCAATAAAATATTTTTCCGCGGCACATCAATGCATGTGATGGCCAAATATATGGAGTATGGTATACAGCAAACAAATATAACGGCAATAGGGTAAAGTGCCACACACAAAAAAATGGTAGGGTCTGGTGTAAATAAGGAAACATAGTAGGATTAAGTGAAATTTATATTTTATATATATATATATATATATATATATATATATATATATATATATATGAAAAATACTCCATTGAAAACATACTGTAGCATGGAAAACGTGAAAACAAACTTAGGCCGTTGTTGGAAACAACGGCCTAGGTTATAGGCCGTTGTTTTCAACAACGGCCTAGGTGGTTTTCACGTGTTTTCACAATATTTGCGTTTTCAATGGAGCATTGCCCTATCCAAAGGTTGAATGCACACAGTGTGCACACCATGGCTAGTGCACAACGGAAGGGATATACATATATATATATATATATATATATATATATATATATATATATATATATATATATGTATATCCCTTCCGTTGTGCACTAGCCATGGTGTGCACACTGTGTGCATTCAACCTTGGGGCCTTCGTATCGACGATGCGAACCGTTCATATCGATCAACACGTCTAAATAGGTATAAATCTGTAAAGTTAAGTCATTTGAAATTCATTTGCCCATCCATCATGTCATTATAAAAAAAAATGAAATTCAACTGTGCAATTTATATATAGTGAACGAGGTTGGAACTTAGGAGGATTGTGTATCTTTGACTTCCTCCGATCATTGCACTAACATAATGTTTCTAGATCCTTGATTTGGATTCCGTCCATCAAGATCCAAGATTTATACCATTCAATTTAAACAAAATTTGATAGTCCCCAAATCCTTTATCATGATTGAACCTTGACTAATCATTGATCGAGATTAAGCCCAGAGAATTCCATATCAAATTTTTGCGTTCTTGCAATAGCATTTTTCTTGTAAATTTCTACAAATATGGAGAAAGAAAAACTGCACTTCATTATGTAGCAAAAGGATGTGATCAGTCCGCCTTCAATTGCTAAAATTTTGCATTTCCTTATTCCATATCCTGTTATAGAGAAATTCGATCCTTCCGTTATAGGGAGGGAAAATTAAACCTTAAGATTACTAGAAGAATATTTAAATTTTGGTTCGTCAATTATATAACTCGATTTTTTGCTTGTAGTGCCCAACAACACCATAAAGATCTAGATACACTAATAACAAAATTTCAGCTTTAACACAAGATCTCACGAACACGGAAACAAAACAATATGCAGAGATTGTCAATACATTATACTGAATAAATATAAAGATACAAATGAGATAACTCCTTAATATATATGTCTCACCTTTGATAGCACTCGGTACAAGAACATACCTCAGTTCTGTACATCTCAAACCCTAGGATTTACATTCATATTTATAACCCCCAAGTAAACCTTAAAAAATAAACACAAATCGGCCCAAAATAGATCCAAACCCGCGACCCGTTGGCATAACATCTACACCATTGCGGTCGACTGCAAGACTCGATGGTTGACTGCAGTGAAACTCAAACAAGCCAGAGAGAAACCCGGTCAACTGTTAATTCAACAGGTATGACAGTCAACTGTCAAGTCTGTTTTGCTGCTCCTCGGCTTATTGTTGTGCTCTTGTCACTTGCTGCTTCGTGTCTTCTCCATTTCCAAACTCTTGTACTAGTGTATTAGGTCCACAGATCCGGACAATCTCCCACATGGCCTAAATGCACCAAACTTCAAAACGTAAATCTGTTTCTTGCATTACCTCTGCTAGCCTCCCACTCCTTGTGAAAGACCGAGCACCCCACGCCCCTCAACCACGTCAAGGGAACAAACACCCCCTCATCAACTTATGAAGGACGTACCTCACCAACTATCGCATAGAGCACGAATAATGGAGAAACACTCTCCCTTTTCACCGTGTCGAATTTTGTATTGCTAGACTCCCCAATTTGCAGAATCTTCGCCAACATTGGACATGACATAAAACCTTTCAAGACCCCGAAGCCTCCATAGAAAACACCTCCATAATATTTACATACTACAAGCATCACTCACATTCTCACTATGACCAACTCGACCATACTCATTAACATCACCCCGCATATCGATACCAATGCTCTCAATATCACAAGAGCAACTCGAAGTGTTTGCCATATCACAAATAACCATCGCTGCATCAAACAATTTATCTCCTCTAGGATCCTCCTTGCCATGGTCATCAACTCCCACTAAATGTGCAACCTTTACATCAGCCCCACAACTCTTAGACCTCGGTCGTATCCTACATAGCCTACATCTCGATTTCGGCTGACTGTCAACTATAGGAGAAACACACCCATCATCTCTAAGCAAATACAATGATCCATCATGCTTCCACTTGCTACTTCCTCTGAATCTGCAGTTATACCTCATTGTCCACTACCAAACGTCATCGACAAACCCTCTTTGTCTAGCCTTCCCATCGAGATAAGATTATCTCTCATGTTTGGGACATTTCTCGTCTCCTACAAGACAATCTCTTTTCTATCACAGGCTTTCACGCAAATAGTTCCAGTTCCAATCACAGAGCACCACTGACCATTACCTATGATCACATCTCAAAATAACCATCTTTGTAATCCTCAAATACATCCTTCCCCGAAGTACAATGAAAAGAAGCACCTGAATCTATATACTAATCTCGCGTGCCCAATTCTACCCTTGCTGATAGACATAACTCATCACCAATTGTATCGTCGGCCACTACATTGGCTTGCTTTGATGGTTCTTGCTTCTTCTTCATAAGAGCTTTACAACTACGCATCATGTGACCCTGCTTGTTGCAATACCAACTCAGGTCCACCACCATCGTTGCTATCTTCAGACCCATTCCATGACTCACTTCTCTGATCCATTCCCATTCGACTTTCCTTAGATCTCCCACGCCTTTCAACTGAAACTACGAAATATCTAGAAGATGATGAAAACTCTTTGTTTCCCTTCCTTCTCACCACCTCGTTCATGATGCTGCTCACAACATCCGGTAGAGTCGTTGAATCTGTCATAGTTCCTGTAATAGTCTATTCAGAAGTAACAATGTATGTGCTCTCTCTGAAAACTTTAACCCCGAAGCTTCAAATTGGTTGTACACCAAACAAAAATTGTTCACATGTTTCGTTACTGAACTCCTTTCTCCCAACTTCATATTAACAAATTCCTTCAAGTAAAATTTGATTCGATGCCGACGGTTTCTCATACATATCATCTCCATAGCCTCCTTCGTGGTCTTTTCCTTCGAGATGTGAAATACTGCTTTCCTACTCAGTGCTAACTTAATCTTTCCAAGCACCTTCTGATCCAAAAGATTCCATGCCGCCAAGATCTTCGCATCCTTGTTTACACCTTCCAGCTTCTAATTGAGCATCTAAATCTTTCTAAAGGAGATAGGCCACTATCTTAATCTTTCACATCACGAAATCACTTCCATCGAATCTCTCGGCTTTCAAATTGCTATCGGTCATCACGAAATCCTAAGCTCTGATACCACTTTGTAGTGCCCAACAATGCCCACAAACACCTAGCTAATAACAAAATTCCACCACAAATGCAAGATCTCACAACTACAAGAACAAAACGATATACAGAAATAGCCAATACTTCTTACTCAAGAAACAGAAAGATACAAAAGAGATCTCTTTCTAATATGTCTCTCTCACACATTTGATAGCACTCAATACAAAAAGTTCGCTCAATTATGTATATCTCAAACCCTATGATTTACATCTATACTTATAGCATAAACCCTAGAAAAACATAAATCGGCCCAAAACAGATTTAAAATCGCAACCCGTTAATTTAACATAAGCACCGTTGTGGTCGACTACGCTACTCGACAACCGACTGCAATGAGACTCAAACAAATCGGAGAGAAACCCAATTGACTGTGCTCCTCATCGGTCGACTGTCAAACCAACCGATATGACAGTCGACTATACATTTGACTCAAGTCCGTTATGCTGCTCTTATGCTTGCTGTTGTGCTTCTATCACTTGCCGCTTTGTGTCTTCTCATTCTCTAAACTCTTGTGCTAGTGTATTAGGTCCACAGATCATAACAAAAAAGTATAATAAAAAGAGCAGTAAAAATTCCACCGTAGTGGAAAATTCAAAACCCTCCAATAAGAGAAGGGAAATTTTTTTTTTTTGAGGAAAAGGTGGAATAATGCCACCCTGTTTCATTAATGAGCGATTAATAAACAACCCCGACCAGCCGGGAAAGTACAAAACAGTGCAGGAAATAAAACATAACCCCCAACAAAACCCTGGGGGTTGGATTACATCAACCAGCCTAAAGGCAACCAAAATCCAAAAGCAAAGTACAAGGTCTGATACAAAATATGTAATAGCGAGGCTAGAGTCCACTCAACCGTCTAGAGTAGGCCCGATCAAGAGAAGGGAAAATTGGAACGTGTTGCATCTCATATAACTGATATTCTGTTTGAATTAAAGCACAAATAAAGAGCACACAATTAATTTCTTTTATGTTATATGTACATTTACATGCTAAAATACAGTATTTATTACTAAATGCTTTGGTTTAGTAATCGAGTTATGTGGAGTTACACAGGGTTAGGAAACAAATTTAACGAGAGTAATCTCGTAATTCTGTATAACTTCTGTCATCATACCTAAACTTCGTTCTCAAACATCTTAATTGACTAGTTAGTGTGTCTCTGATGAAAGAGATGGACAACAACCTAAGCATCATATCATTCCAAAAAGAAAAACAACCAAGTCATGCATCTTGGAATCTTTTTTTTTTTTTTTGAAGGAAGCATCTTGGAGTCTTCCTCGATCCCTCTCAAAAATGAACTCGGCATCTCTATCTAATTCTATATTGCTAGTTTAATAGGATAGCAATAAGTTCACTACACTTCACCATCTCTTTGCTGCTACCTTACAAATCTATACCGAATCTATGAAGGGGACTTGTGCGGATTTGATACAGATGACTTGTAACAGAGAGATCACATAAATCGATCGGTGCTAATTTCCGTTTACACTTGAATAGACTCGATCATATGCAGATAATGAATGGTACTGTAATGTAGGGAAACGTCAAGATAGCTGAAGGCAACATAAATTAGCTATTTTTCGTTTTTTTTTTTTTTTTTTTCTTTTTTTTTTTTTTTTTTTTGGAAAAGAAAATTTAGAAGTTAGGAAATTAGGATGTATGCAACTTATAAATCCCATGTGCTAATGCAAAAGAAGTAGAAATCAAATACAAATTCTTCCCCAAAAAAGAGGCAAAGTAAACTTTTCCTATCTGACCAGATAAGTCATGCATTACTAATCTGGTCAACACTACGGTATGGCCCTGGCAAATTTTTTCCCAAACTGTCCCACTTTTTGAAAAGTTTTTTCAAAATGTCCTTATTTTTTTAAAAATTTTCAGAACGCCCTACTCACTTTTTGAAAAAGCGAGTTTGGCTAAATCCTCATCGCTTTTTCAGAAAGCGAGTTTTAGATTTTGGTTTTGCACCTGCCTGCACTCGCTTTCTCAAAAAACGAGGGGATTTATCCCACACTCGCTTTTTGAAAAAGCGAGTGTCGATTGGGTCTTTAACCCCCGAAACTCGAAATCATATCTCACATTTCTTTAATTCTCTATCTTCCTCCTCTTCTAACCCCGAAACTCAACCCATCTCTCATCTCATTTTCATCAAATAACCACAAAAATTCGTCGATTAACCCATAAAATCGCTCTAAAAATCCTAAACCCATCTTCCGAAAGATCCAAATTTTGAAATTTTGATATACTTGAAGAGGATAGCAACTTCAACTCTTCTACCCAAATATCTACGGCTATATCCTTTCGAATAAGCTTGTGAAGGTATGATGCATATTGGCCTATTATTTTGTTCATTTTCATAGGTTTTGTTTTTGGGTAGATAATAACTCGTATATTCGTATAAATATACGTAGGTATGGATTATGATATTCCTATTTGGTTATACTTTGGTGGTGAAATAATTCGTGATCCAAAGATTAGTTGTTGTTATACTGCAGTGGATCCTAAAATAATTTGGATACCTCGTACCATTACATTGGCAGAATTAAGTTGAGAAAATTTATGAAGTTACTAATTGGGATAGGGATCAATGGAATGTGAAAATTTTAGCTCGATACGCAGCAGGAAAAGGAGATGATCAGTATTTTATGGCAGTGCCCGTTTCTACTGATAATGCTATGAAGTCAATGATTGCTATGACACTTGATCCCAATTGTACTTGGTCTGCATTAGAGTTGTATATTCAGCAAATCCAAATTTTGAATGCTCAGCCACATGATATTCTTAGTTCGAGCATCGTACGGATAGTACCGACACAGCAGATGAGGTCTAACCCCGTTCAAGCTTCACAAGCAATCCCACTGTCCTCACAAGAAGACACCTTCACAAATACAACAAACCCGGATTCTACAGAAGTTGAGTTGCAACGTCAACCTAGTCCGGATCATGATTATGTTCCAAATGACACTTTATTTGAATTATTTCAAAAATGCTACCATTAACAATGACTTATTAGACGATGATAAAGAAGAGGAAGAAACAGATGATGAAGTTAATGAGAGTATAGAAAATGATGATGGGGACGAAGATGATGGTGTAGCAAATATAAATCCTACAAACAGCAGTTCTAATGAAGTGAGAGCTACTGATAGCTATGCCAATGTTAACGCTCATGTTACCGAGGAGATGACACAAGGTGCTAGAGTACATCAAGTTCCACAAGAATCGTCTAGTTCATCCAATGTAGACGAATTGTATATTGGACAGGAGTTTGTAAGTAAAGAGTCGATTCAGCAAGCTGTGAAGCTGTATTCTATCAAGAAACATTATGAATTCATCACATTAAAATCTTCACCGTCACTATACACTGTTAAATGTAAAATGACACCTAGAAAACGTACAATAAAGGAGATGGTGCAAAGTCCCCCAGTAGTAAGTGATGGTGGATGCCCTTGGAGATTACGAGCAATTGTTCCAAAAGGCGGGATAAATTTCGTGGTGAGGAATATAGTTGGGTCTCATACTTGTACGAATTCCACGTTGAATCAGGACCACTGTAAAGTTGATTCTAACCTTGTTAGCAATTTGATTGTGAGTGTGGTGAAGTCTAAGATAGGTTTAACACCACGGGCCATTATTGAGATAGTGAAAGTACAATATAATTATCAGGTTTCATATAAGAAAGCTTGGATTGCAAAAAAAAAGGCAAGAGGTTGTTTGGTACCTTCAAAGAAGCATACACGAAGTTGCCTTTTCTACTATCAGCAATACAAGCAGCAAATCCAGGAACCGTTGTCCACTGGGATAAATACCAGTCTAGTCCTAGCGAGAAAATATTCAAGGGAGTATTTTGGGCATTTGGTCCTTCGATTAAAGGTTTCAAGTCTTGCAGACCTGTTATTAGTGTTGACGGAACTCACTTGTACGGTAAGTACAATGGCTGTTTGTTAATTGCTGTTTTCCCAGATACGAATGTTTGCTTATTTCTATTTGCATTAGTCGATGGAGAGAGTATAAATACGTGGACATGGTTCATGAGTTACATTCGATATTTTGTCACCGATCATACTGAGTTGTGTGTTATCTCTGATCGTCATGCTGATATTTTGTCTGTTATGGAATTGCAAAATGGAGCTTGGAACGAACCTAATGCATATCATCGTTATTGTATGCGTCATTTCGCTACAAATTTCTTCAGTAAATTTGGTAGCAAGGCATTGCGGAAAAAGGTCAAAATTATAGCGTGTCAAAACCACCCCAAAAAGTTCAGGACTAAACTCGCAGAACTTGAAACCATCAATGTCGAGGCGGCTAATTGGTTGAAAGAGAAACCGGTTGAGAAATTGGCACTTTATGCAGATGACGGTTGAAGATACGGCATAATGACTACGAACCTATTAGAAGTCTTCTTGATGTTGTGTCCCCTCAACTTGTATCTCAGCCTCTTCATCTTCTTCTTCTGACTCATTTCTAGGATGACGTGGGGGTTTGTGGGCAACTTTCTTCCTACGAGGACCACGTGCACTTGTTCGATGAGTGGGAGTGGTTAGAATAGCATCTAAGGTTGCTCCCTCGCCCACAGCATCAGCTTGTACACGACATAACGTCAACATCTCGCGTGCAAAGTCCTTAACCACATTCGCGACGTTGCTCCTCAACACAGCAACACATTTTTAACCCATAGTCCAAATCTGGCTCATCTACAAAATATGACAAGTTGAAATATTAAATATAGTGAATGTATATGTAAACCAAAACACCAGAAAAACTTTAAAAAATACAACAAAACTTAAAACTTACAATTGTACGAAGAGCCGATGCCTTCGGTTGGAACATAGGCAAATTCATCGAATGTTGATCTGCTGGTTCGGCTGCTGGTCGACGAATCGAGACTACCACACCTGCAGGAGTCTGCACTGTCGGAGATATATAGCGTCTCGTCATCCTCCCGTACCAGCCCATGTAATTCGCATGCACCGTTCGATTAAACGGAGGAATGTCACCAATGATTTCGTCGAACCGATGCTGATTCCATCTCTCAACATGTGTAGAAAAGCTTGCAGCCCAATTATGTCTAGGTTGTCGACCCATTCCAGTAATAGAATGCATATAGGCATTGAACGGTTTGGCAATAGGAATCATTTGATGTAGACCAAACTGACGTAGCACTCTATTCACATAGTAGAACTCAACTGTGCCGAAGTTGATTAGTGGTACTTTAGTCAACCACCGATCATGCATGTACAAGCAAATAGACAGTAGTCGAGCAATACGCGCCTCCGTGTAGGGCATCCACACGACGTAATCATCTACCAACCTATCCAACTCATCACGAAAAGTACGTCAGACATCTGTTAGGGTTGGCCGTCCAAGTGAGATTGCCAGACCAGTACACACCGAGTGGAGGTAGCATGTGCTGGTCCTCGGGGAGATGGACCCAATTGGGTGATTGCCTTCGCACTACAGGCCGACCTACTTGAGTATGCACCCAACTCCAGGCTTGTAACAAAATTATTGGTCCATTCATCTGCACCGAACCAAGACTGTACAAACACAAACTCCTGTAGAAGGACGATAACGGGGCACTACCCCAACTGTACTGTCCGACTCGTCCAAGATCGGAAATCAATGGGAGGTATATCAAGGAGACAGAATGTCCAGTCGAATTTGGGAACATCACACCTTCAAACAGTGTAAGGATGTAGGCCCTGCAGTAGCACTGAACCTCATCATCAGTGGAATCTTCATTCAATCGGTTCTTGAATATGTCCTTCAACCACTTCAACCGAATAAATTTTCCATTAACTGCTCCGGTTTCCACTTCGACACCGTGGTACTGTTCTACTAGATATACCGGGTCGAAGTCCATTGTGCCGGTCACTGTCTGTCCATTAACTAGAAGACCGGTGAGTACAGAGACTTCCTACAGTGTCACTGTCATCTCCCCAACTGGCAGGTGAAAGGTGTGTGCTTCAGGCCGTCATCTCTCAAGTAGTGCAGTAAGAAGAGGCCGATTACACTTAATGGAGCTCATCAGTGGAATACCATATAATCCACAGTCCCATAGGATCTCGTGAATCCGTGGGTGCATAGGCAGTGGATGACCCCTCCTAAATGTACATTCCTTCGATTCACCTTCCCACACATCCTTCGAACGATGATGCGGCTGGAGAGTAAGGAGTATAGGGTCGAGGGGACCTGGACCACCGAGAGGAATATAAGATAAGGAAGGGGCTGAAGAAGAAAGACCCGCCTCATTTGGATTAGTTGTGACTTATACAACAATAACATTTACATCAAAAGACCGATATAATAAGTTATTGTATGATAATCAAACTAATCAAATATAAACAATTATAAGCTTACATTAGTACGCTCGGTACCACCACGACGACCACCACGTCCACCGTGTGGAGGTGGGCCAAAAGAAGTACGTGGTCCATCGCCGCGAGGAGGTCTAGTACTCGATCCTTGCTCCACATTCCCCATCGTGCGTGCCATTTATAATAAAATAGAGTATACTACAACTAAAAACAATCGTTATTAACTATACCAAAATATGTAACCTACATATATCTACATATATCCAATTTTTACCCCCAAATTCGACATATATCCAAATTTTATCCCCAATTTTTAACTACATATATCTACATATATATACAACATTAAAAAAACTAAAGTTTGATAAATATGCCCAAGCTTTACCCCCAAATTCAAAGCACTCCACCTCCACCGCAAGTTTCACCCTGAATTTCGAAGGACTCCACCGCAATTGCCCTCAAATTCGAAGCACCCTCAAATTCAAAGTGGACAATCGAGCGAATATGAGAAATGGAAGAATTTCGTGAGTGATTCGACGAAATTTGGTAGGTTTATGGCTGAAATTAGACTTCACAAATATGGGTTAGGGTTTCGTGTCGAAGAGGAAGAGGAAGATAGAGAATAAGTGAGATCTGATTTCGAGTTTGAGGGTTAAAGACCCAATCTACACACGCTATTTCAAAAAGCGAGTGGGATAAATCCCCTCGCTTTTTGAGAAAGCGAGTGTGGGTAGGTGCAAAACCAACCTCAGACTCGCTTTCTGAAAAAGCAATGAGGATTTAGCAAAACTCGCTTTTTCAAAAAGCCAGTAGGGCGTTTTGAAAATTTTTTTAAAAGTAGGACAGTTTGGAAAAAACTTTCAAAAAGTAGGACAGTTTGGGAAAAATTCTTTAGTCGTAATCCTGTGAAAGCCTGACTCTATATGCTGAGGACTTCTCTAGAGTATGAAGACAACTTATGGAAATTGTCCTCTGTACGCTCTTTGTTTCCGGTTTTGCTCTATTTTGAATATGAAAGGATCAGTTTACTGCTCTGAATTTGCTTCGAAAATGACGTTAAAACTATTTACCAAACTGACCATCTTTGAAAAGTATTTACCAAAATAACCAACTCGCTGTGGTAAAAATACAATGGCTATTTGAGATAGCGAGTGTAGGCTTAGGTGATTGTACTAAACTCGTTATTGGAAACAGTGAATGTCGTTTGAGTTTTTTTTTTTTAATTGCACTCTCAACTCTCACTTCCTCTATCTAGTCTCTGGAAAAATAAAAAACATACACTCGCTATCTTAGATAGCGAGCATAATTATACTGCACTCGCCATCTCAGATAGCGAATGTATGTGTAAAGATTTTTACAAAGACTTTGAAGTCTGAAAATTTTATCAATACTAAGCTTGCTATCTAAGATAGCAGGCCTCTTTGAACTAAACTCGCTATCTCAGATAGCGAGTATAGTTATTACATTTTCAAGTGCAATCTGCAACTACAATTTTTCTTGTATACATATATAGTTCATTTTCAGATTTTCATCACAATTCCAGAGTGAACAAGTTTGAGGGTTTCCTCTACCATTTAAGACGCTTTGGAGTTGCTTGAGTTAATCCCGAAAGGAAAATTTCATCACCTTCATCTTCTTGGGTGGAAAGATGAAGTGAAGAGCCGGCGAGTGTGACTTTTAAAAAAATTTCAAAGTTAGGCTAGCTTGTAGTGCAACTACACTCGTTTGAGACAGCGAGTCTTACTTTGATAATTTTTCTTCAAGTATTTTGTCCAAGTAGTGGAGAAAAATCTTAAGCCTATCTCAAACAACGAGAGTATTTTCACCAAACTCGCTATCTAAGCTAGTTTGGTAAATACCTTCAAAAAGTGGGTCAGTTTGGGAAAAAAAGTTCTTACTGCTTTCTGTTTCTTGTGCTTCGCTTCTTGTTTTGGGCTTAAACCTTTTAGGTTGCGATCCATTTTTTGATAAAAACAAGTTTTTAATCCATTTTATAAACTTAAAAAGAAACAATCGATCATATATGAGAGGTATGATGAGTATTATCGACTCTAATATCTGTGAGTGCCACCTGAGGTCTACTGCAAACCTCTTCTTTAGTTAGCAAGCAATTTGGAGATTGAGTCCCGCTTGCACCGTTAATTTCCCACTCTGATTAATATATAATTGGAGTGGAGCAGAGGGATTAGTCGTGGAGCCTTATAAAGCCTTGCTTGCATTAAAACATACCAGCAATTAAATCACATATCTCTACTACTATAATGGGAGAAGGCCTTAGTGTAATTTGTCCTTAATCCAACCCGTGCAACGCATGTGCTGGTAGATTTTTTTTTTGCCCTTTTTATTCTCCCAATTTTCTCCACGTGCACAGCACGTGTATACGGATGAACTCTCTTTTTCATTTCACCCAAATTGTAAACAGATATAGAGGTCAATAACAAACCAATATACGAGAATAAAAACCTACCCAAAGATACCTGATTGATTAAGGCCTGGCTTTACATGATCTAACTGCTATACAGCTTTCCATATACAGGTGACATGATGTCAGGAGTGTTGGATCCTATAAGATACTATGTCATCTCCACTGCTGCCTCTATTACCTATAACCTTTACATTGAGGATCAAACTGCTCTTTCGCGATCAGAGGATAAAATGCTAAAATAAATTCCTCTCCTTTCTCAGGGTGTGGCATCGGAGGAGCAAGTCTGCGAGGGAAGCAACAAGGGAAAGTCTCTAATCCGGGAACCATTCCCCCAAAAGGAGGCAATGGTTAAGCCTACAATCGCCATTGCTACGACCGAGCATGCCGCGGGGACTGCATGGCTCATTCCGAGGAACTGTGTGGCAAGAAGGCCAGCTAGGGTTGAGCTCTGCATTCCTGTGCATAATGATATTGTTCTACAAACTGACTCTTCCTGCCTGGAAAGAAATGAAAACACGATAACCATGTGGTACCTAAATATCGAATGAAGAAGACAGAACTACAATAATATGAAAAAAGAACTAGTTACTAACTAAACATCTCCAAGTAGCTTATTATTGTAGAAGAATATTAGTGGTAAGCCATGTTGCTTGAAACATGGACAACACTTGTCAGAGATCCGACATGCCAAAATAATGTCCAGGTCAAAACCATACCCCAGTGGCATGTCCAACAATGGGTCTCAGACACATGGTAAGGCATGATAAGAAAGAGGTGCATGAAAGAGCCTGAGATATGGTTGGAGCTTTCTGTATGATTATTAAGATAATAAATTACTATTTCAGATTAGTTCAGACAAAGCATAGATGTATCTTATGCGGTCAAATTTAAATATGTTTCGAATATCGAAAATCGGGATCGTATCGGAAGACAAATTTTAAATATGTTTCTCTTTATTATTTATTATATATATATATATGGTAAAAGGGATATGAGCAACTTGCTCATTTAATAAATGAGCAATTGTTGAGGTGGCATGCATGTGATACATAGAGTATTTAATCACTTTTATGATTTTCCAATCACATGCATGCCACCTCATCACTTGCTCATTTACTAAATGAGCAAGTTGCTCAAACCCCTTTTTTCCATATATATATATATATTCCTATATATAATATTATATATATACCCGCTTAAGTACGGGGTGTTACACACACCCCTCCTTAAGAACTCAGCGTCCTCGCTGAGCCCGGAACTTGCAACTTGATCCAGGATCCTTCTCAGACTGATCCAGGATCCTTCTCAGACTCGGTGTAATTTCAAAAGTACATCTTGCACACACTCGGTGTCGAAAGTCAGCTCTGATACCATTTGTAACACCCCGAGCCCGACTCAGCTGCGCACGCGGCTACACGTACGTGCACGCGAAAGAACGAACACAAAACTCTAGCCACGCTCACCACAGGCACCATCAAAAGGTGGGTATACCCGTTAGGTAATCTTTATCATATGGTTTTTCCTATATATTCACTCACTCTCCTAACCATTTTGCCGATATGGGATATTTTTGATTCCCAAGTCAACCCACGGTCAACACCAAAGCATGCAAGCATGCATACTCTCATTTATTCAACAATTAATGCCTATGCCCCATAGTAGATCCTGTAGGCCACTTTCATCAATCCCTTTTCAATCAAGCCCATAGGATCCTCCAATAGGTCAACATCCAACAACTCATCTCTTCTCTTTATTATTTATTATATATATATATATATATAATTATTATTATTATTATATATATATATATATATATATATATATATATAGGGAAAGGATCCGTTGCACACTACTTTGGTGCTCACCGCGTGAACACTATGCCTTCGGACGTTCATATCGAAAATCTGAACCGTTCACATTGATCTACACATCTAAATTAGTCTAAATATGTAAAATCAAATCATTTGAAATTCATTTGCCCATTCATTGAAGTGTTACAAAATTGTATGGCTGAAATTCAATGTTTTTATAGTCACATGATGGATGGGCAAATGAATTTTAAATGATTTGATTTTACATATTTAGACTAATTTAGATGTGTAGATCAATGTGAACGGTTCGGATTTTCGATATGAACGCCCGAAGGCGTAGTGTTCACGCGGTGAGCACCAAAGTAGTGTGCAACGGATCCTTTCCCTATATATATATATATATATATATATATATATATATATATATATATATATATATATATATATATATATATTCCTATATATAATATTATATATATACCCGCTTAAGTACGGGGTGTTACAGTTGTAATGGGTGATATTTAAAGCACCAAATTTAATATGAAATTTTTGAGTAACTTAACATTTTACGTAGATTTGTGGCATTGTGCCAAGTACTTTTGAGAAGTTTAGTGTATGTACTGTGTCATATCAGTTCATGTGTCCATATCCACACATCAAAGGTGGCAAGTTTTCACCATCTTTACCTACCTCCATACAGTCTAATTTGAAATTGATTATCGTGTGACATAAACAATATCATCTTTACAGTCTATGAAGCACAGATACGGGTACAGGGTGAGAATATGATATGATACGAGTACGGGGATACATGATTTTACAAAGTAGGATACGGGTACGTTGGTGGGTACGTTAAATATAATATATTTAATACTATACATAAATAAATATTTATTTATTTTGTTAAAAATGCAAATATTTAAACCATTTTATAGAATTATAAGAATACATTATAATTATGAGCATTTTTGAAAAAAATATTTGATAATCTAACTATCAAAACATTGGGTATACTTGTTTTGTGTCTGAGCATAACATAAAACATCAAGTTTTTGAAATTACACTGGGGCCCCAAATATTTAACTAAACATAATTGTGTCCAATAGTTGTAAAAATATACTCAAAAGTTAGATACTCCTTGGGTACGCACCCAAGAGTACCCAAGGAGTATCGACACCCGATACGCACCCGACACGGGTACGTTGGGTATTTGAAAGTACCCGTGCTTCCTAGATTAAAATAGACTGAATAGATCAATAACGTTTAGAACACTGGTATCAGTAATGTTAGCCTGTTCAAACTGTTATAACGGCCGATATAGCAGTTGTAGCGGATGATATTTAAAGCACTAAATTTAATCCGAAAATTTTAAATACAGATTTGTGGCGTTGTGTGTGTACTTTTGAGAGGTTTAGTGTTTCTACTGTGTCATCAGTTCATGTGTCCATACCCACACAACGGGGGTAGCAAGTTTTCACCATCTTTACCTACCTCCATACAGTCTAATTTGAAATTGATTATCATGTGACATAAACAATCGCATCTTTAGCACCCAAAATGATTCTACTACAGCAGACTAAAGGATTAGCTAACTAAAGTACCAATAGAGCTGGTGGAGGGAAAATCTATGGTTATTTCTTGTTCAAGGATCAAGTATCAAGGATCAAGAACTGGTAAGGAATTTAGAGGCTCTTGCATCTAATATCTCGATCCTATATATATGAAAACGAACAAATCACCTGTTCCTCTAAAACAATAAGCCACAAAATTTATATATATATATGATCAATCATCGGTACATTACCATTATACATACTAATCATGTTTGGAAAAGGGACAAGGAGTATAGAATCCACTAAAAGGTCGGAACAAAAGAAAGGCTTGTGCTCTAAAGTAATACCTAAGAATTCGAAGAATAACTTTCTAAAAAATACTATATAAAATGAGGAGAATAGGGACAACGAACGAATAATTTCAACATCATCTGCAAACAGGAAGTTAGCTATGTTTGAATGTCAACTGAAATTTTTCATGTAAATCATAGTCATTAAAGTCCATAATGTGCATATTATGAGTGATAATAGTCCACAAATGATTCCCTCTTGAAAGGAATCAGTTCCAAAAGTGGCGGATACCACCTGATTAGATGGGAGATGGTTGTGCATGCATAAATCCTATGGGGAACTTGGCATTATTGACCTCAAAGATAAGGATCTGGCCCTTGTAGATAAATTTTGGTGGAAATTTTTTCACCCGAATCAAGAAGGCTTGCAAGAGTCAACAGAGCATTATCTCAATGGATGGAGTACAAGGATAGATGGCTTTCGTGTGGGACCTAAGGTGCCTTGGTTATGAAAAGGTGATCCATCTTGCAAGCGTATCTCAACCTATATAGGTAATAGAGATTTTGGTGGGATAAATGTTGCGGTCCGCACCCACTTCGGGAAGTATTCCCTTCCTGTAAAACCTCACTACTCAACTGCATATGGCACAAGCTAAAGCCTATAAGAGAGGTAATTGGAACCACAAGTTTAAATTTCCTCCGATATGGCCGAAATTTTGTTTCGGCTAGCCTGCCAATACGAAATCACATATTTTATACTCTACAACGTTTTGAACCGAAATGTGTAGATTTCAGCCAAAATTACCGAAATATCGGCTGAAATATTACCGAAATTGGCGAAATATCAGCCGAAATAGACACAAATGTTATTGTGAATATATTTTAAAAATTGACTAAATTTGAAAAGGAAAAAAAACCTTGAACTATGGCCTTCATGCAGAAAACCCCCCTGATCCTTTTTATGCAGAAAACCCCCCTGAAGTATGTTTGTTGCAAAAAACCCACTTGAAGTATTTCAAAAAACCACATCTAACCTTTCTACTTGTATCAGATAACCTCATTCATCTTTGCAAGTTGTTTCAAAAAACATCATACATCTTTTTCATTATTGTCAAAAACCTCCCTCAACTTTAGCAGAAGTCTAGAAGTCTCACGCTGGCAGGGTGGGTTTTTTGCAACAATACTTCAGGGAGGATTTCTGCATAAAAAAAAGATCATGGGGTTTTTCTGCAACAATACTTCAGGGGGGGGGGGGTCAAGGTTTTTTTTCCTTCAAATTTTGCCTTAAAATTTTTGTTTTGCTTTTTGCATATATATCTTTCAATATAGGACCTTAATCTAAAATAATGTTAGGATTTCGTATCGCTGTTGTTAGTATATATATGCAAAGTCAAGTAAGTTTATTAACTAATACATTTTTTCTAATCAATACAAATTCAATTTAGTTATATACTTATATTACATTTTCTTCTATATTATTGTTAAATTATGCGAAGATTTACCGTAATTGATTCATGTCATTAATTATATTATACGGTATTTTATATGATAAATGACATGTAGGACATAACATCTTATTTAGTAACAAAAAAAATATTTATTGAATAAAGGAAATGAGCATCCGATATGATCACATTTTCCCAAGATCTCCTAATATCTCTGATCCGGGACGAAACACCATTTGCCGAGACGAGTCCGAAATCCGAGATTTAAAACCATGATTGGAACCCAATCCCCAGATCTAGGTTAACACCTCACTTGCTTGGCTATCTACATCAACACACTGTCTTGAGTGCTACTATAAGTGGTACACGCCCGGATAGCCATGTTGGGAGATGGAGAAAAATGGATCCTTCTCCGTTCGGCCTCTATATTCAACAATCCATTTTTGTGGTTGTATGCCACTGTGGTCGTTGGTGGTCGTTGGTGATCTGGAAAACTAACGCACCTCTCAAAATGAGTATTCATTTGGATGGCCATAGCGGCATGCCGGCACCATCCGCACTCATGAAAACCTCGCCAAAAGCCAACCTACCGTTACTACAAAATGTGGGTTATGTGCGGCTACCACAGGAACCAGAAATCACATAATCATCAAATGCCACATACGCAAGATTATCTGGGTTGAGATCCTTCGGGCCCTCAACTCATAAGTCTCCTTACTTCCTATGAGGAACTTCGGTCGGTCGTAAGCTTTGGCAGTAATAGGAATAGTATGAGAGACGCTTGGTACATATCGTTCTTGAACCGTTTTGGGTTCTCTAGCTAGACGGGAACAACTTTTTACTTTACAAGGACATGTAATAGTATTAACTTATATTATACATTTGATTTCTTTTAAATCAAAGTGTGCAGTTGTTGGACAGAGGAACGCATTGATGGTGTCTTTCAGGCACAAAATTACAACAAGAATGAGATTGAGATCGGACCTACATTAGATTAGATTATGGGGGACCTTAGTCTACTCTTCTCTTCTTTGGTTGCATTGGTCCTACCCGGTGACCGAGGGCTTGCTGGGGTAGCTAATGCTACCTCCAATTTCAGAAAACTCCTACAAATATTAACGTACTACACTCGCCTCACCAAGTTTGTAAAAACCCTAATATATTTACATTTACATATACATGATTCTAAAAATTAGCCCCACTCATCATTATATGTGAAGTCTTATCTTTTGAGTTTTGAATGAATATTTTTTTTATACTACAATTAGTTCCTAGATCAATTTAAAGTTGTTGTTAGCTAGCCTCCCGACAAAAACTTTCTCGGTTCGTCCCACCCTCCCATGGAAGTTGGAGGTTGCATGTATTTTCTTTCTATTTTTTTGTTGTTGTTATTTACCAATTTCTTTGGGTTTGTTTCGTTATTTTCTCATTAATGAAAGAATGGGGTTATATTCCACATTTCATTCAAAAACAAAGTTGGCCCAAGTTTTTTTTATTCATAGTGACATGCTAGTTTAATCATCTCAAATTATGAGGGATATAAACAAGGGTAAGAAAAACCCCACCTCAGACTATAAATCAAACAATAAAGACAAAAGAATGGATACATGATACACATACCTCAACAATGGAAATTTTGACAACCAATAACCAAGTGTGAAGGCAAGAAGGTGGAATGCCAGGATGGGGAAAAGTAAGAAGAGACCTTCCGATGATAGTATCTGCCTCCTATTAATAGCAAGAGGGCTTCCAATACACAACGAAGTGCAGATCATAGCAACAAACGGCATTATTGGCTGAATGATGTTCACTACACCTTTGGCATATGTGTTGAGAATAAGGCCAACAGTTACAGGAAAAAGTACAACCTATGGAACCAACATATGCACTGAACTTATTAGTCATAAATAGACAACAAGATGTAAGACAATTCTTGGTATTTTGACAAAATGATGATACATGTATACAAAGTAAAATAAGATAAAATAAAGGGACAGAACGAGTAACCTAACTAATGCACCCCCACGATCCAATTTGACTAAAAGACGATTCTTTAAATAGATAAACTGCATGTTTAGTATTAAGTATAATTATCTTCATTTATGCAAAGTTAGGTGAACTTACCTATAGAAATAAATTAGATATGACATCAGGGCCGGTCCCAAGGTTTATAGGGCCTTGTGCGGAAAGGAAAAAATGGGCCTTCTTTAGATATTCCAATACTAATTTTACTTTATTTTAATTTATGTATATATATATATATATATATATATATACAACGAATTCAGTTGAAAAATATGAGTATGGTACATTCTATATCTTATTAAGGATCTTCATATTCTTGCAATGCATGAAATACACGATTAAAAAAAGGTTCACGTATTAAGTCAATCTCAATAATTAACAAAAGCAACATAGAAATCATTAAAAAACTCTCTAAAAGTAAATATATATATAATCTCAACAATTAATGAAGGAAACATAGAAATCATTAAAAACTTTATATAAAAGTAGATATATATATAGGGAAGTCTTCCATTGTGCACCACCTATGGTGCACACGGCATGTGCACTCAGCCTTCCCGCCTTCGTATCGACGATACGAACCGTTCACATTGATCTACACATCTAAATTAGTCTAAATATGTAAAATCAAATCATTTGAAATTCATTTTCACATCCATTGAAGTGTTACAAAATTGTATGGCTGAAAATTATTGTTTTTTATAGTCACATGATGGATGGGCAAATGAATTACAAATGATTTGATTTGACATATTTAGACTAATTTAGATGTGTAGATCAATGTGAACGGTTCAGATCGTCGATACGAAGGCGAGAAGGCTGAGTGCACACGAGTGCACATATAGGGGTGGTGCACAATGGAAGATTTCTATATATATATATATATATATATATATATATATATATATATATATATATATATATATATATATAATAGATTTGCCTATGGCCACATGCCTACGGCACGTCTTTAGAACGATACAGCATATGAAAAGCCTTGTAAACAGTAAATCAACAATTACGTAGGTGAAGTTTGAATAGTATGACAATAATTAGTCGTAAATAAATGTCCATGTTTCCATTAGTATATGGTGAAAAATAATTATAAATTAGGGTATAAAAGTCCATGGTTCCATATATATATATATATATATATATATATATATATATATAGAGAGAGAGAGAGAGGGGGGGGGGAGAGAGAGAAAAATAATTAAATAAATAAATTAGTTGTTTTTTTTTTTGGGGGGGGGGGGGGGGATTTGAATTTGAGTTTTGGGGGAAACTTTCGGGGGAAATGTGTTTTGTGAGGTTAGATATGGGCCTTTAATTTTGGGGGATTGAAGGAGAGCCACTTGATAGCTTTCTTTGTGTTTTATTATATAGATATAAATGATAATTAATTGATATATATATAAAATGAAGAGAAAAAAACGCCATCAACAAGGTTTGAACCTGCAACCAATAGCTTTAAAGTATGTTCCCTTAACCACTTGGACAGAATGACTTTTGTGCTATAATTAGAATAAAATCTCTATTAATTATATTTTATGGGGGCCTCTTCATTAGTGGGCCTTGTGCGACCGTGGGCCCTGTGCGACCGCACAGATTGCACAGGCCCAGGGTCGGCACTGTATGACATCATCATCATGCAACCTAAAAATGGAAACAGGGCAAATGGTCCACATAGGTGAATTTATTATTAGTTATAACTTTGTAAATGGACATCAAATCATAGCAACATAAATTGTAAGTAAGAGAGAGGTTTCGCATATTGGCTCCTAAAAGACTTGTTTGCATTTAGCAAAGCCTACCTTATTGATCAATCATGTTAAGCTCATGAGACCAAGAAGCAATCCTCCAAAGTTCTCGTGGTGAAGAGTGTCTAGAACAAAGCGAGATAATAGATCAGCTACAGATAATTTATATTCAACAAAGAGCATCAACAAACACTATGTGTCAGCATGTCTAATGCAGGAGGTGGGTGGGTGGAGCAGGGCAACTATATTTACGTGCAGGTATAGAGAGGTTTCTTAGAAAACATGTAGGTTGTGGTATCTACTGCCTAGCACATGTACCAATAGGCCCAACACGAATAAGAAATATAATCAGTAATTCCATAAGGTGAGAAATGTTGAGAATACGTGGGTAGAAGGTATGATAGCAAAGTAGTGGAAGTTTTCAAGGATCGTGGAGAGAGTTGAACAAATCCAACATAAAGTTCGGAAGAAGTGTTATGACAGACACATATTTGATACAACCTAGCTATTTAAATGTAGGTTTTGAGATTTTCCTGTGACATGTCGTGTCTATATCAGCGTATTCCTGTCGGTGCATCTAGGACTCAACCCATTGTAAACAAGTTCATGGAAATCCCGATAACATAATAAAAAGAAAAAGAGACCAGTGAAAATTAAGAATGCAACTACTGTTATAGCAGGATTTACTTATGCATTGGAAAAGAACTTTGTCATGTACCAAGATTCAACTTCGTCCATAGTTCTATCTTCAAGGTCTAACATGATACAGCATAAATCATTAACTGGAGAGACAAAGTCGCAACGACATGAATTGTAGTTCTCCTAGTCCTCAACCTTCACCTTTGATCTCCCTTTGCCAAGGAGTGCCTTCAGGGGTCTATATTGCAATAATAAAACTTCCATTTTGATTGGGCATTCTAAAGTTAGATTTGTGACTAAACTAAACTCCTTACTAAAGGAACAAGTTGGTGAAGCAGAGTGAGGTTCTAACCATGAAAGATCAAATCCTCTTGTCACCAAGCATGACATGATACCCCGTGTCGGCTATGAAGCACAAACACTGCTATGTGGAAGTCCTGTGATTGCCGAAACACATACCCAGCATATTGCTACCTATTGTGTAGTATGTATAACTATTTGATGTGTCAGTGTATAGTTATCACATCGTGTCTGTGCTAGCATGGTCATATCCATGTTTCTCAGCTACTTGAGAATAAGCGGGCAGGAAGTAAGAGAGGAAAACAGAAGTAGGGATCATAAACAAGACAGTCCAACAGCTCAACATAAAGAAGCAAAGCAAGATAACAAAAACTAAACAAGAATGTAATAGATGACAATTAAGAAGCCTATTATGTTAATGATAAAGGTTACCAATATTAATGATGACTTCACAGAATTAAAATCTAGTATTTTCTCTAAATACAGTAGGTAATAGGTTATCTTAATTACATCTCAACCCTAGATGTATACCCATCTTTATAGCAAGGGTTGCTTGCAATTGGGTGGGTGACTGTAAGGCGGGGTTTCGAGTAAATATGTTCCCAACACAAAACTACAGACAAATTTTAAAATGATTTAAAACCAACCTGTGAATTTGGAGCGGATTTCAGGTTCACCGTGTTTTAAACAAGTTAGGTGTTCGGATGGGTTGAGCGGGTTTATGATAAAATACTATAAACACTTTCTTTTCCTTCAACATTATACAAACAGATAATTGTTTAAACTATTTTTGCAGGAAATGTATTTTAAAAAATTAAAATTAAAAAATTAAATAAAATAAAACTCATTTTATCAGAGTATACAAACTGTCATTTTCTATCTTATACTCTACAAATATGATATAATTTCATATTAAAACAATCTTATATTAAATAAAGTGTGTCAATATACCAACCCAACACAAATAAAAATAAAAATAGAAAAATCGGTCATTCAGACATGTTCATTTGTTGGTTGGGTTATGGCTTTTCAGGTTCACGTTAGGCAGGTTTTAGGATTGTAGTATTCAAATCCGATTAAATTGGGCAGGTTCTTTATATAACAAAATTGTGTAGGTTAAAACCGCCAACTTTTTCGGGTTGGTGGAGTCAAGTTTGGGTCTAACCCAGCCCAGTGCATATCCCTACTTCGGTTACAAACAAATATGGTGACTTGGATGATATAGTTTTGTCCCTAATATCGATATTCCAACCCTCAGTCTCATCAACTAACCCATATCAGCATATCCCATAATACTTCATCAAAAGTATTTCTCATAATTGAAATCCGCACCACATTGATTATTAAGACAAAAGCCATCCTTGAAAACTGTAAGAGAGGTTCTGTGCACATTTAGTGAGATTTCTATCTAAACCTAAATATAAAGACTAGAGTCAGATTGATCCTCCTATTTGCAATTCGCAGTGAAGTTTAACTTTGAGCCACATAGAACTCCTTGGACCTTCGTTAGTCGTCATAGAGAGAGAATTGAGGCATTGAGACTAGAAATGTTGATTGTTGGATACATCAAAGGATCGTGGTATCTAATACAAATATTAAAAAGGAAAAATTTTGACCTTTAGGTAATAATGCAGAGATTGGTACCATTATTTGTATTTTTTTGCGTAAAAGACATATATGAACAAACATGGATCAGTTAGAAGTCTCTTTAGATCTTCTATGTAGGAATATTTAGGAATCAGATGAGGTCCTTCAAATCCTGAATAGAAACGTCAAATTTTTTATTGAAAATTTTGATGTTACATTTAATCGCAAACGAAGTATCTAAATTGTCTTCCTGTGTTTCTTCCACTTTCATTTAGCATATGGTAGATGGATTCAAGGATCATGATTGAAAAACTATCAAGACAAGACAACTATAAGACCAACTTCGCTATTTTCCTTTCTTGATAAATATCATAATGAAGTTATATTGCAAAGATGGTGTCAGCTGAGCTAAGCGATAGTTTGAAGTCCAAGAACAGAAAACGGTTATGCAGAAAACTAAGACTGACAGTGCTTAATAATTTATAAAAGTTAGGTTTTGAATGATAACTTGCACAATCGTTAAGACTTGGTTCGAAGTGAGGCAAATACAATAGCATGTTGAGAACAGTTCAAGAATTCATTCAGATTTTGCAAATAAAACCTTGAGCAAAACTGATACCAATTACAATAGGAAACTAAGTACCAAAGTTGTTGATTTAAGAAAAAGTAGTACTGCACTACTAACATCCATGTTTATCTCAAATTGACTGAATAATCAGTGTCAGGTAAGCTAAGTGATAGTTTAAAGTGCAAGAAAGGAGGCTGTTATGCAGAAAGCCAAGAGCGAAAAGACAATGCTTTAATAATTTTAAAAAGTTAGGTTCTGTATTATAGGGGTACTGATCCTAACTTCCTTCCAGTTCAATGAAAGTGCAAGAAAGGAACCTGTTATGCAGAAAACCAAGAGTGAAAAGACATGCTTTAATAATTTAGAAAAGTTAGGTTCTGTATTATCAGGTACTGTTCCTTACTTCCTTCCAGTTCATTGATAGTTTGCACAATCATTGAAGATGTGTTTTAAACTTTAAAGTGAAGGAATGACAATAGGATGTTGGTGTTAGTTTCAGAATTCATGCAAGGTTTTGAAATAAAATGAAAAATTAAAACTCAACGGGATGCAACTGGTTCTTTTTAGGAAAACCGATACCATGTAACCAAAATTCATGTTTCTCAAAACTATACAACAAAACTCAATAGGAATCAAGGGATCAAAGTAGTTTGATTTAAGAAAAAGTACTTCTGCATCACTAAATACTAATGTTTATCAAATTGATTGAAATAATCAGTCTAAACTCAGAACTTAAAGAAACAGACAACCTAAATGAGTAAATCAAGGGTTCTCAAAGGATCATTATTTGATCAGCTCTAAGTTTCCAAGGAAAACTCAACCATCGTAGAATCAGTGTTTTAACTATAGAATATTTTTATGAGAATGAACTGTGAAGTCTTTACCTGCAAAATTGACTTCGACATTGCAACTGCATCAACAGGAACCACGGAGCCAATTAGAAGGCCAGTAAGAAGAGGAGTAATGAGAACTGAAGAAATTGTTGTTGAGCTCGTCAATAAGATACTCAATGCCACATCTCCTTTGCTCAAATAACTGGCATAACTTGACAGCTGTGCCCCCGCAACGCAACTAGTAAGAACAAAACCAGCATAGAACATAGGAGGCATTCTGAATGCCTTTGCAATTAATAATCCCAAGAGTGGCTTAAGCACATACTGTGCAAAATAACCAATAGATAATGGTAATGGTCTGAAACAGATATGCAGTACGTGAGTGAAAACCATACTCAGCTGGATGCATATCAAGAAAGGAACAAGGATAGGTAAAGAACCTCTGAAAGGCAAGAGCAAAATCATCAAGGGATAGCCTTATGCCAATAGATAGCATGATCCCTCCAAGGGCAGGAGCATAATAGTCTTTTGAAACCCTAGCAAACAATTAGGGAAAAAAACTCTGTTCAGATATTTAAGCCAGAAGACATAATCGGTGATGCAAATTCAAAAGTAGTTACATCTCTGGTTCTTTAATTATCTAAAACACAAATGTTGAGAAACTCTCTCCATATCCTTGCATCATGACTGAAAAGTCTAATCAACTTAAGTTTTATGAAAAGTAGCTAAGGAGTTCATAGGTCCTAATCCACAGAATGAGGGGAGACTTTCTTCTTCTTTTTCGTTGTTATTAAAAAACCAGAACAAATATCTTTAAAATTCCCTTAAAACACTATCCTCTGAACAGCATGTACATAAACTAACATCTTCTTTGTACTTATTAGTTACTCTCCTTAGTAAATTAAAGAACAACTACTTAGAACACATTGTAGAAACAACCACGCATATCAATTTTTTTTTATGATCTATTGATAATACTCAGCTTTGATAATTCAACTGTAGCCCTTAAGCATTTCCATTGAATACAAACTATACCAGCTTTAAACCTTCACTGCATGATCCTGAAACATTCTGAACAATTTTAGCATAATGTATTACCCAAAATGACTGACAAGTTTTTGTGAGTGTAAAAATATTGAAGCTTAAAGTTCAGAATCCATGTGTGCTTGCAAGTGTAAAGAGTTTGTATTATGTATCCATGTGTGCTTGCAAGCTGTTTGAGCTTTTTTTTGCAAAAGTGACAGAATGAGTATATTCTCAAAAGAGCAGGGCCGGCCCTGAGTTCCCGGGGGCCCTAGACGAACTTCCGAAATGGGGCCCCTAATAGCATTTTTTTACGCGCAAAATACGTGCTTATATTTACAAGGGAAGTTCAAATTTAGGGGCCCCTAAAATCGCGAAATCTCCGGGGGCCTAAGGCGGCCGCCTTACCCGCCTCTAGGGTAGGGCCGGCCCTACAAAAGAGTGCCTGTAGTTTGAAATGTGTGTGCGGTCACTCCACTGCCATCTAAGAAGTATCAATACACCAAGTCATCGACAAAGACACAATGAGAAACAAACACACCTGCGGACGGATCCATAGACACACAAGTTTGAGACACTACACAGAAATAGCTAGCATCCTGCCAAATAGATATATATCTAACACTAGTTTCCCAAACATCCTTGACATGACATGAATTCAGCTAGAATTGCTCCATCACATATTTAAACCTGTTTTTTCATTTCAAGGAATTTAATCAAGTTTTAATAATTACTTATACCCACAAAAATCCTCTTTTTAACGCAAGTAGACGGCGGAAAGTTACCACCATATTCCAATGAAAAACGGAATTGACGAAAACATGTGAAGTGCATGTACCTACAACACTACACTTTTACAACCCTTCTTAATTTCACATGAAGTTGCACATGCTGTAAACTATAAGAGCATCTGTAGTCGTTCATTTGTAAATTTTGGGTATTTGGCTTTTGGAAATAGAAAATATGAGTGCGCGCTGCAGTCGTTGAAAGCTAAAATATAGCCGGACGAGAGATTATCACTCGTCCCAATTTTTTTTTTTAAAAAAAAATTTTTTTTAAGCACTAAAAGACAATATATATATATATATATATATATATATATATATATATATATATATATATATATATATGAAAAATCCCTGGACGAGAGATTATCACTCGTCAATTAAGAATGAAGATGTATAATCGTCCGTCCCAAATTTTTTTTTAAGCACTAAAAGACAAAAAAAAAAAAAAAAAATGGAAAAATCCCTGGGACGAGAGATTATGCTTCGTCAATTAAGATTGACGATGTATAACCGTCCGTCCTTGCTTTTTTTTGATTTTTTCCCTTTTTCCTTTCAAACGGTATTTAATCCTTCGTCCGAACTCGATTTTTGTACGTCTCACCTACGAGACGAAATTTAATCTTTCGTCAATTCTGACGGACGAAAGATAATAGTTCGTTAGCTATATTTTGCATTTGGCTAAATGGTCTGCTATACTTGGCAAGGCACTATTCATCGTACTGCCAAATTTTGGGTATTTGGACAGGAGTGCAGCTCCTTTTTTCCCAAATTTTTGCAAATTTTGGGTATTTAACCCACTGACTACAGATGCTCTAAAAACTCCATTTATATTCCCACAGGGAGTACGTACATGCCACCAGTCTGAATTCATTATCCCATTATTAGCTAACCAAACTTCACGTTCACAGCGCGTGCACAAACAGAATTTCACGTTTCTTGAATTCAATCCTAAAATAAAAAATTAAATTTTCAAATTAAAAAAAAAGAACTAACCAAGAAAAGGTGGAAGGATTAACCAGCGCCACAACGGCCGTAGCCGCCACCACGAACGGGAGCAACCCCGACAACGCCTTCGATGACGAATCCGCGGCCCCCGCCGCATCTCCGCCGACGCTAAACGACAAAATCGAGGCGTTCCCTAACCTCCGGTGCCATCCGACTCTCCCTTCGTACGGAAACGACGTCGGCGAAGCGGAAGAGAAGGCCAAGAAGGATCCCGGTGACCGCACCACACGTCGGTTGAGGGAGAGAGTGTTGGGACGCGGTAACCGGTACCTGAGAGAAAGTGAGAGTGACGATGGTTTAGGAGAAGAAGGCGGCGGGAAGAAGGGGACGACTGCAGCAACTGCAGACATGGAGATCGGGGATGAAGAGCAATGTCGATATTTTATATTTGTTGAGACTTTATTTTATTTTATTTATTTTATTATTTTGATTTATTTTGATTTGAATGTATTGGAATTTTGGAAACAGAGAAATGAGAGGAAGGAGAAGAAGGGGCCAGTTGAAGATAAGACGAGTGTACGTTGGGGTATTCCGCGGGTGCAACGTAAGGGTTAAATGGTTCTGTTTTTTTTTTGAGTTTGTTATCCAAGTTGGGCATTTGGGATGAAGCCCAATCCTCACACCCTTGTCCGCTCTCTCTCCCCGCTATTCAGTATCGAAATGAAGCACAAAATCGCGGAGAACATTACAAGAACCTCAATCTTCTGGGATCTAGGCCAAGCCACCTTGCGTGCGTGTACAAATTGGACGGTTCTGATCCTGAGTTGGCAGAGCTTGAAGCCATAAGAACTGGGTTATGCATGGGCACTTCATTATCCAAACCATCAATGACAGGTTATCAATGATACTCGTCTCATCCCGCACGTGCGTCGCGAAGTTTTCTTGGCTGCAGAGCTCTTCTTCGGTATTCACCGAATGTTAACTGCTAAAGCATGAAGGTAGAGCAACTAATGAAGCTGCACGCAGGTTTGATGAAGCTTGTATCAGTCTCAATTTTGATAGTTTCTCCGACTGAGATATTTTTACCCTCCCCCCTTCTATTGCAGCATCTGTAGTCGTTATTGTCAAATTTTGACAAATTTGACTTATAGCATATAGCAAAAATAGATTTCGTTGTAGTCGTTAGTAGCTAAAATTTGGATGGATAACTGATTATCTTCCGTCTGACGTTTAAAAAAATATTAAAAAAAAATCATTTTACATACCATGATAATAATGACATTTTATAAAAAAAACAAAAAAAATAATTTAAAAAGTCACAAAAGTTCACCTCAATGATGATAGTGACATTTTTGTCTTTAACATATATATTATAACATCATTAACATTCACTAAATAGGTTGTACATTATAAACCATGCATTATAGCACAAGTTAGGGTAAAGATGATAAACTAAGAAAATCACATAAAAATAAATTTATGAATTGTTTGCTTAAAATCTAATTATAAGTTAGGGGATGGGAGTGGGTTTGGGAAGAGACTTAAGATTCTGTGAGATTGAGCAATTGGGAGGGGAAGAGACTGTGTTTGAGGGATTTAGGTTTTATTTTATCTTTGTTTTTTAATAAAATCGTGTATAGTGCACATGTTAGTTAAATATGAATCCAAATTTTTCCTCTTATTTCTTTATTTCAAAATAGATAAAGGAGAAAGGGGCTAAACTCTCTCTCCTACTAGTATAAGATATATCTCTAATATTATAATGGGAGAAGGGCTTAGTGTCATTTGTAAATATTTGTCATTTTGTCAACATGTGCAGCGCACGTGTTGGTAGATTTTTTTTTTTTGGTCCTTTTCATTCCCCCTCCCCATCTTCCCCACGTGCAACGCACATGTATAATACTATATTTTTTTTTTCTGTCCTTTTCATTCCCTCCTCTCCATTTTTCCCACGTACAACGCACGTGTATAATACTAGTATATATATAATTATAATGGAAGAATTGGGGTTGTCATTTATACACATTCAACCGTCTAATCTCAACCATTTATTTTTAAGTGGGAGTTATATTAACTATTTATTTATTCAATTGTTGTTAGTTACCATGATACCCTCAAAGTTGAATCTTATTTACAACATAATTATTTACAAAAGTACCATTCATATAAAATTAAAGTTTGTGTCATTAGGAGTAATTTGTAAAATGTATATATGAGTAAAGGGATGTCTCAAGTTCGATATCAGATTATATCTTAGTAGTATTTTACACGTGCTATGCATGTAGGGAAAAATTTGGGAAAAAAAGAAAAGGAAAAAAAGAAAAGACAAAATGAATTACACTATAGGGTCATCAGTCATCATCCCTTTCCTATTATATATGTAGAGATATATGATGACCGGAGAGATAGAGATAGACGTGCGTTGCACGGGTTGGAATATGGACAAATTATACTAAGGTCTTCTCCTATTATAGTAGTAGTAAAGATAGAGATTAGTTAATTTATAAAATAAATAAAAAATTAATTAAAACGTGCATAGCACTCGTCCAGATTACTAGTCTACATAACTTGAGAACAAATATCATTACTCTATCTTTCTAAGTAGAGTAATTACTCTGTTTGATACAATTTGTATTCTAAACTTTAAATTGGGAAGACTTGCGGTAATTGCAAATAACAATACCAGGTCTAGTACGTTTTCAAACAAAAACAGTGAAGTTTAGGCATTTGCTCATAAGTTGGCTTTTTTAAAAGATGTAATAACTAATGTAATTTTTTTACATATACTTTTTTATCTTTTTTTTTTATCTTTTTTTTACATATACTTTTTTATCTTAAAAATATAAAATATAAATACAATCTTTTAAAATCGGTATATCAACCAGAATTATAGATATGTGCGTATACTTATTACTAAGACTGGAGATTTTATAGAAAAGTAAAATATTCATTGATGGACTTATGCCCTTCATAATCTGGACTTTATTTCATATTGATCCCTATGTTAGATATCATAATGTAACCTTACTATCCGGTTAGAAATCAAATTAGAAAATTAGATGTGAAATTAGTCAAGAATTTTAAAGAAAATAAATGAGAAAACTTATAATCTATTATTAAAAAATGATTAATGAAAATTTGGAGAAGTAGCATGAGGAGGAATATATAGTTTTCAATGATGCACTATTAGCCAGATTCCACCTTTTCCTTCAAAAAAAAAATGATGCACTATTAGTTTGTCAATTTTTTGAAAGAAATTTTGGGAATAGTTGACGAGTTTTGTTGGTTTAACAATTGACTAGGTTTGTAAGGAGGAAGAAGATAAAGTTTGAACAGTAGGGAAAAAAAAAAGATAGTTCAATTATTTTCCATCAAGTTTATTTAAAAGTTAGAAATTCTCCACTATTTTCAGTTATTTTAACTAGAGGGATAACTAAGAAATATGACGCATATTATTAGGGATAAATATAAAAAACTAATATTATAATGCAAGAGTTGGGGTTGTGTAATTTGTAGACAACCCAACTTACATGCATCACCCGTGCATATTAAATCTCCCTTTTTAAGAAAAAAGTACGTGCATCACATGTCTAGATTAAATCCCTAAATTTTGCTAAAAAATATAAATTGTACTTATTATAATTAATTTGTAAAAGTAGGAGCTTAAAAAAATTAGGGAAAAAGACAAAGAACCCCACCAACGTTTGGGCTTAATATAATATGTTCATATAACGTTTAAAAAAATACATTTAACTCATTCCACCGTTAACTTAACCTTATCCGTTAAGTTAAAATTATTGAATTACTTTTTAACCCTTACCTTTTCATAATTAAATCGCTTCTTCTTTTCATCTTTCTTCATACTTTTTCTTCATTCTTTTTGAGTTCACGCAGGTTCCTTCTTTTATTTCAAGGAGTTTCTTTTTGGAGTTCATGTAGTGGGTGGGGACTTACGATAATGAAGATAATGTTAAAAAGTGAGAGTTTCATGAAAACTGATCAAATATGCTTAATATAGTTTATAAATTCATCTCAATGACAACTTCTTTTCGAGTTTAAAAAAGAAAAATTGAATAACTCAGCATTATACTGTAGCAAAAAAATGTTCTGATTGCAGTAGCATTTTCAAAGTATTTTTCACAGGTCATCGAGCATTTTGAAAATATCATGGCAATACAAAAGAAATAGTGAAATCCAACATCAGCTTACATAGTCTAGTGGTATATGCAACCAACATGCCTCAAGCTCAAATGTGGAAACATCAATACTTAAAATCAATATCATGCACTAAATTAATGCTCATGTATGTTGTTTCGATGATCATCAGAAATATACAATTGCAAGTGCTCTTACTTTAAAAATGATGATCGATCATCAAATCCTCAAAAGATACCAGATTTTTTGATAAAACAACTGATAAGAATGAATAAAAAGAATGCAGCAAACCACCACAAGTGGCCTAGTGGTAAGAGCGATGGGACTTGGAGTGTGCTCCTCCAAGATCCTGGGTTCGAACCCTACGGTTCCCATAGATGGGGATTAAATACCTCTGGGTGGCCAGTGACCGCTATGCTAGATGGGCTGGCGCACAAACCCAACCAAAGGTTGGGGCTCCTTGTCACGGGACTGGGATTAGTCTGACCCAAAGAGGGGGATGGAACCCAGTATAATCAAAAAAAAAAAAAGAATGCAGCAAGAGGAAAAATAAGAAAATATTTGATTATGAAATGATAAGGATAAAATAGTAATTCAATAATTCTAACTTAACGGATGAGTTTAAGTTAATGGAGGAATATGTTAAATTTACTTTTTCAAACGTTATATGAACATATTGCATCAAGCCTAAACATTAGGGAGTATTTTGTTTTTTGCCAAAAAAAAAATAAGTATTTGACTAATATATATTTATGAAGGATATATATGATAATTATATGACGATATAAATAAATCATGTATTATGGTTGTATTGCTCGTTTAGTCGCTTTCAACGGGTAGCTTTCACCACGTACATGGTCCACTCCGCCAGATTGCGGTGGGCTCGTCATGGCCTGCCACGCGTCTCATTTTTAACAACAAAAGAGACAGACATTCATTTGCCTCATTATCCTCTAGTGCAACTAACAGCAAGTAATGAAAAATCACCATTCCAGTTTTGACACGTGATTTTTCCGGTTGAACTTAAGAAGGTTCAATTTGCATTATAGAATCAAATGCCATGTCCTTGGTTCCAAGTTGAGGAAGATTTCATTTAAAAAGAAGGAGATGAGAGACCCATTTTACATAATATCCACAATCACATATAATTGACAGTTGTAAGTGAACCGGTGTGTGAAGTCACTAATCAGGGCCCACAGCTAAAATAAACTCGTGATGCACGAAAAAATAATAAAGCAATGAAAACCAAAATTACCTTAAATTAACTACAGGGTGTATTGGAATGAAATATGAAAAGAATTAAAAAGAATGTAAAAATTCTAGTATATTCAGTTAGATTTTTAAAGAAGTTTATAAAAGTCACAGTGTATTCAATTGAGACTTTAAGTGATTTTATTCAATTCTCGGTGTATTCAATTGAGATTTTAAATGACCCCATTCAATTCTCGGTGTATTTAAAAAGTTATTAATTTTGGTAGTGATATGGCTAAAAATGGGGTTAAATCAGAACCGTTCAGAGTGGGCACGAATCTTGAGGTCTCAGGGACGAGATGGTAATTTCACCTACAGACAGGTCCGAATTGGGTACCGGGTATGTCCTCTTGGACCTGCTAGCCCATGAACGGATCTGATAGGCAGAGAACGGGTCTCAACCCGTTAGGGACCAGATCAACAGGATAGGAGCAGATCTTGGCTTGTCCCTATCTTGAGGGGATGGTTGTAACCAACCACAGCCAGCCACACCGGGAAGTAGGGATTCACCCTTATCCTGAAAAAGATCCCCATGGCGACTATAAAAATTCCCCTACCTCCTACTGTTAAAGGTGATCACTCTTTTCACACTTGAGCTCTTTCTCTTCACTTTTTCTGTGTACTGACTTGAGCGTTGGAGGGTTCGTCGCCGGAATCCATCCCAGTATTTCGAACGTTTGTGCAAGTTCAAGAGAGCACCAAGAAGTCAACCAGTCAACAAGGGAGAAGAAGGGTTCCGCCTGTTCGAGTTCCTCACGAACCTACAAATCTCATCTATTACCCCCACACCAGAATCCAGCGGCAACAGATTGACACCGTCTGTGGGAAACTCTCGACAAAGCCATCCAACCTTCCTCTTTCCACAAAAGCCACTCCCAGCAATGCCTCCCAAGAAGAGACCCGCAAACTCCAATCGTAGGATGACCTCTTCTCATCCTCCTCCTCTTCCTTCGCAGGGGGATCTCCCTCCTCCCAACCAACCGACCCTGCAGTTCGATCCACAGGCTCTGCATCAGCAGCCTTTGGGTCCCCAAGCCACAGTGGAAGAACATTCTCGACGAAGCCGCCACAAGCAACCTGTGCATTAGGTTCGGGTTTCCATCCATAATGCAGACACAGACTCAATGGCTTCCTATCTCCTCCCACTCCAAAGGATCTGCAGAACGTGATCAACAATCGGCAGACCGAGTATGGACCCGATCTTCGTACCCATCTGGACGAGAGGCGTGCTGATAAATCTGTTAATGTCCACATTTTGGATCAATAATTTGAATACAATTAACAATTAAATTCTTTATCTTTGGTAATTTATACTTCTTTTCTCTTTTCTATAGGAAAGAGCCTAGAAGCAACTAAATTGAGTGGATTCAAGACTTATTCAGGACTAATCTACCACTATGAGGATGAAGCACTGGAATGGAGAACCTTAATTTTGCATTAAAACATTTGTAGGAGCATGATGGAGAGTTGTGTCTACAAGGTTGAAAGTGTGGGGTTTTTGATTCAAACATGAAGAGCTAAATTCTACAAAAAGAAGATGTGCAGATGCCTACAATCTCCATTTCTTCACCCTCCAACTCCCTTCTTCACCTCCTAGAAAGTGCAGCTATACATCAGTTGGTAAATAGAAGAGTGGTGAAGTTCAGTGTTGATCAAGCCTAAATTCAAGCAAGCTTTCAGAATTTCGAACCAAACTGTAGATGAAGTTGCAAGCTTCTCAAACAGCAACTGGCCATTACAAGAAGTGTAGTTAAAGGGCAAACAACTCATGTATCAGCTGTGCATGTATCAGCTGTGCATGTCAGCTGTGCAAACTTGAATTTTTCATTTCAAGGCTCACACACCTCCAGTTCTTCACTCTCTAACTCCCCTTTTTAACTCCCTATCAGGTGTTACCCTTTTGGTGGTTGAAGCTCCATATTGATCAAGCCTCATATTAACTCCACTTTAAATAGCAGATTGCAAGCGAAGTGGAAAATGACTTCCTGCAAGAGCTGTGCATATATCAGCTATATGCACCACATATACTTGAGTTAGATGTAAAGTCTTCTTCACAGTTAAGCTGCAAATTCATGAGGCAAGAATTATGTGTGTGGAGCCAGGTATTGAGAAGTGTTATCATAGGCAAATTCATTAAGCTGCACCAACATCAGCTGTGCAACTCAGCTGTGTAACTCAGCTGTGCAAGTCAGCTGTACAGATCAGTTGTGCTTTCTTGAAACCTCCACTTCAAAGATCACTGTCCCCATTCTTCACTTCTAAAGTCCTTCTTTTACTCCCTATCAATTATAACTCCACTGGTGATTGAAACTCTATATTGATTAAGCCCAAATCATGAAAAATCTCTAGGACTGTGGAAGAAGTTGCAAGAGGGTTTCAACTAGCAGAGTATAATTAAATTGAAGAGTGAGAGCAAGCTCAGATGTGCAACTCAGCTGAGTGTATCAGCTGTGCATTTTTTTAGGGTGCTACAGTATCAGTTCCACATAGATACATGATTTGTGCATGTTCAAATACAGCTGCACAAAAGAGTCCTTCTTCACTGCTGAGTTTCACTCTTTTCACCCTCTGGTTTTGAATCAGTTAGTTGCAAGTCACAAACACAAAAAGAAAGTGCTCTTGAGAAGAACTAGTATATGCAGGTACAATCAAAACTACAAGACAAGAAGGAGAGTAAAAATAAAAGAAACTGTGGGGAGCTAGAGATATGCACAGTTGAGATACACCCTCACTACACCCAAATCTGCAACACAAATAAGATTGAGCTGTCAAAATCCTGGAAACAAATAATATATAGCTGCAAATAACAACTTCCCAAAAATCCAGCTAGTTAGTTGGTCTGGCAGTTAATGAAGGGGATTTTGACTCAATCCATACCCGGTATTGAGGGATTGCAATCTTAAGCTAGAGATCTGCAGATGGGGGAAAGGAAGCTATAAAAAAAGAGGGAAAACACAGACTGCAGGGGATCGAAAAAAGGAGGGATTGAGAACAAGAGGAGATCAACTTGAAGAGGAGGAGGGCAATTGGCTTCACTGCTGATCATCACACAAATCAGTGTTACTTCTTCTCTCAAATTTTGTTCTTGAGTTGTTTAAATTATTAGAGTCATGTATCCAAATTTGTTAGTCAATAAAAGTTGGATTATGTGTAACTAAACTCATTTGGGCAGATTGAAACCTTAGTCATGTAATGTTTACAAATCTACTAAAGCACTGCTCCTATCACTTATTGATTAAACCTGGTAGCATCTTGATCAAAATTTATGATATGCAATATTTGATGCTTGATATCCTTTCTATTCAAGTGTTTGTTAACTCAATTTATTTGTTGATGAATACTCTATCTCACTCTATTTGAGCACACTGATATACACTCATATATTCATATGCTCCTCTGATATGCCATGGTTAACACAAACCAAAGTTGAGTTATCAAATTTTGCTAATTATAGAATTGAATCTGTTATATGAGTAAATTGAGATGACCGACTCTTATGCTTATAACTAGTAACACAAGAATCAACTAGGATCTTTGGTTTAATCAACTTGGAGGTCTAGAATTGATGACAACTTCTAGATCATTGAGTGTTTGTCAATTCCCACTTTTTCTATGCTTTCTTCAAGTGCAACTTAGTAGATATCATGCTAAACACTTAAGGAGAGAAAGGAATTAGAGTAGATACCATGCCTAATTCTTAGCTTAGGGAAATCTTTAATTTAAAGAGTAGATACCATACTCTTAAATGAACAAGCATGAGTGATCAGAGTAGTGTAGAAGTTGATCTAGCATACATGACTAAAGGTGGAAATCGAGCCCAACTAATTCAATAGATATTTCTTGATTCAAATTAACCAATTTGAGAACTTTTTGGTTTATATTTTAATCTCTTCTTCCCTTCAGATATACAGTTAAAAAAAAAAGTAAAAAGAGACTTTATACCAAGCACTCTGTTATATTGATTAGTAAGTTATTTACTACAATCTCTGTGGGATCGACCCTTGCTTTTCACTACGCTTCTGTAAACGATTCACACACTTGCGAGGTTTTAAATTTGTGTTCAGATTATTTATTCATTTAGATAACTGAAACCATCAACAAGTGCCCAAGAGGTGAACCCCCGCAGCGAGCAACCGAGGGATCGCTCGCCGCGCCGATCCAATCACGGAGGGTCCCACTCTCCCCGGAGGCAGAGGGAGTTGCCCCAACGTCGCCCAAGACAGAGCCGCTCCCCGGCAGGCCGTCCTGCCCTTCGAGCCCAGCAGGAGCAGGAGGCCACCGTTACCAGGGCAAAATTTCAGCAATTCCAGGAGGCAGTCCTCCAGGAGCTCAACGCTGCCCCCAACAATGGCCGTCGGGCTCCTAGCCCTCCGCCAGCTCCTCACCATCCTCGCTGCTCCCGTAGTCCTCGACCAGCTCCTCACCATCCTCGCCGCTCCCGAAGTCCTAGGCCATTTGCGAGCCATCGCCGCCCTTCTCCCGAATACCGTCGCCGCTCCCGGAGTCCGTGGCCTGCTCCGAGTCATCCCCGTCGTTCCATCAGCCCACCTCCTACTCAGAGCCATCGCCATCACAGCCCCAGCCCTCCTCAGCATGAGGAGTCTTGAGGCTCAGCAAGACACGACCGAAGGGAGGAATCGGTCTACCGCCATCTCCATGAGATGGAGAGGCACCTCGGCCAGCTTGACTGAGATGAAGAACGACGGGCCAGGGACCTCCGCCCAAACAGGCCCCCATTATCCCGCGCTATCATGGAGGCCCCAGTTCCAGACAACTTCAAGCCTCCACATTTCGAGATCTACATCGGGGAGTCGAACCCCGCAGATCACATTGAGAGTTTCAAAACTCTCATGATGATCCACCATGCATCTGACGCCCTCCTTTGCAAGACCTTCCCGGCCACACTTAAGGGGCCGGCCCAGGAATGGTACTCTTCACTTGCACTAGCATCTATCTTCTCCTTCGACCAATTCGAGGGTCTTTTCCTCATGCATTTCGTGAGCAGTCGCCGCACCGAGAAGACAAGCAACTCCCTACCGTTCCTCAGTCAAAAGAAGGGCAAACGATTGAGGGACTATGTCAAGTGCTTCACTGCTGAAGCCAGGTCCATCCCTTCCTTGAAACCCTTGGTCGCCACTGTCGCCTTCCGGTCCAACATCCTCAATGCTGACCTCAAAGCGTCCCTCACCAAGAAGCCCCCTCGGGACTTCTCAGAGCTCCTACTTCGGAGCGAGAAGTACATCCGAGCGGAAGAAGCTCTCCACCACCCCACCTTTGAGGCCTCATCTTCTGCGAACAAGCAGAAGGGCGCAGAAGAAGAAGGAGCTAAGAAGCTCCAAAAAGACAATGGGGGTCAGCAGCGTCCTCCTCATCGGTTCGAGAAATTCACTTCTCTTAACGTGAGTGTATCCGCCATCCTGATGGAGATCGAGAATGAAGGCCTCCAGCCACCTCCCCCAATGATGAATACTCCAGAAAAGAAGAGAGACCGGAGCAAGTGGTGCCGTTTCTATTGGGACCACGGGCACGACACAGATGAATGTCGGGTCTTGAAGGCTGAAATTGAGGCCTTCATTCAGAGAGGGCAGCTCACCCGGTTCGTGAAGAGGGACCGAGCCGATCCGCCCCCACCGCCCAGTGGGGCTAACAGGCACCCGAGCAACACACGGAGACTCCGAAGGTCGAAGCAGAGGGCATCTTGCACCTGATACACGGAGGCCCAATGAGGGAGATTCCAACTCCTCTCGAAAAGCCTTCGTAAGGGAGGTTAACTCCGTGCAGAGCCATCCTCCCCCAAAAGGCCTCAGAGTCCCGGTGACGTTCTTCGATAGGGACCTGGAGGGTGTCCGCACACCCCACTGCGATGCCCTCGTCATCAATCTCCGAATGGAGAACTTCGAAGTTCGTTGGGTATTGGTAGACAACGGCAGCTCCGTCAACATCCTTTTCTTGGAGGCCTTTAAAGGTCTCCCGCTATCGAGGGACCGGCTCAAGTCCACAAGCTACACTCTCCACGGGTTCACTAGGGTCCCGGTTACGGTCGAAGGAGTTATAACCCTCGACATAACGGTTGGAAAGGCCCCGGTAACTCGCACGGAGCCAATGGACTTCATGGTGGTCGACGTCAAGGCCGCCTATAATGTTATCCTAGGTAAACCAGGTTTGGCCACGCTTCAAGCCATCCCTTCAGCCTACCACATGAAGATAAAGTTCCCCACGTCCTCAGGAGTGGGAGAAGTGAGGGGGAGCCAAGAAGCGGCTCGGAAGTGCTATATGACCTCGATGGGGGGGTTCAATTCTCTCTTTGCAAGTGCTCGAACTGCCTTAGGAAGGCGGTCAAACTATCTCTGAGCCCGTCGATGAATTGGAGGAAGTGGCCTTCTCCGAAGAAGATACCACTAAGATGTTCCGCGTCAGCAAGGCTCTCTCTCCATTAAGCAATACATCTCCCAATGTATACGAGAGAACTGCAACCTCTTTGCCTAGACTGCAGCCGATATGTCCGTGATCTCAAAGGAGCTATCAATGCACCGTTTGAGCGTCACACCTGGGGTCAAGCCTCTTCAACAGAAGAGGCGGAAGTTTGCCCCCCGAGAGGCAACAGGCAATTAAGGAGGAGGTTGAGAAACTCCTCAATGCCCGCTTTATCCAGGAGGTAAACTACCCTGAGTGGCTCTCCAATGTAGTGATGGTCAAGAAGGCCAACGGGAGCTGGAGAATATGCATTGACTTCACCGATCTCAAAAGGCATGCCCAAAGGACCATTTTCCTCTTCCCAGCATCGACACCCTGATTGATGCGACCTCCGGGCACGAGCTCCTCAGTTTTATGGATGCCTTCTCAGGGTACAACCAAATCAGGATGTTCCATCTCGACATCTCGAAGACCTCGTTCGTGACGGACCAAGGCCTCTATTGCTACTGTGTTATGCCCTTCGGCTTGAAAAATGCGGGAGCTACCTATCAGCGCCTTGTAAATAGGGTCTTCCAAGACCAAATTGGCCGAAACATGGAAATCTACATAGACGACATGTTAGTCAAGAGCACTTGGGGGTAGGAGCACACTCTCGACCTTCAAGAAGCCTTCGGGGTGCTCAGGAGGGATAATATGAGACTAAACCCGAACAAGTGTGCATTCGGTGTCTCATCGGGCAAGTTCTTGGGGTTTATGGTCAGCCAGAGGGGCATAGAGGCCAACCTCGAAAAGATCCAGGTCATTCTCAAAATGGCTCCCCCTCCAAAGTCAAAGAGGTGCAGAGGCTCACGGGGTGCCTCGCCGCAATCGGGCGATTCCTCTCCAAGTCTGGGGAAAAGTGCCTCCCCTTCTTCAAAGCCCTCAGGCGAGGTTAAAGGCTTCGAGTGGGGACAGCAATAACAGGAGTTCTTTGACAAGCTCAAAGAGTATTTGGCCAACCCCCTGCTCCTGAGTAAGCCGGCACCCAGGGAAGTCCTCTACCTCTATCTCGCAGCTTCGGAGCAGACGCTCAGCGCGGTCTTTGTGAGGGAAGAGGAGAAGACGCAGAAGCCCATCTATTACATGAGAAAGGTGCTCCGCGATGCCGAACTCCGTTACCCAAAGCTGGAGAAGATGGCTCTCGCCTTGGTCATGGCTGCCCGAAAGCTCCCCCTACTTCCAATCCCATTCGGTGGTCATCCTTACTGACCAGCCACTAAAACAAGTTCTCCACAAGCCCGAGATTTCCGAGCGGCTCATGAAGTGGTCCATCGAGCTGAGTCAGCATGACATCAGCTACCAGCCCAGAACAGAAATAAAGGCCCAAGCTCTGGCCGAATTCATCGTGGAGAAAACCATCCCCGGCTCATGCAAGTCGTTTGCTGACCCCATTGTCGGGATCGTTTATGTAGACGGGTCTTCTTGCGCCGATGGAAGTAGTGCTGGCATCATCCTAACTGGTCCCGACGCTTTCGTCCTCCAGTATTCCCTCCGTCTCAACTTTCCGGCATCAAACAAAGAGGCAGAGTATGATGCCCTCATAGCGGGGCTCTGCATGGCCCGCAAGGCAGGTGCCGAGCGCGTAAGGGTCTTCAGCGACTCCCAGTTAGTAGTCAACCAAGTGTCCGGGGAATACAAGGCGAGGGACGGCTGTATGGCCAGGTACTTGGCAAAGGTAAGGGAGCTTCTAGCTCTATTCGAAGATGTTCAACTCCAGCGGGTTCTCCGAGAGGAAAATCCGCAAGCGGATGCCCTCTTTAAGCTCGCCTCCTCGTCTCTCCAGGGTCTAGAACAGACTGTCTTGATAGAGGTCCTTCTCAAACCCAGTATTGACGAAGATGGCTCGGAGCCAAATGGATGCCTACCCCCTAACACTTGGGAAAAACTGGATGAAGCCCCTCCTCGAGTACCTCCGAGATGGAATCCTTCCCGAAGATCCGAAAGAAGCAAGGAGGATCAGGACACGAGCAGAGCGGTACACACTTCTGGATGGGGTCATGTACAAATGCTCCTACACCCAGATCGATGGTCGGCCCTATCTGAGGTGCCTTTCCCCGAAGGAAGCGTTCTATTCCCTGAAGGAGGCCCATGAAGGTCTATGTGGCGCGCATTTGGGAGCGAGATCCCTCGCCCGGATGGTCTTGAACTATGGCTACTTCTGGTCCACACTACTAAGTGACTCTGATGAGTACGTCTGCCAGTGCGACTCCTGCCAGAAGTTCGCCCCAATCCGTCGCCTGCCCCAAGCACAACTTACTTCCTTGGCTAGTCCAATCTCCTTCGCAATGTAGGGGATGGATTTGCTCGGACCCTTCTCTCCAGCACTAGGCCCGCTGAAGTTCCTAGTGGTAGCAATAGACTACTTCTCAAAATGGATAGAGGCTGAACCACTTTCAACAATAACCGACCACAAGGTGCAGAAGTTCTTTTGGAAGAACATCGTCTGTCGGTTCGGGGTGCCTCGCATCCTTATAACCGACAACAGGACCCAATTCACGGGAGCGACCTTTCGAGACTTTTGCACCGACCTCGGCATTCAGCAGTGGTTCTCTTTGCTAGCGCACCCCCAGTCCAATGGCCAGGAAGAGAACACGAACCAACAAATCCTCTCCGGCTTGAAGAAGAGGCTGGACAAGTCCACCAAAGGGCTATGGGTCGAACAACTCCCCAATGTGCTTTGGAACTATTGCACCATAAAAAGAGCTCCAACAGGAGAGTCCCCTTTCAACCTCACATATGGATCCGAAGCTATCATCCCATTGGAGGTGGGCCTGCCCACACCTTGACTCATAGCCTATAATGAAGCATAGAACGCGAACCAGCTTCGCAACTGCCTAGACCTCATAGACGGGATCCGTGAGAGAGCCGCAATCTGCCAAGAGACCTACCGTTATAGGATTACTCAAGTTTACAACAAGAGGATACGACCCACCAACCTAAAGGAGGGGGACTTAGTGCTGAGAAAGTTGTCAATTTCCGATCCAAGCAAGAGAGGCAAGCTGGCACCCAATTGGGAAGGACCATATAAGGTCTCCAAAGTTATACGCCCGGGCACGTATTAACTCGAAGACCTGGGGGGCAGGAAGATACCAAGGGCATGGAATGCGGAGCACTTGATGAAGTACCAAGAGGGTGTCTAAACACCTCTCCAAGCAACTTCCCCATGAGCGCTCCAGAAGACATGTCTCAAAATCCTTACTTGTATTTTCTTTTTATCAAAGTGTAAAGATGACTTGCAACTTAGAAGCGGCCGCCCAGTTGTTCTCAATAAAAAGAAATCTCTTCTTCTCAAGTTCTCTATTTTTGGGTAGTCTAACTTTACTTACAAATTTTTTAAAAAACTTTTGCAGTAAAAACGACCTGCTTGGAGTCCAACACTTGGTTCGACTCCGCTTCCACTACTTGCTTCTAAGCGAGTAAAAAAGCAGATCACCATTCGGAATTGCTCCTATAGCCGTTGATATTTCACTAAAACGACGTGCTTGGAGTCCAACACTTGGTTCGACTCCGCTTCCACTACTTGCTTCTAAGTGAGTAAAAAAGCAGATCACCATTTGGAATTGCTCCTACAGCCGTTGATATTTTTCTAAACGACAAGCTTGGAGTCCAACTCTTGGTTCGATTCCGCTTTAACTACTTGCTTCTAAGGGAGTACGAAGCGGATCACCATTCGGAATTGCTTCTACAGCTATTGATATATCCAAAATAACATGCTTGGAGTCCAACACTTGGTTCGACTCCGCTTCAACTACTTGCTTCTAAGCGAGTAAAAATCGGGTTACCATTCGAAATTGCTCCTACAGCCGTTGGCACCCTCTAAACAATAAGCTCGGAGTCCAACACGTGGTTCGACCCAACGTTTTGCTAACTCGCGAATGAGTAAGTGCCAAGCGTCCTACCGTTCAAGACTGCTCCTACAGCTGTTGACAACTACAAATGCTAGCGAAGAACACAAGTTCACAAAACAAGTACTATTTCATTCGAATTTTGGATTACAAGTCTAATTACAAGACCAACTGCTCATGTTTACATTGAGATACAAAATTTGTACAAAAAAGTCTGCAATATCACAAGGGAGACGCCCTAATGCCTCCTAGGGAGTGGGATACTCCTCTTGAGCAACAAACGAGGTCAATGAACACCTTGTCACTGCAAACTTACACCCGGGGAGGCCTTTAAGCCGGTGAGCCGAGTTGTGTCATCGAGAGTTGCACCGACTGAGGCCTCGCTCGACGAGCCAGCCACTCCACTCTGTGCATCTCCAGGATGCCCCAAGGTGGGAGGTGAACGTAATGCCAACTCGTAAAATGACCGTCCCTGTGAGTACTCTCCTCGAGCGCAAGAAGTGGTCCTAACATTGCTTCCCTCTGACAGACGTCACAGCCGGTGAAACTCAACGATTCGCTCCCTTAGCGAGTCGTCTGTTACCTTAACACTTAGCCGAGGCATTCGACTCGTATTACCTGCACGAGAAGCTTCGGTGATGGTCCGCTGAAGCTGTACCGTCTCCAAACTCTTTTCGAGCACCACGTTCTTTAGACCGTCTCTCTCAGCTCTAGCCTCGAACAAAGAATGTCGAATGGACTCTAGCTTCTTGCCTAGCTTGTTGGACTTCGAGGGACTCTCCTCCTCCACTTTCCGAGCTTGCTCCTTCAGTCGCTTCAGTTCGGAGGTGTGACGCGTCAGCGTCAGCTTGTGATTACCTAGTTCTGCCTCGCTCTTGAGAAGCCTTTCTCGACTTCGAGAGAGAGCCAACCTAGCCGCTCCTAGGTCAGACCGAAGATGAGACACCTCGGCATCTTCCACCTTCGGTGGTGCTTCGACTATTTGATACAGCTCGGCAATCTGAAAAGGCAAGGACACGACAATACTAAGCTTGAGAAACACCTACAGTAATGGCTCACATATGAAACAACTCAGGCCCCAACACTTAGTCAATTTTCACCAAAAGTCAATCTTTCATTTAAAAGCTTGATTACTAAAAAAGAGCGGTGGCCAGTCCGCTATAAGGCAATACAAGAGACAAAGGAGAAAAAATAAGACAAATGAAGTCAAGGGGCCACCTTGAGTGGTAGCTCGGTGATGGGCTCCTTGGCGGTCGTCTCCCCAACATCCACTATCGCTGTCCGGGGGTCAACCACAATCTTGTCGCCCCCTTTCTCCTCCTCTTCCTCCTCTTCGTCCTCCTCGCCTCTCTTGGTTGGCTTCGAGGGCCTTGCCACCGACCGGGCCCCATAGTCTGTACCCCGACCTGTCGAAGCCGGGGATGCGAGCCTCGATGTGCTCAAGGGCTGTGGCGTAGGACTGCTCCATGTTCTCCATCATGTGTTTCTTTGCCTCGGCCTCTATTGTCGCCCTCGCCGCTGCCACTGCCACGCCTTCCCCCTCTTCATGTCTCCTAAGGCCTTCTTCACCTTTTCCCTCTCCTCATCCGCCCGAGCTGCCTCCAAGGCTGCCTTCTCATTCGCCTGCGCTAGAGCCATCTTAAAGTACGCGACCTGAGCTGCCAGGAATTCCGAGCGGTGCTGCTCCACCTCGTAAAGCTTTGCGACCCACGCCCTCTCGGTTCGGTCCTTGTCGCACGACAGCTTCAGCTCCTTCTCTTGCACGGAAAATTGCTCGAGGAGGTGGCTGAAATGGCACGTGATCTAAACAAAAGATAAAAAGAGATAATGAAAAGCCGAGCAAGTGACTTAAATTTTTTTTGGATTATCGACGAATCGATTAGGAGACTCACCGACACCGTCGTCCGAGCTATCTCAAGAGCGTCGTCGCCCGTTGTCCCTGCCTTCAAAGTTGCTCGATCCTTCGAGGTCGATAGATGGCGCAAGGCATGCATGGACGAGTCCCCCAAGAAGCCATCGTGGTTCATTACCCGCCAGTCGAGGACGAAGAGCTTCTTATGCTCTTCGGTCAGGATCACCTCGGCCTTCTCGGTGAGGGGTGGAGCCTCAAGCACCAACGCCGCGGAGATGAAGAAGGCTTCGGTTGAAGGCTCGGACGGGGTCGGTTGAGGAAGAGCAGCAGCCGAGGTGGACCGCTGAGGAGACACCAGATCCACAGTCTCGACCACGGCAGAAGGCACTTTGGTAGGTCGGCCAGACGTAGGTCCCGCGGTCATCCTCTTCCTCTTCTTAGCGTCGAAGCCCTTAGTGCCGCTCACATTCCGCTCCGCCATAAGTGCCCTAAAGTCCATGTTCGGAGCCTCTGCCAAAGAGAAAAAACAAAGTTAAGACGAGGAGGATGCAGTATAAAGAGTAATAAAAGAGCAAGATGTCCAGAGCGTACTCGGGTCGATCGGACTGAGACCCGACACATGGAGGACCTCCTCGGTCATATCCTTCCAGCTCAGGGTCGGAAGGTTAATCAGCTTCGTCGCAACTTCTGCTTCAGCCGGAGTTAACACCGGCTCGGCCTTAGCCCACTTCGGCACATCCTCCTTCCACCTGGTCGGGAAGTCCCACACTGTAGGGCTTCGGATAAAAAAGTACTTCCCCTTCCATGACTTAATAGAGTTCGGATTCTCTATCAACTTGACACCTTTTCGTGGCAACAAGTAGTATCGGTGCTCCATCTTGTTCATCCGGTTGATCCGATACATACTTCGAAGAACGACGAGCTGAGGCTCCACCTTCGCCTCCCGACACTGAAGCAAAAAGCCGAGCACGTGGCGCCACATGTTCGGCATGAATTGGATCGAACTCAATCCATACCATCGCAGCACTTCGATCACGAAGGGGTGCAGGGACAGATGCAGACCTGCATTCAGTGCATTGTAGGAAAAGGCGCACGTATCAAGCGAGATCACCGTACACGCTCGCACTCCTGGTCCGGGGAGGATTAGAGTGCACTCCGGGGGTATCATGAAGCTTCTTCGGATCCAGAGAAGGTCCCTCTCTGTCAGAACCGATGCGATGTCGTCGACCTCAGTGACCTCCTTCGGCTCGTTCTCCGCATACGACTCCGACCTCCTATAGATGGCCTTCGTCAGCAGGTCGCCAGTATACTTCCTGATTCCCCCATGGCTTGATATCTCCGACGGCAACCGACCCATCTTTCCTCCCCTCTTGACGGGATCTACCACTGTCTCGACTATTACCGACCGCACTACCACTTTCCCCTTTCCCTTGGCGAGCAAAGCAACTGGCTCGACCACAGCCGACCCTACTACCCCCTTCCCCTTCTCTTAGGCTAGCGGAGCAACTAGCACACTCACCGCCAACCCCCTTACTTCTATCCCCTTCTCTTGGACGAGCGGAGCCTCTAGCGTCCGCTCACTCTCACCTCCCGAGGAAGAGGCCTCACTACCCGAGGATGCTCTAGACATCTTGAGAAGTATATATATATAAGTGAGAATATATATATATTTACCTTGATGGGACGTTCTCGGTCAGAATAGTTCGCCAGAGATCGCTTCGCCTCGCCGTGACAGCTAGCACAACCACCTAGGAGCGAAAATCACCGCTAGCGGAGCAACTCGAGAGCAAAAACTTTTTCTTGGAGTAAAAAGTGAAAGAATGGGAGAAGTGTTGAGGGGGATGAGAACTTATAGTAAAAAGAGTGCGACTCTTGGGCTTCTAACATATTGGGCCCCACCAAGCCCATTAAGAATGTTAAACGATAGAATTCTTAAAGGCGGGAACAACCTACGGCCGTGCTGTCTCAAAGTTCGTGCCCAATAATAACCAGACACCCCAGATCTGGCCACGTAGCTCGGCAGCCATCGAAGCGCCGAGCTACCGAGGTGCCCATTCGGAGAAAGCCGCCCTCGAGCTACCGGGGCACCGACCTCCGTATTGTGCAAAAAACACCTTCAAGCTCCTTGGACCATCAGATCGTCCAGATGTTCGCGCCAGCAGCTGATGGATGGCTCAAATTTTGCCACGTCCACAAAACGACAAAATCACGTTTTTTCGTTATCTGAGCCTCTTGCACCGTGATTCGAGCATGATGGACGTCCCAGATCTGGCCACGTAGCTCGGTAGCCATCGAAGCACCGAGCTACCGAGGTGCCCATTCGGAGAAAGATGCCCCCGAGCTACCGGGGCACCGACCTCCGCATTGGGGAAAAAACACCTCCGAGCTCCTTGGACCGTCAGATCGTCCAGATGTTCGCGCCAGTGGCTGATGGATGGCTCAGATTTTGCCACGTCCACAAAATGACAAAATCACGTTTTCTCGTGATCTGAGCCTCTCGCTCCGTGATTCGAGCCTGATGAACGTCCCAGATCTGGCCACGTAGCTCGGCAGCCATCAAAGCGCCGAGCTACTGAGGTGCCCATTCGGAGAAAGATGCCTTCGAGCTACCGGGGCACCGACCTCCGTATTGGGGAAAAAACACCTCCGAGCTCCTTGGACCGTCAGATCGTCCAGATGTTCGCGCCAACGGCTGATGGACACGTCAACAAGATCACATTTTCTTGTGATCTGAGCCTCTTACGCCGTGATGGCAGCCATCGAAGCGCCGAGCTACCGAGCTACCGAGCTGCCCATACAGAGAAAAAAACCTCCGAGCTACTCGAGCCGTCAGATCGCTCAGATATTCATGCCAGCAGCTGAGGGACGCTTCAGATCATGCCATGTCATAAATAAGGCAATTAATTCCTTTTTCTATTTTATTAATTCGGATTACTTATTTAAAAATTGCAAAAAATCATTAAAAATTAAGGAAAATTAATTAAAAATTTTGAAAAATAATTATAAATTTGGGGGAATATTTTTGAGTCCCGGGATAAATAATTATTGTTTAGAATGATTAATTAGTGCTCCCGGAGAGCAACATAGAATCGGGAAAAATCACCAAAGATCCAGAGCAACTTAGAAGCAACTTTGAGCATGCTACTAGCTCAGGAAAATACCGTCACCCCTCCGACGGGATTCGAGCACCTTTTGAGAACTCCGATAAAATCCTATATGCCATTAAAACAACAAAATTAGTCCCACAAGGCTGTAACACACAGTCTTTGGGAGTGGGGGGCTCGTGATATGGTTAAAAATAGGGTTAAATCGGATCCATTCAGAGTGGGTACAAATCTTGAGGTCTCAGGGACGAGATGGTAATTTCACCTACAGACGGGTCCGAATTGGGTACCGAGTCTCTCCTCTTGGACCCGCTAGCCCATGAACGGATCTGATAGGCAGAGAACGAGTCTCAACCCGTTAGGGACCAGATCAACAGGATAGGAGCAGATCCTGGCCTGTCCCTATCTTGAGGGGATGGTTGTAACCAACCCCAGCCAGCCACACTGGGAAGTAAGGATTCACCTTTATCCTAAAAAAGATTCTCATGGCGACTATAAAAACTCCCTACCTCCTACTATTAAAGGTGATCACTCTTTGCACACTTGAGCTCTTTCTCTTCACTTTTTCTGTGTATTGACTTGAGCATCGGAAGGTTCGTCTCTGGGATCCATCCCGGTGTCTCGAACATTTGTGCAGGTTCAAGGGAGCACCAAGGAGTCAACTAATCAACAAGGGAGAAGAAGGGTTCAGGCTATTCGAGTTCCTCACGAACCTACAAATCTCATCTATTGCCCCCACACCAGAATCCAGTGGCAACAGGTAGAATTGAGAATTTGGAGGATTTAGATGGAATCTAGGGTTTGAGGAATAAATACCAAAAGCCTTTGCAATTCTCACCTTCTCCGTAGAAACTTTCAAGCCATTTATTTAAAAAAGAAAAAGAAAAAAAGAGAGAGAATTGGAGGAGAGAGAGATGCACGACTTCTGCTTTACGATCCCATATGGGCTCATGGTACTGATCGGCAGCTTGGTCGGCTACTCCAAGAAAGGAAGCACTGCCTCTTTCGCCAGCGGCGTCAGTTCTGGCCTTGTCCTCCTCTTTGCTGGGTTCATCAGCTTCAAAGCATTCGAGAAGCGGAGGAACTCCTACTTTGCTCTCATCGTCGAAACCTGTTCGTTCCGATCTCATCTTTTTACACGAAATTTGTTGAAATGGGTGTGGTTGTTAAGGGAAATGGGAGGTGGGTTTTGTTGGGTTATGGTTAGTTTGGACTGAGGAGGTTGGGATCAGTTTTTTTTTGCGCATGAAATTTGATGCGTTTTGGATAGCATACAATTTGAATTGATCGTAGTCGTATCATTTTGGTTTGTAATTTTGGACCTGTATAAGTATTGTTAGACTATATATATTTGACATTGTGGATGATATTTACTTTTGTTATTGAATGTTTTGTCTCTTCTCTAATTAATATGTTCTTGGCTTTATATTTTAGGACGGGAAAATAGGGGGAGAAGAAGTTGAGAGAGAAATAAGAGTCCACCAAATTGATGAAGAAAGAAAAAGAAACAGGTTCACAATTTTTAAGTCTCCACCACCATTTTTGTATAAGACACAAGCAGAATTAGTCTTAGCTTGTGCAGGTTTGCACAATTTTCTTCGTAAGGAGTGTCGTTCTGATGAGTTTCCTGTTGAAGAAGAAGATGAGCCTTCACTGTCAGAAAATGAAGAAAATGATTATGACCACATGTTTCACACCCAGGAGCAACGACGAGAGAAAGCGAATAGTGGAGAGCTAGTATAGCATCAGATATGTGGACAAATGCAATGGCTGATGGGAGTCAAAGATGAGCAAAGAGATTACCGAACATCTATTCAAATCTTACTAAGTGACTATATATGCTTTTACATTACTAGATGTGATTTTTCTTTTGATACATTTATGATTTCAGTTGATAATGAACATATTTGGTTTTCAATAGTTAATAAGTTATTCATATGATGATTTATGTCAATGACTTGCGAGGTGCCTTGATGTTTATTCGTACTACTCTTATGAGAATGAAAATCTTGTGCAGGAAATGAACTAATTATAAAGTCTATGAAAGTTCAATTGTCATCGAATTCCTTCGAATTCCATCAAATTCATAATAAGAATTCCATCAAACTATTTTAAAATCCTTATAAATCTCAGTCAAAGTTTTAGGTGAATTCCCCATAAATCTCTTAAATACTGGGATTCTCAATTCTTTTGAATTCTTTTCAAATTCAAATCCAATACACCCCTGTACATTAACTATAAGAGTTTTTAACATGTATACCCTAACAAATATGATATTATTATTATTATTATTATTATTATTATTATTATTATATTCATCATAAATATGTATTTGCATATATGTTCCTAATAATTTGGACTTTATTTCATATTTATCCTCATATTAGATATCACTAAGTTAACTATGATTTTACTCTTACGACAAATATAAATCATATTAAGAGATCAAATTAGACAATCAAATGAGAAAATATTTATGAGATTAAAAAATAAATGAATGAGGAAGCTTATAATCTATCATTAAAAAACAAAATTGGTAGCAAATTTGGAGAAGTGATGTGAGGAAGAATATGTAGTTATCAAAGATGCACTATTAGTTTGTCCATTTCTTGAAAAAAAATAATTTGAGAAGAGTTAGTGAGTCTCGGTATGATTAAAATTGCTCGGATTTATAAGGATGAAGAAGATAAAGTTTGAATGGTAGATAAGATAATATTTCAGCCATTTTTTGTCAAGTTTATTAAAAAAAAACTGAAAATTCTCCGTCGTTTCGGTTTTTTTTAATTAGAAAGGTAATTTAGAGATGTGGCATATATTGTTGGGGACAGATATGAAAATACATATTTGTGAGGGACATGCAGGATAATCATGTATTTGTTAGGGGCAGACATGTTAAAAACCCTATCTATAAACATTAGATAAATCACACTAGCTAGTTTTTTTCAAAGTTTTAATTTTCTTTCCTTTGTTATAGACCTAGAAATATTGCACATGCGATGCACGCACAACTCTTGAGTTGGTTAGTCTACAAATTAAATAACTCCAATTCTTGAGTTGTAAACTTTTAAAGTTGAGAATAATATAAGTCATGTTGTAAATAAAAAGTAGTAGAACTGAACACAAATTAAATGATAAAACCCGAAACAATACACAAAACCACATATAGTCATAAACCATAAACTCTAAACCTCAATCTCAATACCAAACAATCTCAACCCCAACCACATCACAACACACAAAAGAAAAACCCGACCATTTACTTATTCACGATTTCTCAATCACTCTAGTGAAATCAATCACTGAATGAGACTAAGCTTTAAATTCTGTGCTCAATTTTTCTAACAAACCCTATATGCAATAACTAACTTCCAAATGAAGAAACTAACCAATTTCTTCATATCACAATTCTAAACCAACCCCTAAACTCTAAAAATCGATTATTCTCACCCCTAATTCCCTCAATCTAAACCAAATCAATCCAAATCAGAACCCTCATCATCCAATCAAGCCCAAACCAACACCAATATGTCAAAATGCATCTAATTGAGGGGGGGGGGGTAGTTATGTCGATCAGTGACTGCCATGGACAAACTCTAAGATTTGATGTCAGAGTTGAGGTGATCGGGCGATGAAAAGAGAGGTCCTGCTAGGGTTTGAGAGGATGAAGACGATCGAGGGAGAGACGATCGGCTTGGCGGATGGAGAAAGAGAGAGAGTGAGAGAGAGAGAGAGAGAGAGAGAGAGAGAGATGATAAAATTTGGGGCTGGTTGATTTTGTGGGTTTCATTATTACCCCCAATGCATGGCACCAAATTTTATTTTATATTGTAAATAATTATGTCGAAAATAAATTTGAACTTTGATGGTATTATGGTAACTAACAACAATTGAGTAAATGGATGAATAAGTAACTACCACTTAAAAATGAGTGGTTGAGATTTTATTAATTGAGTTGTTTTATATACAAATTATAGAACTTCAACTCATGAATTATAGTATTAGAGATTAGAGATAGAGATATTTTATTCCCATCTAAAAGACTAGTAATTTACACGTGCAATACACCTATTAATAAATATATTTTTTAAAAGTAATAAACCCAATGTAGTCTGGCCTCGAACCTGAGACATCCTTTATATTAATTATGTATGGGCGATGTACGGATCTGTATGTCTACAAATGACCACTCCAACTCTTCCATTATAATATAACTAGTAATCTGCACGTGTGATGCAAGTTCTAATTAATTTTTTATATATATTAATAATAAGATTTTTTCTGGTCTCGAACCTGAGACTTACCTTTACTCATCACACACTTTATACAAATTACCCATAGTGGCACAAACTTTTATTTTATATGAGTGACACTTTTGTAAATAATTATGTTGGAAATAAATTTGAACTTTGAGGTTATTATGGTAACTAACAACAGTTTAGTAAATGAATGGTTAATATAACGCCCACTTAATAATGAATGGTTGAAATTACATGGTTGAATGAATATTTACAAATTACAGGTTATCTACAAATGATAATCCCAACTCTCCCATTATAATATTAGAGATTAGAGACTAGAGATATTTGGAATTTTCTCAAATTATATCTATATATTATGCTAATAGGAGAGAGAATGTACCCCCTCTCTCTTTTCTTCATTTTTAAATAGATAAAGGAGAGCAAAAGTAGAAATTCACACATACTTTAACACGTGCACACACCCAGCCACCACCTCTACTCAATTTTCGACCGTTTGATCGTCCAGATGCGCAAAGACGTGCGTAATCGCAGCTCCCGATCGTACCACGTGGCCACCCAATCACGTATGTCAAATTCACTCAACGGGTGAACCCATCGCATGATTAACATCCCAGGTTGCACCATGTCACCCCATCATCCTGACACCTTATTCCACTCAGCAGGCGAGCACAGGCTCGAATGAGCAATTCAGATCACTCCAAAAATTGCCCTAGCTCGATAAATCAATAAAAAATCACAGATAATGATTTAAAATTAGAAAATTAAATTAAAATTCAAAAAATTATTATTAAATACAGAAATTTAATTAGAAATTCTGAAAAATAATTAAAATTTTGGAATCTATACAATATATTATGCTAAACCATTTTTATCTAGGATTTTTCTCGTTTTTCCTTTTTAAAATTAAAAAAAAAAGAGGGTAAATGTAGGAGATAAGTAGATAACTCCCCACTCTGATTCCATCCAAATTGGAATTTGAGCCTTCATTATTATATAGATGTTATTAGATGATTTTTTCAAAAAAAGTTTTATTATTTTCTTATTGTAAAAAAAAATTTATGTACAGTATTGCACAGGTTATACTACATATTATATTATATTATATAATATAAGCTTGTGCAATATTGTTAAAGGGTACACTAGTTACATTTTTATTTGACAATGGTATTTCTCTAAACCAGATTGGGATTCTTTTGGGAAGTAATGCTAGGATTATTTTACAATTTAACATGATATATATATATATATATATATATATATATATATATATATATATATATATATATATATATATATATATATATATATATATATCATTGAAGGCTATAATTTACCTGCTACCCTCAATATTTGGATGATTATCAACCAACCTATATTTTTTTTAGATGATCAATAAAATCCTCAGTAATAAACCGTCAGCTACATCCATACTCTATTATTGCTTTATCTATCACTGGTAATTACACTTGTGATACACGCCTTAATAAATATATACTTTTAAAAGTAAAAACTTTGTCGTAGTCTGATTTCGAACTTAAGACCTTCTTTATATTAGTTATATATGGACGATGCTCATGTTAGATTGTATACAAATGACAACTCAAACTCTCTCTTTATAATATTAGATATAGAGAATGTTAGGTTGCGTTTGGTTGGTTGTTTTGAAAACTGTTTTATGAAAACAATTTATTTTGAAAAAGAGAGTATAAAAGGCGTTTGGTGAAAAAATTTTCCAAATTCTCATAAAAACTGTTTTTGGAAAATGTGAGTATAAAAGGCGTTTGGTTATAAAAAAAAATATCAAAAATTTTTAAAAACAGTTTTTTGAAAATGAGAGTATAAAAGACGTTTGCTTAATCAATTTGCATTTGTTTTCTTCTGAAGTTTTTTTTACTGCAGTTACGGAGCGCAGTCTTACAAGTAGACCAGCAAGAAGCCCCTATTCTCTATTACACCCGACATGACTTATTTCACCCAATATGACTTATATTGCTCTGTAAGTCACATAAACAGCCGAAGCGAAACCGAACAAATTTTTTGGTCATGGAGTTACAGAGCACAGTCTTACAAGTAGAGAAGCAAGATTATATCATCTCTATTATATCGTGGTTGCGTCTAAAGGCTGAGAAAGAGCGAATCGAGCAAATCTTATCAATATGAGGAGTTGTATTAATGTGATATACCTAAAGCTTGTTCATATGAACTGATATGCGATTATGCTTGTTCCAGTTATCGATCTTGTATTGGTCTTGTATTAAGAACCTTCCATAAACTAATATGCGATATGCAAAAGAATAATATGAAAGATCATATGAATATAATATAATGAAAATTCTTAAAGCGCATCCCTTGTTTTCTAACTCGTTACACTTGCTTCAATCTCTAGTCACATAATAAGAACAAAGCTCAAATACATTATATTACATTGCAACTCCTTGTTTTTTTAAGGTAAGGAAACCCGTTATCTACTTGAAACCTGGATTCCCAAATGAGCTGAATTAACTGAACAACATACTTTGGATTATGCTTATTTTTATGTGGCTCTTATGGTATCTTTGGCTTCAACTTCTTTTGGTTTCTTCTTTGTTATCTCCCCATCACTGACAAGCTTATCGACTAGGCTCGAGCTTATCTGAGTTATGTAAGAGTCGACCATTACAGTAATTATAATTTGGAAATTATCACAGGAACAAAATTAGAGGTTAATAAATCAAAGTGAAACTTAATCCTTAATCCCTTATAAAGCATCAGAAGCCATCAGAAGGCATCACAAGCATCAGAAGGCATGAGAAGGATCAGAAGCCATCACAGGAAGGAAATACTTCACAGTAAGGAAATTTTCAAAGGAAGAAATTTTAATTTTAGTTATATAGGATCAGAAGCCATCATCTCAAGATTCATCAGAGGCACATGGATAGTGTACTAAAAAAAAAATTCCTTTTTTTAAAAATAAAAAACTGGGAAAAAATTTGTTTGGTTACTTGTATTTCACAAATTGGTTTTGCCCAAGCATCAGAATCCATCACAAGCATCAGAAGCCATCACAAGCATCCCTTATACAGAATCCCTTAATAATCCCTTCTAAAGCATCAGAAGGCATCAGAAGCCATCACAAGCATCAGAAGCCATCACAGTAATAAAATTTTCACTGGAACAAAATTAGAGGTTAATATAAATCATAGTAAAACATGATCCTTTGTATTCCCTTATAAAGCATCAAAAGCCATCAGAAGGCATCACAAGCATCAAAAGGCATCACAAGCATTAGAAGCCATCACATGAAGAAAATGTTCATAAGAAGGTAATTTGGACAGGAAAATTTTTTCAGTGTAGTTATATAGGATCAGAAGCCATCATCTCCAGATTCATCTGAGGCACATCCTTAATCCCTTAAAACTTCTTCTTTTTCAATCACATCATTCCCTATTTCTCCTAGGTAGTGCTGCTATTGATATCTACATTCCCAAACCATTGCAGCTAATTATACTACCTTAGCTTCATCAATAGGAGCTACCCCTAAGTTCCTTCTGACTGAAGGTTTAAATCATGTACATAAGTATTTCTCACATATGGAACATGAGGGATAGGTTTCAATGAGGATATCATTACAAATACCTTTGAAGTTGAGGAAGTGTAACAAAATTTATTTTAATGTTTGCAGATGTTCTTAAAATGAAATAAAAAAGCATCCACATCTTTATGGATATTTGATCATATATGATAAAATATGCATTATATGGCTAACTAGTTAATCTGATTGTGGAGATATGGGACTAACTTCCTATCCACACAGCCAGTCATCCTGGACATATGGGATTATCTGAAATATCAGCAATATTGATAGGAAAATCCCATATTTCAAATACTGATAGGAAATATTCACACAGCTAACAAATTGGTTTGAACCCCTCATTTACTCCAGGTCTTCATATGTATGTTAAAGCAGATGATGTAGTACTTTCGGTCAGGGCTATTTTTTCATAAAATCATGATTTTATATGTACTGCTACAACTGAAACAGTTACATACAAATCTAATGCAAATTAAAAGAAATGACCCAATTAATAAGTGAAGGATATCAATACCCAAATGCTTAACAATATCACATTTGCAACAAGACTGTTAACCTGCTGCTCCACACCACTCTAAATCCTGCGATAAATTAAAATAACTGTAAATATTATATCATGAAATGAAATACAAGTACAAAGCAATGTAAAATATTTTAAAGGATTGAATTAGTCGTAGGCTCAGAACACATTTGTATAGAACAATTGTTCAAATAAAGCATCAAGATTAGTCTAGGGCTGCATTATTATGCCATGCCAACTAGTTCTAATCATGTGTCCACCACCCCGCCACCCAAAGTTAAATTCATCAAGCATACACTCAGCTCACCAGAAAAACTGCACATAGAATTCTCTCTGCCTTCACATAAAACAAAACAGAGACCACAGAGATCCCCCCCAAAAATTGTTCATTTCTTTCCTTCACTGCTTATGTTCTATTTTTTCCTGTTCACCAATATACAACAAAACGAGGCACAAGGGTGGGATACACATTCTATAAATAAGTAGTGCATTTCATCATTGCCTAGACCGACACAAATTAAAAAGGCTTCGAGGTAAATTAAAATTTAAATCAAGCACTTCCTGTTACTGACAACTCCATCCATTCTTCTATCCATCATAGCTAACAAAACTGCGTCCATGTGCACTGCCTGAACATCAAGAAATGGTAAAGTAAAATCTCACATTATATACAACAATAATAGATAGCGCCATGCACATCTGTTTGCATCTGTATACTCTTTAGAATTTAATGAAGTTTGCATCATTTACCCATGAGCATCATTTGCCCCTTCCAACAATAGATCATTCAAACTACAATAAAATAATTGTGTAGTTTCCTCATTTGGAGCTGCACAAAGAATATAGAGCCAATGATAATTTCTTTCAGGAATGTTTCTGAAACTGACAATGTCAATATGATTAAAAGTGAAATACATACTTTATATATCAGATGGTTATTGAACTTTGTATTCTAATTTTTGAAGACTTGAAAATCATCTCCCACAAGTTAAAATGTTGGTTGAAGATGTCTCATCTTCAAAGAACTGGATCAAATGTATCATGCACATTGAATAAACTTTCATAATGCACATAAAAATGAGGTACCATTATAATGCACATAAAAATTTCAAAATGCACAAAAACATTAATAATGAAGTACCAGTATAATGCACATAAATATTTCATGTATCTCACTGACCAATGATCATTATCATGCTTCATAGTTAAATCAACTTGATATTGGTTATCAGATAGACTTCCTGCGGTATATTCATTCATGAAGAAGATAGTCTACATATAATCATACCATGGGATGGTCACAATGTAGATGGGAAAATAAAGGAACAACTACAAATAATCATACCATTAGATGGTACAATGAAGCTCCACACCAGATTATAGTAATACAGTACTTAGGGAGAGGAAAAACCAAAATTATCAGTACATCACTGTCTTGTATTCCACATTGCCGTAGCAATTTGATATCTTTTCCTACCCATACGGTTCAATTGGGAAGATGACAAATCCAACGCTTGAGATGTGGATGCATTCTCTTCATTTTGTAGATGATGAATTAATTCTTCATCTACAAAATGTGCAAAATATGTGTCGTCCGCTGAATGTCTTTGTATAAAATTATGAACTGCGCAACAAAAAGTTACCATTAGAACCTGTCTTGTTGGCTTATAGTTTGTCATATACTTGAAGATGGGAAACCTTTTTTTAAATATTCCAAAGGTTCTTTCAATGACATCTCTAAGCCTTGCATGCATTTTGTTAAAATATTGCCTATGTTGAGTCGGTGCATGATTGCCCCCTTGAAAGTCTTGCAAATGATATGGCTCACCATGGTATGGGGCTAAAAAACCGGGCATATTCGTATAACCACAATCTACCAAATAATATTTATTATCTGGAGGGATTTGAAACAGTCCTTGTGTTAATGCACTTTGAATTACACGGGAGTCATTAGCACTTCCTTCCCATCCCGCATAAACAAATGTGAACATCATACCAAAATCACAAGCGGCTAGCACATTTTGAGTTATGTTTTCCCTTCGTCCACAACAAGCATTGTGTCGACTAGCGGGTGCCCAAGCATCGATTAATGTGCCATCAACAGTACCGATAGCTCCCTACATTCATGATTTTAAAACCTAGAATATCAGTAAACATTGAAATATTATAATAATATGTTAATAAATATGGTTCTAAAAATACCTTAAACCATGGATAAAAGTTCGTGGAACTAGTGATATTTTCATGTATACGTGTCGTATTTGGGGGAGTAATGAGAACTGTTGCTGCTCTTGCCAAAGCTCTCAACACATTTTTAAAATGTCGGTTGATTGTTTCTGTCGAGTGTTGAAACCGATCAGAAGCCCCTCTCACTCTGTAACTATGACCGACAATGTACAAAAAAATGGCAACACTTTCTTCAATAGACACGTGTCTATGTTGGGACTCCTCGTGCATCTCCTTGAGACAGTTGCCATTTTTCAGAAATTCACACAAAGCCAAAAAACAATCTTGATTCGTACGGAATATGCGATGACACTTGTACACGGGACCATCTAATATTTCTTGCAAATATTCTCGTTCTGTTAGTGCAGAAGTGAATTGTGGATTTTTTTGTGTGGTCATTAGGAACTGGAGTGTCATCAAGTCCTCAAATTCGTCATTGTCATCATCTGACGAGTCCATCACTATGGTAGCACTTGCAATAGTTCTTCACTCTGAAAAAGTAGAATTCATTTGCATAAAGTATGTTCAAGTTTTGATACTACGACAATAGTTGATGTTATATAAAGAATTACCCAAGCATTACATACCATAACTTCCATAAGAAGAAGAAGTAGTAGCTAATACCTCATATCTCGTTATTGAATATCCTATTATCTATCAATCAGTAGATAGCCTAACTTCCATAAATGTAACATCCTAGATTTTATAAAGAGTTTGTTGATTTTTACGTATTTTGCACGTACAAATTCATGTTCATTTTTTCTAGAAAATTATTTATTTTTATAACATGAACAAATATTTTAATCCTTCTCTTTTATTTTTAAAGCCTATTTTAAATTTTAATGCCTAATTGTTTATTCTTAAGCCAACCCTAATTAATTAATTATTTTTAATAGCCCATTGTGTTCTAAGCCCACTAGTTTAAATCTCTTTTAATTGTCATGACTTGTAGTGTAGACTAGTTTTGTAGACAATTAATTAATTAATCATGTACAACTAGTAACTAGGGGTGCTACATTTGACACGTGCATTGCACTAGCACGTGCCTTGGTGCATGAATAGTAGGCCGGAAATGGAGAGAGAGGGGATGGGTGAGTTGGTGTAGTGGAGAGGTAGTTTTGTGTTCATGGGTGGTTTCTACAACTCCCTAATACATCCTAGCCTTTTATCTTTAACCATCTAGATCAATCCTAGCCCTCCATTTCACTCAAAAATTAGTATAAATACCCCCTAGTTTCTCTTCATGTAATACATTAGAAAATTTATAAAGAAAGAAAGAAAGAAACAAAAGTAAGAAAAAGATTAAGAGCTTTTGGAGAGTAAAAAGATAGAGAGAGAATTGTGTGTGTGTGTTCATCCCTATTGGAGGTTGGATCTACACCAAGGGACAAGAGGAGGCTCGGGTTCCATCAAGCACAAGGAGGAGAAGGCAATTTGTGTCACAATCTAGGAGGAGAAGGATCACTCTTTGTTCAAGGAGATTGCTAGGAGTTCTTTTTCATTTGTGTTTCTTCAAAATAGATGGGTGATTTCTCAAGCTTCTAGCTAGATACCATGCTAGGACTGAAATTGTGATCATGCTAAAATGAATAAGAAAGAAATTGCCATGCTTTTGTTTAAGGAGATTAAGAAGAAAACATCAAAATAATCTACATGAAAAAAATAGTAGAATAAATAGAATTTGCATGTGAAATTGTGTATGATGAATTGGTAGTTATTTGCATGCTAAATTAAGTGAATTATGAATTGTTGTGAAACTTGTCTATGCATGAAATGAAAGATAAAATAAATGGACTTTGTGATTATGGATGTATTATTGAAATTAATTTAATTGGCATGAAAATTTAATTAAATGAAATTGTGATAAAAATGTGTTCATGTGCTTTATACAAGTAGAATTGTGATAATTGAAGTTATTTAGCCCTAGTTGTCTCTTAAATTTTGTACTTGGGAAACTAAGATTAAATTGATCAATTAAAATTTTTAGTAAGGAATGAAGAAAAGAAAATTTGTGTTTTTAACTTAATGAGAATGAGGAAAATTGCTAACAAGAAGATTTTGTAGAAACAAATGTCTTTATGTCAACATGGGTCTATTTTTAACCTGTGGTTTAAACTAACTAAGGGAGAATGATTTTTGTGTTTAAAAAATGAATTTCCATGAAAATTACGAAAATGCAAGTTACTGTTTTCTGTAGAAATTATACTCAGGAAAAAATTACTTTTTATAAGAACTATTTGAATGAGAACAATCGAGTTTTGTAAAGTAATCTAGAAACAGTAAAGTTGAATGGCCATTTTTCACAGTCGACTGAACTGACTGTCTGTTCTTGAGTTTTAAAGTTTCGCAGGACAGTCGACTGGCCATTTTTCACAGTCGACTGAATTAACTTTCTGTTCTTGAATTTTAAAGTTTCGCAGGACAGTCGACTAGCCATTTTTCACAGTCGACTGAACTGACTGTCTATTCTTGAGTTTTAAAGTTTCGCAGGACAGTCGACTGATCACTGTTCAACAGTTGACTGAACTGTTCTGATTGTTGATTTTTTAGTTTTGAATTATTCATGAAAAGTATTTCTATAACGTTTGAATTATTATGATTTGAATTTTGAGAAGAAGAAGTAATAAGATTTTTTGGATATGATTCTTTTTGTAATTAAAGATACAAATATTTGTTGAACATAGAGAAAATCGTGAAGAGCTCAAAAATGAGATTTTGACTTATAAATTATTGAGTAGAATTTAATGTGAAATTTTCTAAGAATATGAAAGTTGTGCATGGAAAATTGATTGAAAAGAAACATGATGAATTGTGAAATTTGTGAACAAGTATAATGAACATGAAAAGAGAATTTAGACTAGAATTTAGGCTAAGACCTCACATCGGTAAGAATGAAAGTTTGGTAAAAGAGAAATGTGATCATTTATGACCAAGTTTGGGTCTTGGATAATGATTGATATTTTAAGACCGATGTAGGGGTGATGCTAAATTCTAGAGTGTTGATTTTTATTCATGATTCAATTACCTAAGGATTTAGATACATAGTGGAGATGTGATGAAAGTAAGAGAAAAACATGAGTATGAGGGCCACTGGATTGGCGGCATGAGAATGTTCACAGGATGTCCTCATGATGCATCATGATTAGGGCGTGGATACTACTCCAGAGTACCATCCCGATAGCGACGCTTGTGGTGTATTTGGTGACTACGGGTGGTGCCATGTTCCATGGCGGAGGTGAATCGACCACAGGATGCCTGCATGATGAGTCATGTGTCAGTGTGTGGGGTTCCCTCCAAGATGTCTGGACGTGGGCTCGAAACTCATAGAATACCTAGGATACTTACCGTAGTTGCCGCAGTAGATTAAGTCATAGCGAGGGATTGAACCCTACAAGATGAAGAACAATTAAGGACTTGCCCTCGGACCTATGTAGTATGGGATGCATAGAATCCGAACAAGTGCGCATCAGTGTCATGTAACATAAATAACTGCATTAAGGATTAAGTGCACAATCACACACGACATCAATAGTGTAACCCCTGTTTTCCCAAAATTGATTTTTTCATGTATTTTCTGTATTTAAAATTTTTGTAATTTTTTTTTGCTTTCAAATTCTTTTCATTAAAATGTATTTTTGAATCTTCCACTAGAGTTTATTTTTAATCAATAATTTTATTTGTAACTAATTACGATGATTTTTATACCCTATTAATGTTGTTTTTATTATTATTGTTCGATATTATTATTATTACTATTATTTGTGTTATTATTATTCTTACCTTTGGTTGTTTATTTAAAAATCTAGTTCTATTGATAATTGTATTTGTAGTTATTTCAAATTATTTTCATATTGAAGTACAAAATATATTTTGTTATATAACCCCACATTTTATTGGATAATATTTTTTTTTCTATTCGTTTTTAAAACCCTATTTTCCCTTAATGGATTTTAACCCTAAACCCATTTAAATCCCTTACCCTATATCCACCAAACCCAATATCCATTTAACACCCCAAACCCGTTTGCAACCAAATACCCATACCCGTTTCCCTTATACCTACCCGTTAACCCCCATATACCTTCTCAGCCACCTAATATAAACCTAACCCTAAAACCTATTCCTATATATTTATAAAACCCATGCCTCTTCATAACTCCTTGCCTCTTCACCTCCAGTCTCCCTCTCCCCATCTTCTGCCCTCCCAACCCATCTGCTAACCCAGCCGCTCCTTAACCCTGCCTCTCCCTTCCTCCTCTCCGTCTCTCCTCCGCTTGCTCGCGCCGCCTTCGCTACCTCCCGCGTCTACGCCTCGATAGCAACAGCCTGGCCCTGTGCACCCTCTCCCCTCCGCTGCTGCACCCAGGCGATGCCCTCCTCTCGGCGATGCTGCGACAATAGTGCGCAGATCCCCTGCACAGCCGTGGGCCAAGCCGATAGCCAGCGTGCGACCTTCTACCTGCAGTAGCCACAGTCTGTGCACCACCATGTCCCCTTGGCCGCTGCCGTGCCCCGTGGCCGCTGTCCCACGCCAGCCTATCCCACCATCGCTGCCACCGACGTACCACCATCCGCCCCTGTGCCGCCGTCGAGCCAACAGTCGCAGAGCAACTCCCCCTATGCTCTGTTTTGATTAGTTTGATGGTTTGAATGTGAGCCGTCGTGATCATCTTGATCATCATGATCATGTTCCCTTAGTGTTGATCATTTGATTCTGACCGTCCGTCGGATCTGTTTGATCATCATCATCTTGATCGTCACCATCGGGGTGATCTTAGTCGTTCGATCGCGATCATCATCAACTTCATCATCACCTTGATCTGGACCGTCCGATCTTGTTGATCTTGATCTCATCCGTGCCGATCCGCCCGATCATTGTTTGATCATCTTGATCTTGATCTTTGATCTCAGCCGTCCGATTGTGTTCGTGATCTCGATCGTCTTCATCTTGTTTGTGATTGTGTATTCGTGATTGGTTCATGATCCGTTCGTTGTGTTCGTGCCCGGGAATCCGTTCCTGTTATTCTTGCTTGGTGTCGTTTTCGTCGTCGTCTTTCAGGCAAGTAACTTGTACTCGATTCCTTTGTATGATACAAGTCATAAATTCCGCTTGTAGTGTAGTTGGGTTCTAGAGACAACTCGTGTGTGTATATGTCACGCCCCGCTTCCCACTATACGGAAATACAGACACGCAACTGAGGCCCAGCGAATGATATATATCATCCATAAGCTGTACAATTATAAGCTCAACAAGATCTTTATAACACATTCACGCAGGCAAATATAATAATCACATGAGCTAAAAATAGAATAACCATCATTTCGATAATACATCAACATCGGGTTAAGATGCCCGGGAGTACAAGGTGCCAGAATTAAAATAATATGATAAGCAGTTCGCTATAACAACTAGATAAAATAGCGACTAAAAGAAAAACAACATGAAGTAGTAAAGAAGCAGCAACGATCGTCTAGAGAGTTTGCTCGTCAGGTCCATCAGTACCTGTATAATTATTAACTCAAAGAAAAATAGAAAAGTTCCCGTTAGAGCAAGTTTCGGGCAGCAAGTAGCAACAAGTAGTAAAAAGGGTAATATAACAAGATATAATATGGAAGAAATAAGAAGTAGAAGTACAAATACAATATGCAAGTAAGCAAGGAACTGGGACAATATGATCATGTAAGTAATAACTGTAACCAGTGTATTCTAGACTTCAAGATATAAGCAATTGATAACCTAGGCTCAGTTAATCGATAATCATGTAATTGATGATCGAGAGTCATGTAATCATGAGTCATGTAATCAAGAATCAAGAGTCATGTAACGAAGAGTCATGTAATCAAGAATCATGTAATCAAGAATCATGCTTAATGAAAATCTCGGGTTTATCTGTTTTATTAACTTATCTAATGCATGCAATCCTGTGTCCCATACCACAAGTTTGGTGCATATCAATCATGTGACGTTTAGACTTAAGTAGTGAATTCTATAGGATTATGTACTCGGGTCTTCCAGTGATAGTATCAATACATGTAATCATGAATCATGTAATCGAGAATTATGTAATCAAGAGTTGTGTAATCAAGAATCAAGAATCAAGAATCACTATTTCGGGAAACACGGGCCCCCTTCCGAGTATACTCCCCTATATTGTCCACTATTAAGCCGTACCCTTATAACTCCGGCTTGTTATTCTTTTATAATTAATTATGAACATGCAGTTGGTACGACTAGTGGAACGGTGTAATCAAATAGTTTAGTCAAGAAAAATATCAAGGGCAGTAATCATGGACATGAGACGTAAAACGAGTACATGTATCGAGAGTAGTTATTATAGAATTATCAAGTGGTATAAAATGCATTCTATCAACCTATTATATCTATGCAAGTTATTATTACAAAAACAATAATACACTCAGTTCACTAAATATGAAAAGTAATGGGTTTATATGCAAAAACGTAGAGATGAATTTTTAGACAACTTGACATATCTGCATTCAAGTTCACTTTTCAGTTGTTACAGAAAAGCAAATCCAATTCCGTTAGAGTAGCTAGAAAGTAGACTCTCTTCCGGTTCCAACGCATATTCACACGATACATTCTGGAGACAGTAGCTATGTGTACAAATTCATTCTTCGTTGGTTTCGATGTTTCGCGCGCATTCTGGAAATTCAGAGTCACAATACTAAAATTGTAATATCTCACAATATATACATCGGATTGAGAAACCGTAATATGTTTCGGATATCTAGACTCGAAGGGCTACGATTTTCATGTAGAAAGTTTTTCAATCCAGTATCGGGAACATGGTCGAATTCTCAGTACAAGATACCAGTTAGTAATCCCGTGCAGGTTCAGAAATTCACGATATGCCAGTACTAAAATCGCGATATCTCACAATCTATATATACATCCGATTGAAAAACCATAAGATGTTCTGGATTCGGGACTCGATGGGCTACAATTTCCATGTAGAAAATCTTCAATCTAGTATTGGGAGCATGGTCGAGTTCTTAGTGCACGGTCAAGAAATTTAAAGATAGTAAGGTTGAATATTTGATATTCAATAACACGATTTAAAATGTGTTAACGGTTCACTCTTGAGTTGATATAGTTTGGAACAAGTGATTAGAAAGGAATTTGACAATAAAAGATGATGATAACTAGACTACTTGCTACAAGTCCAAAGAAAATCCTTGTACGAGAACAAAAAGAATGTACAAGGTACTTGCCTTATAACGTGACGATTACGGTGATGGTGTTAACCACGGAAAGAAGAAGCGATGTCGGCAACGGACCGCGGCACAACGGCGGTAAGAATGGCGGCAAGACGGCAACGAGTGAACAACGGTAGCAACGGTGAGTGACAACAACAACAAGGTGGCGCGGCGTCGGGTTGTTTTTCGGGGTTCACGGGATCGTAGAAGCGGAGTCGTTGGCTCGAAGGTGGAAGGTAAAGTGGAGCTCGGGTGTTGCTTGAGCTCTCGGGTGTGAAGAAGGCAAAGGAAGAGAAGAAGGGAATGAGGTGGTCTGCATGCTTGTGTGTGTGTGTGTATATATAGAAAGAAGAATGGAGTGAATGCATGCATGTGTATTATATATAATAATATATAAGGAGATAAAGAGATGGGATGTTATTTGATGTGTGTGTGTATAAAATTAGGGGAGAAAGAGATGGGGGTGCTGAAAAATGAGAGCAGAGGTGTGGAAAAAAGGTGAGAAGAGTTAGGCTGTTAGAAGAAAAATGAGGAAGTTAGGTTAGAGAATGAGAAAAATAAGGGGGAGAGGTTGGCGTATGTAGAAATGGAGAAGTAGGGAGGGAGAAAAAGAAGCGTAGGAGGAAGAAAATAAGGTATAGGAGAGTTAGGTTAGCTGTTGGATTAAGAATTAGGATTAGGATTAGGATTAATCAGGATTAAAGTTTGTATTTAAACTCCGGTCGGAAAATCACAAAATTATAGAATTGATCAGAAAAATATTCTGGCTTTAGATAAAGAGTCCAAAGAGAAAAATAAAACTGATCTAAAAATTGAAGTACAAAAATTCACGTAATAAAATACGTATAACTGGGACAGGGAGTTACAGTGTATATGAGTATTTTCTCTATAGTGCTATTGACCAAAGTTACCTCACGACACGAATTTAACATGAAACAATTTAGGTTTTGACCGTTCTTGATGTGATTATATTTGTGGGATAGTTATTAGAAATCGTGTGTTTGATTGGATCCATGTGATATACTTATTGTGGACATGCTATATACCCTATTTCATGTTATTTGGAAACTTAGTAGACTCTATAACATGTTTGATTGTGATTGGAACAAATTTCGTATGATTTATGTTGGTTTTGTTGTTAAAGGAAAATATGTACTTTGTCGATGATCAGTTTTGATTGCTATTTCAGACCATAATAAGGTCAGTATCTTAACTTCAGTATTAAACATGATTGATAAATCCGTCTTCTTTCCAATCTTTCTGACCTTGATCGATTTCGTTTTCATATGTGTGAGATATGATTGTTTTACTACATAGGTGTATTTCATTTCCAGATTTTGTTTTTTGATGATTTCGATGAGTAAACTATTTTGATACTAGTGCTAAATATATTATTTTGATCTAAAATTTTGGTCAGTATTTCTAAACTTAATTAGGGATTACCCAGAATTTTGGTGGATTTTATTGATGAGTTTTAGGACCGATTTCATGCTTGTTTACAAAAACTATACTTACTGAATTTTGCTCGCTGTTCTGTAAAGATTTGTATTTTCACCCTAATTCTTTTTCCTGTACGAAAAATATTTATTAAATATGAAAGTTAGCTTATTTTGTCTATTTTCTTCTCCCTTTAGCGGATTTGAATTTCGTTTCACGGTTTGCGAGATATTGCAGTTTTCGTACAGCAGTGTTGGGAATTCCAGATTTGCCAAACTATCGTTTCTTGATGTTTTCTGAATTTTCTTGGCTAAGCTAATATTACTGAAAAATAATGAAACTTATTTTTCTGTTACTATACATATAGTGGAATACCCCAGATTTTTTCTGGATTTATTTGACTTGTTCTGATGCTGTTTTCCTGACTTTGAATTCGATTTACTGATGTCTGGCTGAACGTATTTTCTAGATTCAAATCAGTTTTGAGTTATGTTTTTGTGAAATTCTATATAACTTATTTATACTCTCTGGATTCGGTTAGGAGTCTATTTTTTAGAACTTTTGACGGATTTGGATTTGCATGTTTTTAACACCGGGAATCTCAGTTTTACTGCAGTATGGTCTTGCTGTCCTAAACTAGAAATTTGGTTATTTTATCCTTTTATGTGTTATCATGCACCCGTACATGTTTATATTGCAACTTGAACTTGTTACTTGATCATGCCATACTATTCTTATCCTATTTTGTACATGCACATACTTGTTTGAGACTAATAATAAAATAACCAACCGGGGTTAAAGGAAAAATCTAATAGTGGACAATATAGAAAAGTGTACTCGGAAGGGGGTCCGTGTTTCCCATATTTGGAATTTAGTATATGATTTGGATTATTTGGAATCTGGTATATAATTTGGTTAATTTGGATTTCTTGTCCCTGAGTACACGACCCTATAGAATTCCCTATGAAATCTAAACGAAACTGTGTTGACTGTAGCAACCATGTAGTAAAAGTATGGATGTATGAAGTGCTACCTAGATAGTAATAATTACAAGACTTGACATGACATAACTTGACATACATGAACACCTGTTACCTGCTTGCCCGATACATGTTCACCTGTTTACCTGATTACCTGTTACATGATACCTGTTACATGATTACCTGTACATGCTTCTTGACACTTGTTACTTGATTTCATGATACTTGATTCGTGACACTTGATACTTGTTTCCTGTTTATATGATACATGTTCACTTTCCACTTGATACATGCCACTTGCACTTTTTCATCTTGCCATGCTAGTATTCTATTTTGTTATCATGTATATTCCATGTTATTAGTTAGTGTTTTCCATGTACTTGTATCTTGCATTACAAGCGGCCCGTAACTTGCATTGACGGGAGTTTGTTTTCTTTTTCCTATTCCTGGAGAACAGGTTTCAGATGGTGTTGGTGATATGCAATATTAGTGCTGGAGTTTTGTTTGCATTTATTATTATTATTTCCTATTATTGCTTGAACAATTGTATTTGATACTTAGATTTATTGTTGTATCTGGGCAATGTGACCCAGGATATTTGACTTATTCATATCTGGATTATTTGAGATTAATATATTTTGGTTTCAAGTATTCTTATTGGTATTTTGGTTCATATGTGCATGCTGGTTGATTCTTTTGCTTCCGACTCTGATTATTCTTGTGAAATGTTGTAAAGATTCTGAACAACTTATAGATGATGAAAATCATTCGCTGGGCTTAGTCACGTATCCGTATTCCGTATTTCCTTTTTGGAAAGCAGGGCGTGACAAATAAGGTAGTCCCCCCTTAGTTTGCTTTGCGACAAGTATGTGCTTTCTAAGTAAGAGAAATTGATGTATTATATCCTAGCGTCAGTTGAATGAACTGACGTGCCCACAGTTTCTATGCAGGATAAAGTGAATGAAAAAGACTAAAGAGGAATTGATGCTTAAAGAATTATTCAAGTGCTTTTTATTTCATTCATGTAATTGTTGTAATTTGCTTCCGCTGTTTAATTGTAACTTTGATGTAATAAAAGTTTTTAAATTCCTTGTAAAATTGTACGAAGAGAAGTGTAAAGATCATGCGGAACTTCGAATTCGGTCTTATTTGGAATTCGGGGTGTTACAATAAAAATACATTCAAATCTTATATTATCTAACATTGATAAAGCACATAAAATCACAACATAACATAGTAATAGATAAAGTACATTCAATTAAACCGGTACAATAAAACTTCCACATCATTGTAGCAAGAAATGATCAGAAAACAAACTGACAGTAGTAATAATAAATGTAAAACAAATAGCCATTAGAAGCTAATGCAACCACTCAAACAGCATTCCCTAATCCACGAGACTGTTCAGTCTTAGCCCCATAACGTCCTCGTTCATTGTCACGAAGGCTTCACGGTACACAGAATTTGGGCAAACAACTGAACTGCCTTCCCAACCTGTGGGGAATCAATCCCTCCCATCGAATTAATTATATTCATGCACACTGCCATGGAGTAAGGATCATTTACAACCGAGGGTTTATTTTGTTCGGACATTCTGGCCCTCTACATTTCAGTTTTTGCAATTGATGCAGAGGTAATCGCATCAATATAGATATCCATCTTAGAACCCTTCGTGCTTTTTGTTGCTCGACCACTTGAAGCACCAGATTGCCTTTTGCGAGACCCCTTCCCTCTCGGTGCATCATCACCCTCATCATCCACATCTACTATCGGTACATCGGGGTGGGCGAACTCATCATTGACCCTCCGTTCCTCATCGGAGTCAATGGGCTTTTGTGTTGAAGCCCTAGAAAGTAAGCCCTGGGCAGTAGACCCCTGAAAAATTTTGGTCAAAGCATCGTAATTTGCCAATCCCTTCGACCAAAATATTTTTGCCCCAGGGTGTGCCTATAATATAATTTTGTGGTGTTAATTTACAAGTAGAAAAGTGACGTTTAAGTTTAATAAGATGGGAATCACATACTATTATAAAAATAAAGATATATATGAACCTTAATATATGTATGCCGAACTTCCGACTCGCAATTTACTGTTTGGTTCTCTTCATCCCATCCCAAACCGCTTTGGTTCTTCAAATTCTCAAACTCCCTCCACTTAATCCTAAGTCTTGAATGTTTGTCTTTTAATTTTCTTACCAAAAATGTACGGTTAACGATGTTTTTCATATCAACCACAAACTGTTGCCAAACTTTTGCTTCAAATGTAGAACTTTTAAGGCTATTTCGGTCTACCGCCTCCTCCGTCAACATCACAAACACCCGCTCTACATTTGGATTCCATAACCCAACATCAACATCCACCTCCTTCTCTTTTCCCTTACTAGTCATCTATATTATGAACAGAAATGGTAAATTAAAATATAAACAATAGAATTATACATTAAAACAATGTCTCAGATTGAATTACATTAAAACCTAAAAAACAGAGAGGACACAAAAATGTTTTTGGAAAAGTTTTGATTGATTCTAGATGAAACTAAATTGACAAAAAACTGAAGTAATTACTTCACTACTAAAATACTCTACGAAATCCAACAAAACTTGGCTCTACAAAACAACTCCACTGAACTAAATACACTACAACAAAACTGTACAAATGTTAACCCCACAAAACTACAAAATTAGCTACAAAACTTCTTAACAATATTATGCTATCAAAATTTCACAGGAACAGGGATTTTTTTTTCGAGATGAGAGTACTTGTCAATGGTCAACAAAATCAACCCAACAATGGAAAACTACTACACTAAAAAAATGAACCCAACAAATGAAACCATAAAAGAAAAAAATACCATTTTGTACAGACGTGGATTAGCTCCTTAATGAGCAAAATCATACCCTTGTAAGCTGAAAAAATTGGGTTCGAAATAAATCATACCTTGGTTTGAAGATGAGAGAAGTTGTCTCCACTAGATTCAAGCTGCAGACGACGTTTTGCTCGACTACACCTTCTCTTGTAAGCTGATCTCATCTCACAAACCATCAACCCTAGATCGATGTAGGGGGCACCAAATCCGATGTACTCTAGGGCGATATGCTATTACCGGTGGACCGAATCTTATGGTGGAGTAGATTTTGTGAAGATTTTGTCAAGATTCGTTGATTTTGTGAATGATTTTGGGTAGATTTGGGGAGAAGGAGATGAGCTTTGTTTTTGAGAAGGGAGAAGGAGAGGAGCGTTGAAGGGAGTATATGAGAGGAGACGTTTCAAAAAGAGCTTTTTGGAGTTTTTCAGAAAATAAGTTTTAAAATGAGGTTTTGGCAATTTTTTTTTTTGCAAAACCAGTTTGTGAAATGAGAGTAACCAAACACCTTTTTCCATGTATTTTTTTTTAAAAACAGAAAATGAATTTTAAAACATTATCCAAACACAGCCTTAGTGTTGGAATTGTCATAAGGAAAAATATGAAGGGCTCAGTTATCTTATGACAAAAAATTCAAGGTCATATCATGATAATCGAGGACTTGGTTACAATGAGCCAATACAACGTCAAAATTATAAACAATCTTATCATACACATATGCATAGCCACCAAAATAGTTACAAACCAATACATAACTATGCACATATGCATGATCCAAGACATAATTGCATTACATGTCACTATTGCTGTAAATTAGGATATATATCTTATAACTGTTCATTAAAAAAGGAATACTAATTTTGTTTAGGTGAAAAAGAATGTAAGTGCTGGTACAATACCAATTGGGCACAAAAAATTACACCTTCTAAATTTAATGTAGGTGCATCAACGTATCAAACATAAAGATCGGTAGTATCTTGATAGTGGATGCTCAAACCACATGATAGGGTACAATAAATACTTTGCATCACTATCAAGGGAAATAGGAAAGGACATCATTTTTAGAGATAACAACACTAGTCAAATCATCGGTAAAGGTAAAATAAACTTTTGTTCATCATGCATAATTGATGATGTACTTTCAGTAAGATGCTTGAAACACAATTTACTTAGTGTCAGTCAATTATGTGATAAAGGTTATACAGTTACTTTTGATAAAAGTGCGTGCACTGTATTAGATAATAATAAATCATGTTTACTTCTTACTAATAGATGCAATAATGTGTATGTCATCAATTCTAATGAACTAGCACAGAAAAATATTGAGCTGCAACTTCTAAGGTCCATAAGGAAGTTCCTGGAGCTCCCCCGATTTAGATACCTCAGACAAGACCTTTTTCAAGAGTGCCCCTTTGGGCTGGGATGACAAGAGAATCGAGATGCTTTGTTGTTAGAAACGAAGATGGTTGGATATAGCATTAGTGACTTGGACACACAGTTATGAATAATCTCAACAAATTTGTCAACATGGAAACTATACGTTGAATTCTCAAAATTAAGTTTGAGAAAGATAAGCCTGTGACTCGTGCAGTTCGGTAATCAAACTAAAAGTTCCTACAAGCCTAAGAACAGGGCCGGCCTTGAATTCCCAGGGGCCCGAGGTGAACTCCCGAAATGGCCCCCCCCCATACATTAAAAAAAAAACATGTATACATAAAAATATGCACATTGTTCAAAGTAAAATATACAAAATATATATCATCGAATAACTGAGAAGAAAGAGTCAAAGAGGGTTTGTTTTAAATGTGAGTTTCGGGTTTGAGTTTCTATTGGTTTAAATGTGGATTTGTTTTAAATCATTCACATTTAAAGCCTCAAATTCAATCAAGCCCAAACCTACATAATTTAAACAAAATTCTAAAGTCCCAAATATTTACTTTTGGGGGCCCCTAAAAACAAAATTTTTTACGCCCAAAATATGTGCTTATATTTACAAGGGAGTACAAATTTGGGGGCCCCTAAAATTCCAAATTATTTGGGGGCCTGAGGCGGTCGCCTCATTGGCCTCAAGGGTGGGGCCGACCCTGCCCAAGAAAATGGTATCAACTTCTAGACCTCTTGAGCTTCTACACATACCTTTTTGGACCATCACGAATACGTAGTAATGGTGGTGCACGATATGTTTTCGTAATTGCAGATGACTACAGTAGATTCACTTGCGTTGTTTTTTTATCACAAAATGATGAAACCTCATATGTTTTTCATAAATTTTATCGTAGAGTAGAAAATGAGAAAAGCCTTATCATTGTCACTATTCATAGTGATCATGATGGAGAATTTCAAAATAAACTCTTTATGTCGTTTTATGATAAAAAATGAATAAAACATGAGTTCGCTTGTCCTCATACTCCCCAACAAAATGAGGTTGTTGAGAGGAAAAATCGATCTCTTCCAAGAAATGGCCTATACCATGCTTAGTGAAAATGATTTACCAAAATTATTTGGGCAGAAGCTGTATTGACAGCATGTTACACCATTAACCAAGTAATCAATAAAAAATATTTTGAGAAAACGCCTTTTGAATTGTATTATGAAAAAATTCCGAACTTGAGTTATTTTCGTATATTTGGATGCAAAGTGTTTATTTTAAATATCTTAGATAACTTTGAAAAAAAAATTGATCGCAAAAGTCATAAAGGCGTATTCTTAAGAAATTTTCTAAGTAGCAAAGCTTATCGTGTACTTAATAAGAGAAGACACACTATTCAAGAATCTATTGATGTTATATTTGATGAATCTAATTTCTTACAAGAGAGATATTACATGTTTTTTTATTTTTTATTTTTTATATTTTAAGAAAAGGTGGAGTATGGCCACCCTGTTTCATTAATAAGGGGTTAATAAAACAAATTCAGAGTACTGAGCTAAGTAGAAGGTCCTACAATTATTACAAAAGTACATAAACTCCACCCCAAACATGGGGGGTGGGACAAAAGAATACCAGAATGGCCGCAACATACATGCCTTTAACCAAAATACATCATATCCCCCCAATAAACTCTGGGGCGGTGGGTATCTATGAACAATGAAAGGATAAGCTGGCTGTCAGTCGATTGTCGGACCAATCTCAACTTCATCATCATCAAAATCCTCAACCTGGAATACGCTCGCTATCCTCCCCCTGGGACCTGCTGCGGCCATATTAGCCCAAAATAAAATAAAATGCATAATGTGAGTCAAATTACCAGAAATATTATTACAAGTTCTGCGAAAATAAAGATTATTTCTGTCTAGCCAAAGAACCCAGGTCGTTGCGGTGATAGCGATATACCACGCTTCTCTCATAGTTCTTCTCTCAGAAGCAAATTTTGGCCCTACCCACAGGTCCTCGTACACAGTAGGGTACTGATTCGTCCCCAGGGCACTGAGAACCTCTACGAGTACCGCTTTGCTCCTAGGACACTGTAGAAACAAGTGATCTCTAGTCTCAAGGGTAGCGTGGCAGAACCCACAACGAGAATCTACATTTGGTTGGTATTTAGTGGGGTTTTCTCTAGTCAAAATCGCATCGTTCAGCATCAGCTATAAGAAAACTTTGATTTTCAGTAGTGCTTTCGTCCTCCAAATGACGTAACCAATTTGGGGTACATCCTCTAAAGTGAATGCGGTTATACAGGGAGTGAATGGTGAACTTGCCGCTCTTTTCCAATCCCCAAGATTTCTTATTGGACTCTGAGAGCAACTAATTCTAGCGTTGGTGATGTAGTTTTGAAGTTCCTTGAGTCTAAGCTGAGAACTCAGGTCGAGCGATTGTTTAAAGAATGGTTTCCAGGTGCCTCTTTTCCAGGCTGCGGCCACCGTGCAGTGTGGTTGTGACGCATGATCATATAGATCGGGGAACAGGGCTCTAAGTGTGTGATCCCCACACCACTTATCCCACCAGAATCTGGTGAGTCTGCCATTTTCGATAACATATGTCACACAGCTGATGAAGGGTTCATAGGCCTTAGCGATGCCTTTCCAGAACCAGGAAATAGGTGGGCCTATCTTGAAGCCCAAGTTTCCCGTTCCATTCCCATGCAGATATCCCTGAACAAAATAAAAAGGAAACAGGTACATGTTGTTTCCTTTTACATATTGTTGATGATGATGAGACCTGTATTTGCATTGAAAAGAAACAGGTACATGCTGAAAAAGTGTCGAATGAAGATCTCCAAAACAACTCATCTCATCAAAATGAAGATCTATCACTACTAAAAATCAATAAAAAACTCTTGATGGAAAAGATGCACACACAACAAACTGATGTTATGGAAGATGATCCCACTTCCTCATCACCACTAGGGATGGTAACCGGGCCGGGCTAACCTGCGACCCACTCGCCAAAACCCGGCCTGTTAAGATACGGTTCGTGTCTGGGTTGAACCTGCGAGCCTAAGCGGGTCGACCCGGGTTGTCTAATTTGGGTTTCCAACCTGTTCAACCCGGCCCGTCAACTTGGTGAACAGTGCCCAACCCGCCCACCAACCCGCAGGTCGACTCGCGGGTTCGAATGGTTAGACCCGCGGGTCCAACGGACGAAAAAAACAGAGGCACTGTTCTAGCCTTTTTTTGGGTTTTTTTTGGGTTTTTTGGTTTTTTTTTTGTTTTTTTTTTGTGTGTGTATTTTTTCCCTATAAATACCCCTTAAACCACTCAAAAAAATTCACACCTTATTCTCTTACTCTTTCTACTACTACTACTCAATTCAATCTCAATTCTTTGAAATTTTGTCAATAAAGAAGCTAGCAACATAGAAGCGAAAAATTTCAATCGTATCGAATTCAACATTCAACTACGTCTACTTCAAGTCTTTATGTCCTCCAAGGCTCCAACAAAGAAGCTCTCTTTCTATCTATATACGAGTCCGGACTTTTACTTGTACTTGTACTTTTATTTTCACTCTCATTCTATATAAGAGTATCCACGAAGTACAATATCGAAATTTCACAACCCTCTTATTGTCTTTATATCTTTTTGTAGTTAAATTTTTTTATATCATATTAGTTTGTTGGTTTTTTTATCTTCTCTCTCACAACCCTCCTATTGTTTTCTAGATTTTTTTAAAACTTATCTCGCCTAGATTGTATTTAATTTTTTCACATAAACTACTATATCAACATGTCTAGATCACGAGGTCGTGGCCGTAGCCAAAGTGGACGAGATTCCATCGGCACTTCTCGTAGGCCTCCTATTGTCCCACAAAATGAGCCCGCAGAAGAGTACCCTATGACCTGAAACATTGGTACACACGATGTGTTTGTGGGAGACATAGACATAGAAGAAGATCCATAAACACAAGCAACCGAAACAACACAACCGGGTAGTAGTAGGAAAACTAGAGGGGAAACTAGTAATTGGCACAAATTTTATGATTATATTCCGGACGAAGAAAATCCAGGTGTAGGTACAAAAATTTTTAAAACATGTTCGAAGCCATACAAATGGAAGAAGGGTGAGGGGACGGGTACAATAAAACGACACATCCAAAATGTAAACAAAGAACTTCTTGTAGACCTACCCGGCCAACAAAAAATTCACCCTAGGACCGGTGTAGTTAATAGCCACTCTTATGATCCCGAACTTGTTCGTCGGGAAATGGCCCGACTAGTAATTAAGGAAGAGTTACCATTTTTCTATTTCAAGAGTGGGGACTTAGAAAATTTTAATCAAACCGCATTAAATCCGCATTTTAAAAGAATCCCCCTAGGAATACTTTGAAGTCGGATTGTTTTAAAATATACAACGAAATGAGATAAGCTTTAATTGCATTTTTATGGAGTTTAACTTGTAGAGTTTGTTTAACTTCCGATTGTTGGAAAGGTTGCAACAATATTTCAATGATGGGAATAACTTGTCATTGGATCGACAGTAATTGGATTCTTTAAAAAAGGATCATATCACTTGCCGTGTTGCCCTATCCCCATAGTGGTAATAAAATTATAAATCGTATTTTAGAAATTTGTGATGTTTTTCATATTCGTAAAAAAATTATGTGCATTAGTTTTGATAATACATCTAGCAACAATGCATCAATTTGTATATTACAAACCGAATTAAACTCTTCATCTGACAATATTTTTCATATTAGATGTGCATGTCATATTTTAAATTTATGTGTTTAAGATGCATTAAAAATAGCCAATCTATGTATAGTTAACATTAGAAATTGTGTATATTTTATTGCATTAAGGGGCCCTATATTTCAAGAATGGAAAGCATGGCGTAAGCTTAAAAATGTACATTTTAGAAAATTTCCAAAGGATGTTAAATACCGATGGAACTCTACTTATGATTTGCTACATGTTGTTACAGAATATAAAGCATGTATAAATGATTTTTATGTTACAAAAAATATGCCAAATTTTCAAATGACTCCCGAAGGTTGGTTTTTTGCCGAATCTTTGTTAAATTTTTTAGAACTTTTTAAAACCGTAACTTTAAAATTTTCAAAATCTTATGAATCTACTTCTAGTAGCATTTTTATTTCAATAGTTACTATGATGCAAACTTTCAAAAAAATGATCGATGATGCTTTTATTGGTCATATTGTAAAACCTGCATAACACCAACATTTTGAAGTATTTTAATCCTCCTCCTATGTTGTATTGTATTGCAACGGTGATGGATCCTCGTATCAAATTAGAAGGTACGAAGAGTTTGATTGAAATAGTTTTTACTTTACTTGGGGAAGATGAATCTGAAAATGATTGCGGAACATTTTTAGTTGAATTTGAATCGACATTAAATAACTTGTATGATTATTATGATAGAAGTTTTGCATCTAGTAGTACAACTACTTTAGTTACTTCTTCTTCTGCTACTTCTAAAGGTAGGGGTAAGAGTAAATTAGATGATTCCACATTTAATTTACTTGCTAAAATTAAAAAAAAAGAAGAAGTTAGGACTAATCAACCAAATGAATTACAGTTGTATAATCAACAAAATTCTGAAAGTTTTATTTCTTCACTAGATATTTTACAATGGTGGAAAGACCATGAACATACTTATAGTATTCTTAAATATATGGCTAAAAAATCTACCAACTCCTCCTATCTCTACAGTTGTGCATTTTCTACCAGTGGCAGGGTTTAACCGATTACAGGAATCACTTGAAGCCCCAATCGTTGGAGATGCTCGTCTGAACGAAAGACTAGATGAAGGCCGAAGATAGGACTCAAGGAAAAGGGTTCGACACATCTACAAGTGGAAGCAACTCATCGGAAGAACAACAACAACAAAAATAGCAACCAGCATGAAGATTTGAAGACCAACAATAACAACAACAACAAATTGAAGGCCAACAAAATGAAGAAAATTATAAATGTATAAAAAATTGTATAAAATCTTTGTTTGTTATATAAAATTTGTGTAATTGAAGATAATTGAATTTGTATAGAAGATATCTGTTATTTTATAGAACAAATTAGTAGAAAATCTTTGTTTCTTATAAAAAATTGGGAAACTTGTATAAGTTGAAATCATGTTAATAATATATACATTTTTGGGGGGCAATTTCACTCTTTGATTCTTATTATTATTATTACATTTTTTAAGTTTAAAAAATATATATTTTAAATAGCCGGGCCAACCCGCGACCCGATCCGACCCGACTTGGGTTGGACCCGAATGGGTTCACGGGTTGGGCGGGTCGACATTTTGCTAATCCAACCTGGCCCGGTTATCATTCAGACCCGACCTGAACCCGCCCTACTCGGGTTCCAACCCGGACGGGTTCTACCCGGCCCGGCCCGGTCGACCCGTTTGCCAACCCTAATCACCACCAACTCAATCTCTCATGATTGAAAAATGTCCTGCTTGGAAAATCATGTCCAGTCTTCCCTTATATCTTATACTAAGTGATATATCAAAAACGATAACTACTCATACTCAAGCTAAAAAAATTCATGTGTTTACTGCATTTGCATCCATTGTAACACCCCGAATCCCAAATACCACTGAATTCGAGTTCCACAGGATCTTTTCACCTCTCTTCGTACAATTTTACAAGGAAATAAAAACTTTACTTTACATCAGAGTTACATTATGCATCAACATTTGAACAGCGGAAGTAAATTTTACATCAATGAATGAAATACAACAACAGTTGAATAATCTTTAAGCATCAGGTCTTCTTTAGTCTTTTTCATGTACCTTTTCCCTACATAGAAACTGTGGGTACGTCAGTTCATTCAACTTATGAAATATTATACACGGTCATCCTCTCTATGCCGAAAACAGTATAATGATTCTCAATACTTAACAAACTACAAACTTGTTCACAAACAAAGCTAAAGGGACTATCCTACTGATGTCGTGTTGTGAATGTGCACTTAGCCCTTAATGCAAATATTTCTATTATATGACACTAATGCGCACTTGTTCAGAGTCTATGCAGCCCATACTATATAGGTCCGAGGGCAAGCCCTTAACCGTTCTTCATCTTGTAGGGTTCAATCCCCTGCCATGACTTAATCTACTACTGTAACTATGGTAAGTATTCTAGATGTTTTATGACCTACGAACTCATGTCTAGGCGCCCTGGAGGGAATCCCAATGCACTGACACATGACTCATCATGCAGGCATCCTGTGGTAATTCAGTCCTAACATAGACATAACACCACCCGCAGTCACCAAACACCCCACGAGCGTCGCCACCGGGACGGTACTCTGGAGTAGTATCCACATCCTACTCATGACGCATCATGGGACATCCTGTGAATACTCTCACACCGCCAATCCAATGGCCCTCATACTCAATGTTTTTCTTCTTACTTTCGTCACATCTTCACTATGTATCTAATCCTTATTTTAATTGAATCATGAACAAAACTAATCCCTTAGGGTTAGCACTCCCACTATACCAGTCTTATTCATTCATTTCACATGACCCAAATCTTGGTCTTTTCATTCCAAATATCATTTCCACATTTCTTTTATTGCCGGTATAAGGCTTAGCTACACCCTAGTTCTTAATTTCAACTCATAATTACAACATTGAGCTTTTCATACTCACAAAGTCTTTTTCATGATCAATCACAGTTCACATTTCATAATCCTAGTATTCATATATCCATATTCATAATATCCTTCATAACTCAACATGTCGTTTAATTACATTTTCATACACCATTTCATGCATAAACAATAAAATTTCAACTTGTCATAATCAACAGTTCATTCATTCCACAAATTTCTTATTCTCATTTCAAACCATACTAATTTCACAATTTGTAATTTCAATTAATTACACAAATCAAACTTCCAAATTTCTCATTACTAATTCTCATTTTAAAACTCCTTAAAATAACCCATTTATTTTTTCCTTCGTCCCAAAAGATAATTTAATTAAAAACAAGTACTTTCTTGCAATAGCCTCAAATTCTCAATTATACTTTACCAAAAGTTATAAAAATTCTCTCATGAAGTCCAATTAATTCCTATAATTATTTCCATATTTTTCTTAATTTTAATTTATTTTTAAAACTAAAAAAGAATCTTAATTTCTCCAAAAAAAACAACTTTTTAAACTAAAGCCCACAACCGGATTCGAACCCACAACCGGCGGCCCAAAGGATAGTGCCCAAGACTACTGCGCCAAAGCCACAGAGACGATATGATATGGGTTATTATCGATGTGTATTGGCTTTCGACATTTCGGAATTTTTAACAAAAAATCAAAATAAAAGCTCCTTCTCAGTATCGAACCCGAGACCAGAGACCAAGCCCCCCGCAATTGTAGCGACTGAAACCATTCCGACTAAATGGACTAAGTGGCCAGATTGATTTGAAAAGAATTTGGTTGGATTTGAACTAGTTCTCTGTTCATCTCTACATTTCATAATTTTCAAAAAAACGATTTTTGTTTCTTTTTCCTTTCTTTTGAAAGCAAAATTTTTCAGATTATAACATACATAAATTTACAGTAAACCAGTATTTTTATAATGATTATTTGCTTTATAAAACATGTATTTTGGTCAAACTTTATGTTCTATGTCCATATTTTCGACATTGAGAACAATAACACATTTTTCATAATTTAGAATTAGAATTCCACAAACTACTATGTTCTTTTGTTCTTTTTCTTATTAACATCCTATTACATTTTTAGCACACAAAAATCTCATCTTTCTACAATTACGAAATTCTATTTTAGATAATTAACGACACATGATGCATTTAATTAACTATTTGTAAGCACAAATTTTACCATAACATTCATGTAGCACAACAATATGGTGATTAATTCACAATTTATTCATTAGTAATCAATCCATCAAACAATCTCTAAATTACAACTCCACTTTTAATTAAACAAGCATGGTTCCAATTTTCAACTAATTGATTCATAATAATTTCATTAAATCATCCCTAGCATGGTATCTAGTTCTAGAAGTATGAGAAACACCCACCTCTTTGGAGAAACACGAAATGAAAAGCTCATAGAGTCTCCTAGAATGCAAGAAAGTAGCATTCTCCTCCTAGATTGTATTGCAAAATGCTCCCCTTCTTGTTCCTTGGTGCAACCCGAGCTTCACCTAGTGCTTGATGATGGGCCAGCCTCCTTTTGGTTGGGACACACACACAAATGCACACTCAATCTTTCACTTCCTAATATATTACTCTCCTATATAATTTCTTCCTTTCAATTATTTTTTCTTAGTGTTGTATACATGAAGGTAGGGGGTATTTATACTAGTTTTAGAATAGATTGGAGGGCTAGGATTTCACTAGATGGTTGTAGGTGAATGGCTAGGATAAGATGGGAAGTTGTAGCAACCACCCATAAGCAAATAACCACCCATGCACACAAACCCACTCTCCCACTCTTCTCTTAGCCATACCCGGCCTCCTAGGGTGTGCAAAGCACACACACGTGCATGCACGTGCCCCTTCTAATACCCCCATATTTAAAGTTTGTACAAATTTAATTAATCAATTGTTCACCAATTGTGTCTACATGACAAGTTGTAACAATTTAAAAGATTAATTAAGTTTGTGGGCCTCAAAATAGTGAGCTTTAGGCTTATGGGCTAATTAATAAAAATACTTAATTATTAGTTGGCTTAAAATAAGAAAACAAGTTTAGGCTTTATAAAATAGGCTTTTTATAAAGGTAAAGGGAAAGAAAGAAATAATTGTCCATGTTATAAAAGAAAATTTTATAAAATTAAATATGCATACGAAATTTTGCACGTGCACAACACGTGAAAAATCAACATTTCTTATTAAGATGAAAATTTAGGGTATTACATCCATACTTGAACCGAAGAATGTTAAGGAGGCCTTGCAAGACAGCAACTGGATTGTTGCCATGCAAGAAGAACTTAATCAATTTGAACAAAATCAAGTATGAAGACTTGTTCCTAGACCCCCTAGTCAAACCATTCTTGGTACAAAATGGGTGTTTAGAAATAAGTTAGACGAATCAGGTCATATAGTTCGAAATAAAGCTCGTCTTGTTTCTCAAGGTTATAACCAACAAGTGGGAGTCAATTTTGATGAAACTTTTCCTCATGTTGCAGCTTGAAGCCATTTGTATTTTACTTGCTTTTGCATTCTACATGGATTTTATGCCTTTTCAAATGGATGTAAAAAGTGCTTTTTAAAATGGTTTTATTTATGAAGAAGTTTATGTTGAACAACCACCTGGGTTCACTAACCCACTACACTCATACCATGTATTTTGTCTTGATAATGTGCTATATGGTTTGAAGCAAACTCCTTGTGTTTGGTATGAGCGACTAAGTTCGTTCCTTATTCACATAGGTTTCTCAAAAGAAAAAGTAGACACTACACTTTTTATCAAACATGTTTTTACTTATATTTTGAATGTTCATATTTATGTTGATGATATTATATTTGGATCTACTAATGAAAATCAGTGCAAGGAGTTTTCTAAGTAAATGCAGGATGAATTTGAAATGAGTATGATAGGCGAACTAACCTACTTTCTTGGACCTCAAGTATAACAACGGAAGGATGGCATCTTTATAAATCAATCTAAATATGCTAAAGAACTCGTTAAAAAGTTTAGCCTTGATAGTGCAAATACATACAAAACTCTCATGGCCACTACCACTAAACACTCCAAAGATGAATCGGGTAACAATGTTGATGTTTCTACCTATCGTGGTATGATTGGTAGCTTACTTTATATTACTGCAGCTCATCCCAATATAATGTTTAGTGTCTGTATATGTGCTCATTTTCAATTGTGTACAAAAGAATCCCATTTTGTTGCAGTTAAGCGTATCATTCGATATCTTAAAGGCACACCAAATGTAAGTCTTTGGTACCCAAAAAATATAAATTTTCTTGTAGGCTAATCAGATGCCGACTGTGTTGGCAGTTTAACAGATAGAAAAAAGCACAAGCGGTACATGCCACTTCTTATAAAATTGTCTTGTTTCATGGGCATTTAAGAAGAAAAAAATTCTGTCACTTTATCCACCGCCGAAGCCGAATATATAGCCGCCAGATCTTGTTGTGCGCAGGTATTATGGATGAAACATACATTAGAAGACTATAAGGTATTCTTCGATCACATACCTATTAAATGCGATAATACTAGCACCGTTCACATTACTAAAAATTCTGATCAACACAATCACACCAAGCATATAGAAATTCGCTTGAATTTTACTAAAGGTCATTTTCAAAAGGGAGATATTGTAACGCCCTGAATTCCATTTACATGTAATTCGTATCTCAACAGGATCTTTTACTTCAACTTCGTACAATTTTATAAGGAAATTTAAAACTTTTTATTATATAACAAAGTTCGTTACCGAATACACAGCGAAAATGAAAATAATACAACATGAAATATACAACACTAACATCAACAGCTTTAATCATGAAAATAATCTTTAGCATCAATTCATCTTCATGCCTTTTTGCTAATCAAAGTCCTGCACCGGTAAAACCTATGGGCACGTTAGTTGCTTACAACCGATGCGCTGTTATAAAACCGGTCCTCACTATGCCATAATATAACGATTCTTTTACTTTAGCAACCAAAAACTTGAATGCATATTAAAGTGTAAAAGAGTGACTATCCGGAATATGTCAGTGTATGATATCACTTAATGCTTTATGCAGAGGTTATACTACAATGACACTAATGTATACTTGTTCGGATTCTATGCATCCCATTCTACATAGGTCCGAGGGCAAGCACCTACGTATTCCACATTAAAGGGTTTGATCCCTCTTCATGCAAAACTAATCGATAATAAAATCAAGTTTTAGACATTCCACGAGTACGGACTCCAGCCCTGGAGTCCACCGTCAGGCTATACGGAAATCCTCGTCGTGTAAACATCCTGCAAGTGCCCCTCTAGTCCCGGTGTACCCATATACACTGGAGAACGACCTCTCGTCCACCCGACTATTCACGATTCTGGATTCCACTGTTAAATCAATCAGACTCAGATTTAATTAAGGCTCATCTCCATCTCAAGCAACCACAATCCGGAGTCCACCGTCAAACTGGGTCTATAGTCCTAGAGTCCACCATCAGAATATATAGAGGCCCCCCCGCATACGTTTGCCCAAGTTTTATTACATCTTCTCCTTGTGCCTTATCCTTAAGTTTGAAACATGAATAAATAATACCACCTAGAGCTAGCTTACCCTCCTACCGGTCTTAAACCATACACCGAGATCGACATCCCATATTGGCCACTTCTCACAATCAATTATTCATTTTCATTACTTTGCCGGCACCTAGGTCTCACTAAGGCTCTAGAATCAACATCTTTTCCTGTTCAACATTATGGGGTATGCATACCCTTATTATTCATATTCTCAATTTTATTTATTCGTATCTCATTCAATTCTTTCATCCATTCTTTTGTTTATTCCTAATGAAGTAAGCACCACTTGGTTAATCAACCAAATTATTCATTTTTAATAATTCACAACGCTCTTTCGATTATTAAAAACCCTTTTCATATTCACCTATACTTCAAGCATGATTCTCAATCCAAAGTTATTCAAAATTTAAACCACAATCTCTTAAAGATTTATCACTAGAAGTTCATTGTTTAAATCTTATCATTATACTTTGATTTATCTCAAATTAACCCTTAAAATCTTAATCATATATATTCTTCTTGAATTCCAATCTCATCTTACACATGAATATATCTTTTAAATTTCCAAAATATAACCTAAAATAGTGAGAAAATATTTTCAGTTGTTCCCTTAATATCTTAAGACATATATATGAACTTTTCTGAATTTTTAAAACTAAAAAAGACCAAAAATCCAAAAAAATACACTTTTGTGCACAACAGAGCTCGAACCCGAGACCAAGGGACACCTATAGCACCACGTGGTGATTCCAGGCGCAAAGGTGCCCTTGCTAGCCACCAAAGCCAAGCATCATATCTGATATCATAGGAGTTAAATTTTATATAACTATACTTTCTGATAAATATCATTTTTTTACTCTTTCAAATATTTTCGAATTCTATTCTTTTCTGTCAATTTGATTGTTCATAAAACATATCCCCAAGTTTCCAGAAATAGTTTTTCATAAATTTTATTCATATTAGCACCAAATTATACCCAATTTAACTCAAATAATCACTTTTATAAATCTAGTATTCAAATAACCAATTTTTATAAATCTAGTATTTATAGGTTTTGATTAGAATAATTTTTTTTTGAGGTGAAAGGTGGAATAAAGCCACCCTGTTTCATTAATCAGAAATTAATGAAACAACCCCGGTGAGCCGGGAGAAAAACAAAATTACAATGCAGGAAAAGAAAGTACAGTGCAGGAAATAAAACATAAACCCCCAACAAAACCCTAAGGGGTGGGTCTGATCCTCCATGAAACCAACAACCAAAAGTACAAAATTCCAAAAACAAACTAGTAGAGACTGTAGCTACTGAAACACTGATGAGTCTGGAAGGCGGCGATCTCTCAGTCCAGTGTTGGCCCAAACTTTACCTTCTCATCATCAAAGTCCTCTATCTGGAAGACTCTGGCAATCCTCCCTCTCGCTCCTGTGGCGGTAGCTGTAGCCCAAAAAGAGATAAGATGCATGATATGAGTAAGGTTACTAGAAATACTATTACATGAAGCACGAAAATAAAAATTGTTTCTGTCTAGCTATAACATCCATGTCGTTGCCGCAACGGCAATGTACCACGCATCCTTCATTTCGCTGCGAGTCGAAGTGAATTTGGGGCCAATCCACAAATCGTCGTATTCGCCTGGGTAGTCACTTGTTCCTAGGGCTCTTAACACCTCTACCATGGTCGCCTTACTCCTTGGGCAGTGAATAAACAAGTGATTCAACATTTCGGTATGCCTGTTGCAGAATCCACAATCGGTTGCAATCTGTGGTTGTCTTTTGGCCAGGTTTTCTCTTGTAAGGATTGCATTATTGAGCACTAGCCAGAGGAATGCTCTGACTTTCAGTGGTGTTTTTGCCTTCCATAACACCTGTGCCCAGCTGGGTCTGCATCCCCGGAAGTGAATTCGCTGGTATAGGGATTTGATCGTGAAGGTCCCCTTGGTCTCGAGTCCCCATCGCAACTGGTCTGGGCCTTGGGTGCATATTGTCCCGGTCCGTGTGATGTGTGTTTGTAATTCAATCACTTGCTGGCTCAATCCTGGGGTAAGATTTCCTCGGAATGTTGGCCTCCAATTTCCCCTCTTCCAAGTCTTTGCCACAGAAATATTGGGCCGATTTGTTCTGGCATACAGCTCTGGGAAAGTTTCCTTCAGTGTATGAGCACCACACCACTTATCCCACCAGAATCTGGTGGACCGTCCATTATCGATAGTCGACGAAACTGCTGAGTTGAACGGTCTGTCAGCTTTGGTGATTCCCTTCCAGAATCGCGAGACCTTAGCCCCAACTCGAAAGCCTAGGTTTCTCGTACCTTTTCCCCGAAGGTAAGGCTGAATGAAATCCTGCCATCCCTCTCCACCGTGGTGAAAGACCTTCCACCACCATTTCCCCAAAAGAGCAAGGTTCATGTCTCTAAGGTCTATGATGCCAAGCCTTCCATGCTTCTTCTTCATACAGGCAATACTCCATTTGATCAGGTGGTACCCTCCCCTATTTGAATCTGCCCCTTTCCAAAAGAAATCATCTTTGGACTCGGTAAATCCTTTGGATAACACACTTTGGAAGTTTAAAAAAAGACATGTAGTAAATGGGTAGATTAGACAATACTGAGTTGATGAGTACCACCCTTCCTCCTAGTGACAACGATTTCCCTTTCCAGTCAGACAGTTTGTCCTCCACCCTGTCAATGATCGGAAGCCAGTCAGATTTAGTGAGTTTACCTGGTTTGAGAGGGAGCCCTAAGTACTTAATTGGGAACTCATTCGTCATACAGTTAAGGATAGTGGCATGTTCCCGAGCTTCTTCATCAGAAAGTGTAATAGGAATCAGTGCAATCTTGTGGAAGTTAATCCGGAGACCTGACCAGGATTCAAAACAGTAGAGGGCTCCTTTAAAGCAGATTGTTTCTGATCTGGTCCCATTCCCATAAAATAGGGTGTCATCAGCATATTGGAGAATCGTGCACCCCCGGTTAGAGGTGGTACGGGCTACAGGCGAAATCCAACCTTTACTCCGACAATTCTCTAGCATACCCCTAAGCACATCTGCAACAATAGTGAAAAGAAGTGGGGACAATGGATCCCCTTGTCGGAGACCCTTCTTGCAAGGGAACGACGGACCAGGCCGTCCATTCACCAAAATTGCCGTTTTACTAGACTGTAAACATTGCTTAATCCATCTTACCCATTTATCCCCAAATCCTCTCCCTCTGAGAGCTTCCAACAAACACTCCCAGTCGACAGAGTCGTAGGCCTTCTCAAAATTCAACTTTAGAAGGAAGTTCTTGGAGTTGTTCTTATGGCAATGGTGGATCACCTGTTCCGCCATGGCCACACAGTCTAGGATACATCTGCCTTTAATGAAGCCCGTCTGGGTGGTGCTGATTATACTGTCCATAAGGTTCCCCAGTTGGACGGCCAGGACCTTTGTGATGATCTTGGCCGAACAGTTTATGAGACTAATCGGTCGGAAATCCCCCACAGAATTTGAATCTTCCCGTTTGGGTATGAGAACAATCTCTGCAAAATTGAACATGCCCAATCTGAGATTGTTGTGGAAAAATTCCTCCATCAATGCCATGATGTCCCCTTTAATTTCTTTCCAAAACACTTGGAAGAACATCATTGGAAAACCGTCTGGCCCAGGTGACTTGTCGGATCCCATTTGGTTGATGGCCTCTTTAACTTCCATTTCCGAGAAAGGTGTTTCCAAGGTGGAAAGGTTGTGAGCTGAGTCATTTCGGTATGCCTGCCAGTAATCATCCCTCAGCGGGATCCTGAAGTCATTCTTCTTCCCAAATAGTCCCTTGTAATAATTTTGAAACGTCGTTGAGATCACCTTATCATCTTGCGATACTCCCGTATCCGTCTGAATCGATAGGACGAGATTGGATCTACATCTTGCACTGTCCACCCGGTGGAAGTAGGCCGTATTCGCATTTCCCACTTTGAGCCACGAAATCCTGGACCTTTGTTGCCATTTGATCTCTTCCAGTTTGTATAGGTTGGCAATATTTTCCCGTAACTCAAGTAGTCTGTTTCTCTCTTCTTGGGACAAGATTCGTGACTCTTCCAACCTTTCTAGCACATCAATTCCTTCCAGAAAGGAATCTTTTGCACGCCAGATGGTCGAAAATCTAGATCAATTCCATCTTCGTAGCCGCTTTCGCAATCTCCAGACTTTTTCGCACCATCGGGATGCAACGTCCCTACCCGCGGTTGGGAGCACCCAATTTTCCATCACCAAGTGGTGGAACCCCTGAATTTCCAGTCAGGCCTTTTCAAATCTGAATTTCCTAGGCCTGTAAGCTCCTTGTACTCCCACATCGAGAAGGATCGGGGTGTGATCAGACGTGGGTCTAGGAATTGATTTAGCAGTAGCTAATGGGAATTTAGCTTTCCAATCCATCGATACTAGAATCCTGTCCAATTTAGCCATTACCGGAACTGCTTGCATGTTAGACCATGTGAATAGCCTGTCATTAATCGGGATGTCGATCAGCTCTAGTTCTGTTATAACCCTATTAAACTCCTCTCTCTGTCTGTCGCTGGAGCCTCTTCCCTTGTGCTCGAAGGCGAATCTAGGGCAACAATCCAAGCTCCTGACCATCGGCGTCGAATGTCGGCAAGCTCTTCCCAAAAAACATCTCGATCCGTAGCCACGTTCGGTCCGTAAACTACAGTGACCGTCTGCACCCAATTATCAGATCTTCATTTTAGCCGGGTGGTCAAGGAGAACATTCCACTGAATACCTTGGTGCACATGAGAATATCCAAGTTGAACCCAATAGCAATCCCTCCTGAGGCTCCTGCTGATGGGCGTAACACCCATTCCTTAATTCTGTTGCCCCCGATTCTCTTGAGTTTAAACCCTTGCTGAAGTTTGGTCTCCTGCAACCCTACCACTTCCGCCTTGGAGTTGCAAATGACGTCTCTAACCATATCCCTCTTTCTTTTATCCCCCAGCCCCCTAAAATTCCAGAAAAGTGTATTCATTGGGGGACTATGTCAGGGGTGACCGTTGTTATGGAGGTGGGGCCGACAGCATCCGTAGGGGTGTCAGTCGACCCAGAGCTATTAGGGCACTTTCCAAACTAGTGTAAACCCTTTCAGCTTCCCAACCCCTTATTTTATTGAGCAGTAAAGCATTACGCTCAGTGTCACATACCTCCAACCCACAAGTTCTAGCTAGCAAAAAAACTTCAGCATCTGACATGAAATTTAATATAGTAGCTAAAAAAAAATTTTGTACCTCCATTGTCGAATTTCGCAGCTTTGGCTGCTGCCGCAACCTCCAGATAGTCATCCAGGGACTCCACATGAGCCCTCTTAGGCGAGTGCTGAACCCTGAACCCAACCGTTCTGTGTGAAGTACCAGAACTGGCTCCAGGTGCTGATTCTGGAAATGTGGCCAAAACCATCTCTGGCGAGATGTCCCTCTGTGTGTCGGCAATGAACTCTTGATCCTCTGATTCATCATCTGTGAAAGAAAAATCCTCGTCAAGATTTAAACGGCCTTCTAGGTCCTCATCACTATTTGTTTGCTGAGCATCCTGTTGCAGCTTCGAATCTCTCTTTGTGGACTCCTCATTGAGCCCACAGACTGGTGTTCCAATAATAATAGCTGTGCTTTCCGTCACGGACCCCTCAATGGGCCCACTATCCGTCTGACAATGTGACTGATTGTTCCAAAGTGTATAGGACCCCTCTTTGGACCCCTCAACATCTATAAGAAGTGGACAACCTAAGCTCTCAACGTGTGGAATATTCAGCTTCTCCTTAACTGACTCCGCTGGAGCACGATAACCAGCTCCATCGCAGTCCAACTTACCCCCTACCTCGAGAACTGCCCCTCCTGTTTGTCCTCTAACAGCGGTGTCCTCACCCGCCTCGCCAGGTGGCAGCTCATGATTGGGGGTGAGTTCGGCAGGTTCAGAGCACGTTGGAATCCACGCGACGTTTGAAAACCCCAAAGAGTCTTTCCTCTTCTTCAAAACTTCAGGAGTTAGCTCAAAATCTCCATCTTCGTTGTCTTCTTTACCAAAAGAGTCTTTCCCTAAGAGTAGATTTTTGTACGTGCTCTCCATTGGGTTCTTTCCTGGTGGGAGATCAGATCCATACAGATCTCTTTCCCTAGAGGGGTCTCTGCCTCTGGTCGCCTCTGTCCCAAAGTCGCCACTTTCTCTTTAACTGGTGCAAACCAGAGCTTTTCTACCCACTCTCTGGTCGAAAGAGCTCTACCACTTGTCGTCTTCCCCATGTTGTTGCTTTCCTTCGCTAGCCTCTGTCTCGACACCTGCACGTCATTACAGAGGTCTTTTTTCCATCTTTGGGTCCTGCAAGGCCTGTCCCGCGCTCCTGTCCATCTGCATGCCGAGCTTGACCACCAAATTGGGTAAAATTGTTGGTCTCTTTTGAGTGGTTGGCCTCTGTCCCTTCGAAACAATCCAAATTTGGAGTCTTTCCTTCCCTGTCTTTGGATCCCCTGGTCAAACCTCTGTGTTGACCATCGGGGGGCGTTCTTGGGCTCTGGTGATCTGATCCCTCCGCCGCTAGCTCTCGGCGATTCTCCATCTCCCTCGCAGTGCTGATCACCTCTCTGTAAGCTCGCTCAACTTCATGAGCTCCGTCGATGGTGAGCTCCCACCCTGGTGGTGATAGCACCTGCCTATAGGATCTGCCGTCTCTGATGGAGGGAAGTGGTTTGGGGGAAGTGATGGGATCATCCACCGTCTCCGCTCGTTTGTCGAGTACAAAACGGACGAGGTAGGCCTCTTCGAAGGAGTAGATTTTGGCAAATCTGGGCATTAATGCGATGTCTCCACTCCTAACTAGTATCTTCGCTGATACCAGTTCTGAGCGGCAAATGGTTTTTTCGTCGATGGCTTCCACCGTGCCGAACTCAGACACAATCTCTTGTAGAGCTTCTTTCTTCCAGAAATGCATGGGTACGTTGTGTATCCAAACCCAGTATCTATCACCTTGCGGCAATTCAGCTCCAAAGTTTGGAGACCATGGTGTGAAATCCACCTTGAAGAATCCAAAATCGACCGTCCCCATTCCGGTGACTTCACTCACCTTCTGTGTTGATGGGAAAGACCAAAAATTGTAGATGGCACAGCTTCTTAACAACCCAATCCCGGTGGGCTCGCATTGGCCACCTGAGATTCAAGGCGTGGAGGAAGTGCACTTCCGAGGGGCATCCTGACCAGACCCTAGCTACCACACACCATTATCGGAGCCAAGCTTCTTCATTCTTGATCACAGCTAGGCTATTAGCCAACTTGATCATGGTGGGGCTCTCCGGCGACTTCCCTCTGACCACTTGCCTCTCTTCATCCAAACTGGAGCTGATGACATTTGTGCACGAGTACGACATATGGCCCCACTTCAAACATCTCAGGCAATGAACTTCCTTGGTACATTCCGTTCGGAAGTGGCCTAAATCCCCACAATTGAAGCATGGAACGGGTTTTCTTTTACCCTTTCTCAATTTTTTCTTTCCGTTATCAATAAGAGCATTTTTGGAAGTAGGGTTGTAGTTGTTGTTGTCTTGTTGGATTGGAGGAGGGGTGGAGTTGTGCTTTCTCTTACCCCCTCTGTCCACCACTACCCACTTCTCCGCCTCCTCCATTCCTCGAGTTCGTTCCACCAACCCTTGTGACACTCCGTTTGGATCCCCTCGTTGGTCCCTAACGGTGGTGCCCTTGGGGGGGTCGGGAGCTTTCTCTCTGGCTTAGATGAAGAGGCGCTGAGTGGGTGGGCAGGCGGTAGAGGGGATTGCGTGTGAAGTTGACTGGGTGACTGGGTGAGTCACTGTTACATTGGTGTTGTTGTGATGGGTATTGTTCGAGGCTTTGATAGCATGATAACCCCTATCACGGTTGTGGCTGTGTTGCCCATGGCGCTCTCTGTGAGCTATCTTCGGTGCCTCCTGAGGAGGGCGATGATTCTCTCTGTCCCTTTTCTCAATGAAGCACCTCTGAAGGCGTTGCTGGATCGGGGGGGGGGGGGGGTTCTTCTCCGCTCCCCGTAGCGAGTAGGAAGACCCTCTCCATGGGCCCTTCCCCTCGGTGGTGATTCCCGATGATGGCGATGATGAGCCTCGCCTCTCCCCCCTGGCATTGAGGTGCACTTCGGTGTGCCCGCCTTGGGGAGAGAGCGCGCCTGAGCCTATGGGAATCCCCCTCCATGGGGCGAGTCCCCACACTAGAAGGAGGGTGGGTGTTTTTGATAGTAGGAATTTCTGTAGGCAACATGATCTGGTGCTGTTCTTGAAGCAAGTGAGGAGTTGAGGTGTCGAGAGTAGTCGTGGGAGGGGAAGGGGGGTGGAGACGGAGTAGCGGGCCCTCTCGTTGGGCCCGCATCTGCTCAGCTCAGCCTCAGTAAGAGACATGGCGGAATGAAGCATGCCGAAGCAAAGATGTTGTTGTTATTGATTAGAATAATTTACCACATCATGAATGCATTTTTATTTAGAAATTCTCATCATTCCCATCGACTTTATAATTCATTTCTTATATCCACACAATTTTCTAAGCACAAAATTGACAACTTTATGCATACAAATACTCAATTCTAATCATGGTTTATTAATTATTCCTAACAACATACAACATGCTTTTAAATAAATTTTCAATTAGCAACCTATCAATTCTATGGTGTAACTTTCAATTAGCATACAGATTTTCTCATAATTTCTTACTACTAACAATTTTATCAACACAATATGCATCACAAAATAATTGAAGAACTCATGCTAGTTAACAATTTCAACCATACACTACCTATACATGCAAACTATATTAATTTAGAAAGTAAAAAAAATCACCCACCTTATTGATGAAAATGAAATTGGGAACTCCTAGAAGATTGCTCCTAGCTCCAACAAGTTGTGCGATTCTCCTCCTAGCAATCAAGGCTGAAATCTCCTTTCTCCTTGCACAAACCAAAAACTCTCTTTTCTTTTTTTTCTCTTTCTTTTGTTTCTTTTAGTGTACATTGTTCATGAAAGGGTATAGGTATTTATAGGGCTTTTTAGGTGAATGAAAAGACTCCCACAACCTAAATTAATCACCCACTCACAACCCACTACCACAAATGTAATACCCTGATTTTTCAAACACATGAAAGATTATTTATTTTTACATATGGTATGCTTGTGTAGAATGTTGATTATTATTTCTCAACATGATGAATAAAGTGTATTGTTTTCTATAAAACATTTTCTTAAAGCCCAAGTGTTAATTTATTTATCTCTTCTACAAAATAAAGTATTTTGGCCCAACTAATTTTAGCCCATGAATTTAAACTCTTGTATTATTTTCCTACAACTTGTATGTGTAGCATCTTTTCTTTAATTCCGGGTATTGGATGTACAAATTATGTGGTGTGGTTTGTGTGTACACGTGCACTCAATGTACTCGTGCACAAGGCACAAGCTTGTGGCCGGGTGTGAGTAGGGTAGTGGGGTAGATCATGGGTGGTTATTTGTGAAGTGTGGGTAGTTTCTCAACCCCCTAATGCATCCTAACCTTTGATCTCATAACTCCCCAATAAATCCTAGCCCTCTATTCTACTTATTTCCTAGTATAAATACCCCTCCCATTTCCCTATCTCTTTACACTAAGATTGCTCTTATTAAGAGAGAGGTATTGTGAGTTGTGTGTGTGTTTTTCTGTGGAGGCCGAGGAGCACTCTGAAGGTTCGGTGTGGAGCAAGGGAGCAAGGTGCAAGGAGTAAGGAGGCATTCACTATATTGATGAGCTTTTGCGGGATTTCGATTATTTCTTCATATAAGGTGGGTGTTTCTCAGGACTTCTAATGTAGGAAATATACTATGATGGTTATGATTGCTACCATATTGTGAAATGTGAATTCAATGTAGTAGAATTGCCATGAACATGCTGTTGTTAATAAGACGAATTGAGTCGGTACAGTCGACTGTCGTGTAGATAAGTTGACTGGTACGAGACCATTAAATTGTGATGTGGTGATAAACTGTATGCAAATAGACAAAATGGTGGGTTTACTGAGTTGTAATTTCCCTAAGACACATATGATGGAGGGAAGGTAAATGGATGAAAAAGAACTAGCCATGATTAAACAAATTAAGAACTGTCGGAGCAGTCGACTGACACTGTGTTCAGCCGACTGGTGCATCAATTTAATTGTGATTATTTGGAAATTCCATATAATGAGATGTTTTATTATGTTGACCCAGTATGATGACTTGAGATTTATATCTTCATCTTCGTAAGAAGATTATGAGCAGTATGAATGCATGTTTAAAGTATTTTCTTCAAAGAAAAGAGTATTTTAGTAACTTGAAATTCCATGCTTGTGATGTTCCTGAACAATAAGAGACACTGTGTTATGAAACATGAATATATGTGTATTATAAATTGAGATCATGATGCAAGAACATATAAAAGCCATTAGATAATCCCTTAATTTGAATTATGGAATTGATCAGTCGACTTAGTGCGTGTAGCCAGTCGACTGAGCTGGACTTAGAATTGTGCTGTTGAGAATCCCAGAACAGACGACCGATGGATGAACAGTCGACTGTCATGTGGATGACACTGTGAATATGAAAAATTGCGGGACAGCCGACTGACTATGTGCAGTAGTCGACTATCCCGAGTATTTATGACGAACCTGTATTTGACTGTATGAGTCGACTGGTGTTTTTCCAAGTCGACTGTACAGAGTGAACTTTGATATGTATGAATTTCATTTTTATTTGCTGTTGGAAGTTGTAAACCATATGATTGAAGTCTGTGGACTCTTTTCGTGGCTGTGTGGATTATGTAAAATGAATCATAAATGGGAATTGAGAATTAAAAGAATATGAAAGGCTAAGATCATGATAAGAAAGTCTGTGAGACTCTAAATTGAATTATGAGCTGAAAGTGCTCAATTGGAAGTTGTGAATTGTAAATTGAAACCAAGAGTAGCTAAGTCTCCCCCGGCAGTGAAATGAAGAAAATGAAATGAGAATTGAAAGACCAAGGTTGGTCATGTATTGAAATGAAGTGATAAGTCCGGTTTGGTGGAGAGGCTAACTCTAGAGCTTTGATTTGTATTCATGATTCTAATATTTAGTACATAGTGAAGAGGTGATGAAAGTGAGAGAAAAACATGAGTATGAGAACCAAGGTTTACGGTGCGGGTGTGTGAGCCGCAGAATGCATGCTTGATGAGTCAAGACATGGCGCGGGCACAACTCAGAATGATCGGACCTTAGTCACGCTTGTGGGATGTTTTGGTGACTGCAAGAGGATTGTGTTCAGGGAGGAGGCTGAATTGTCGCAGAATGCATGCTTGACGAGTCAAGACATGGCGCAAAATTCTACTCCAGGGGCCAGGATACATGCTTGTACTCATAGAATCATCTAGGATACTCACTGTAATTACAGAAGTAGAGTAAGTCATGGCGAGGGATTGAACCCTGCAAAAGTGAAGAACGGTTAAGAGGCTTGCACTCGGACCTATGTAGTATGGGATGCATAGAATCCGAACAAGTGTGCATTAGTGTCATGTAAATTAAATAATTGCATTAAGGATTAAGTGCACAATCACGACACGACATCTTTAAGAGTTCCCTTGATTTATATGCTTATATTGAACAAGTTTGTGATTGTTAAGAAATGAGATTCGTTATACTGTTTCTGGCATAGAGAGGATGGCCATGTATAACTATCGTCGGTTGAATAAACTGACGTACCCACAGTTTGTATGCAGGTAATTACATGAGTGAAGAGGAATGGATGCATAAAGATTGTACCCTGTTGTTGTACATTTATTTAATTGTTGTATTTTACTTCCGCTGTGCAAAAGAAAAGTGTAATATTGATGTAACTCTGATGTGAAAAGAAAAGTTTGAATTTTCCTGTAAAATTGTACTAAAGAAAGTGAAAAGATCCTGTAGAACATCTCGAATTCAGTGTATTTGGGATTCGGGGCGTTACAACAAACCCATCTCTCTTACACAAGCATTGCCGGCCAACCCTTTGGGCTGCACACACGTGTACGTTCACACTACGTGCGTGTGCACACACTTCTCATTCTTTTAATTAATTTTATTTGTTTATTATTAGGCTAGGTGTTTGTTACATGACAAGTGTGTAGGATTAAAAAGTGTTCAATTTGAAAAAGTGTTCATTTTATGAGGAGAATTAGTTATGGTCTTTTCTTTTAAATAAATTTTCTAGTGGGTTTTAAAATAGAATTTAGGCCTATGGTTTTTTATTAAAAATAATATAAATGTGACAAAATAAAATGAGAATAAAAATGTACATCACTTTTGAAAAATTTTAGAGAATAAAATCCATAAAATTTTACGTGCAATGCACGTTCAAAAATATAAAAAAATAATTTTATTTTTCTGGGATGTTACAGTTATTGTTCTTGATTATGTTTCGACGGATTTACAATTGGCAGATATTTTTACAAAACCATTTGATGAAAAAAGTTTTCACTTTCTAAAAGGAGAATTAAATGCCATGAATATTTCAGCCTGAACAATAAAATTGTTCGGTTGCTTGAACAGTCGACTGTCACCCTGTGGGGTTGTACAGTCGACTGTTTGGTCGATCGTCCTTTTTACTGTCTCTTTTATAGTCACATTTTGTTTAATCACAGTCTGACCAGTCGACCGTCCTCTATTCTATTGTTTTGACTTTTGTAGTTTTCTTTTTTTTTTGGAAACTTACCTATTTTTTATAAATGTCTCTACTTTGTGTCTTTTGCCCCTTTTTGGTGTGTTCCAGAAAGGGGGAGAAAATTTGAACTTAGAATTTAACTTCTTAGAAAAATCTTCAAACTTTGTGATTAACTTGTCTATTAACTATCTCAAGATTTTGTAATTCTGAAATCTCAAATATATGATACCATGTAGAACTCTCATTGTATATCAAAGAGCATCGTGATCAACGGTATCATGTAAGTAGATTTCTGTATTTCCGTATTTTAAATATGCATCTCCCTTAAAAAAACGTTTTAATTAATATTTATAAATGCATATTTTCGAGTATGATTCGTTTTATGCATATAGGATGCATCATGAGCATACACTTATTTAATTCTTATGTGCTTGAATTTAGGGGAAATATTGGATTAAGCGGGAGCAGTTGAATTTGTTTTAAATTTAAATTCTAAGGTATGTTTTGCTCACAAAAGAAGTGGAGATTGTTGTCCTAAGTTTGGTGTGCACAAAACGTACTATTAAGACTAATATTTTTAGTTGAGATCAACAAGATTTACAGAGAAGGAAACTCAAAACAAAGAGCCTAAAAGATTAGCAATCAAGCAAAAGAGGAATGTAACAAAGAAGATTGCAAATATCAAGAAGATTTCAACTCAAGAAACATGTATTTCAAATCCTCAAGAAAGCCAGCAATAATCAATTATTTATTTCTGTTTTTGTGAGAAAATACTATGAAAGAGTCATTGATTGATTGATTAGTATTTGGAAAGAATATAAAGTGGATTCGCCAAATAAATGTTGAATCTGCACGATAGCGGTTGACCATACAATATGTCAGTCGACCGTTGCAACAGTCGACCGCTCATCATAGTTAAAAAGATGAGTCAGTCGATCGGTCATCGCTCGAATTTTGATTTAAAAGATGAACATTCGACTGCTCAACAAAGTGGTCAACTGTCTGCGTGCAGTTTTAACTATTTCGGAAATATCTTTTCTTTTTTTTTTTTGGAAAGATACATTTTCTCACTCTATAAATAGAAGCGAATTCACTGATTATTTTTTACCCCCTTGCAATTATAATTCATCTGAACTAATCATTCGATCAACAATCCGACTGCGAGAGATTTTATTGTTTTCTTTAGTCAAGATCGTTATAGATCTTGAGAGTTCTTCTTTTCTTCCACTTTAGTGAGTTTTGTGGAACTTGTTTGTAGAAGTCCTGCGGATGTAATAGGTCTCTCGGCCTGAATTTCGAAAATCACTGTACAAGGGTTTTAAAATATAGTGGAACGCTTGTGGCGAAGAATTGCTAAAATAGGTGGTGTAGACGTAGACCTGGGGATCGAACCACGTTATATCGCTCGCTGTGTCTTACGTGCTTGCTCTGTTTGCTTTCTCTGGCTCTATATCCTTACCTTATGTATTTTATTTAAGTTTTTAATTTCCGCACAATCCTATTCACCCCCCCCCCCCCCCCCCCCCCCCCACAATGTACAATTTATATTTTACCAAAATTGTGGAATTTAATTTGCACGCGTGGTTCACATTTCCCCCCTCAAGTTTGAGGATTTAATCTGTATGGGCGATACATATAAATTCAGTTGTCTACAAATTACACAATCCCAACTCTCCAATTATAATTACTAGTAATTTACATGTGCTATGCACGTCTTAATAAATATTTTTTTTAAAGTAAAAATTTCGACGTAGTCTAACTTTGAATTTGATATATCTTTTATATTAGTTATGCGTGAGCGATGCACGGGTTTGTTTGTCTACAAATGACAACCACAACTCTTCCATTATAATATTGCACGTCTTTATAAATATATACTTTTTTAAAATTATTTCGACGTTGTCTGGCATCGAACCTAAAACCTTCTTTATATTAGTTATGCATGTGCATTGCACGTGTTTGTTGGGTTACATTGTATGTATTTGTTTGGTTACAAATATAGTTTGTTTGGTGATAAACTCTCACAATAAAATAGTAGAGATATATCTATATCTTATACTAATAGGAGAGATAGTCTCCCTCCTCTCTCCTTCCTCTATTTTGAAATAGAGAAAGAAGATGAAATATAGGGATTCCTATTTAACTAACACGTGCACCAAGCACAATTTTATTAAAAAAATTCAAAATAAAATAAAAACATCAATTCCTCAAACACAGTCTCTTTCCCTCTCACTTTCCCAAGTTTTAGTAATATTCAATTGTATAACATTATGGTTTTGCTGTGATTCTCTAAACCATCTGTTTATGTGAGAAGATTTCTGTAATTACGGTAGAAATGATATTCACAAGTTTTTGTCAATTCTCTCACATCTTTTGTGAATTCTATATAATTTTATGAATTTTCAAAATTATTTTAGTCTGTGCAATTTGCGCACAGGATAATACTAGTATTATATTAGATTAGATTAGATGTGATGACATTCTACCTTTTTAATTTTTATATCCCTAAAATCCTGGGTTGCTTACTGATGACTGAGGAGATAACGGGCAAATTAAGTTCAGGACTCTCGTTTGACCCTGATTTTTCATTAGCCTCGATCTTTTCAACTTTTCATAAGATTTGAGAAATTAAGAAGATGAAGATATTAAAATGAGGAAGAATTTGATGAGGTTTTTTTTTCCTTCTCTTTTGTTGGTCAATGTAAAATTTTAATTAATCTACTAAGTTATCGATATTATGATTTAGTCCCTTAATAAACATGGTTTCGCCAATTTAGTCTTATTTCTTATCCTTAGTATTTTTATTTATTTTTAATAATAACCAGGAAAAGGTGGACATACAGTCTACCTCACATGTATTAATGATCATTTAAAACAGATATATACAAGCACAAGTGTGATAAGAGGCCATTAGCATGGGATTTGTGGTTTGGGGGTTGAGAGATGTGTCTCACAATTAGGGTGAAGAGAATGCAGAGTAGTATTGTGGTACACTTTTACTTACACACTTACACTAAGCATTAGGTCATACACTCTCCCCCTGAGCTGGTGATCCCAAGCTTAACAAATTTGGTCACAATCGCAGTTAATAGTTCACAAGTCTAAATAGAAGAGCAGGATTATAGATTACAGACCCTAATAAGTTAAATACAGGCTCAAAACATGAATCACAGTTCCTAAAAAAGCTGGAGTACTATATGCTTCAGGTTCTTCTCGTTGCTTTCCTCTGCAGCCTGAAGAGTCGGTCTGGGTTGCTGCTGACAGGAACTGGGTTGTCTGCAGTGCCTTCCATGAACAGAGGATCAAGGGCATCTGAACTTGCCAAAGATTACAGCATCTCTGTCTTCTTCCTGCTAGAACCTGCTACATTAAGCCAACCAGCAAATCAAAATTTAGCTTTATGATTCACAGAATCAATAAAGGTAACGGAAGCATTGAACACCCTAGTATTTCTCTCTATCCACAAACTCCAGCATACCGCTAAAGTAACAAGTAATCATGTATTTGCATGATTCTGGGTTGCTGCTGACAGGAACTGGGTTGTCTGCAGTGCCTTCCATGAACAGAGGATCAAGGGCATCTGAACTTGCCAAAGATTACAGCATCTGTCTTTTTCCTGCTAGAACCTGCTACATTAAGCCAACCAGCAAATCAAAATTTAGCTTTATGATTCACAGAATCAATAAAGGTAACGGAAGCATTGAACACCCTAGTATTTCTCTCTATCCACAAACTCCAGCATACCTAAAGTAACAAGTAATCATGTATTTGCATGATTCTGCTTGGGGGGGGGGGGGGGGGGGGGGGGGAGGGGGGGGGCTGTGGTTTATAAATGAGGATGCTAGTCAGAAAGTATTGTCTAGTGGGCAAGAGAAAAATATATGGAAATTAGGTTCCAACTGACATGAATAGGATGTGCATGTTTGATGGCCCGTCCATCTCTTCCCTTATTATAATCACAAAATAAAATTAAAAATTAAGAGACATGAGTTAGCGATTTCGTTGGATAGAATAACGATTTTTTTCTTTTACTGACTCCTGAGTAAACATTGAGCTCGACCCCTAAATTAGCAAGAGAGCATGACCATGGCGAGTGGACACAGCTTAATATAAGATTAATGTAAATCACCCTGGGGGTGTGAATAGGGTGATCATGCGGAATTCAAAAAATTAAAATAAAGTAAAGTAAATGCAAGAGTGATAAGAAAAGCAAATACAGATGACGCAGCGATATAACGTGGTTCGACCCCCAGGTCTAAGTCCACGCCACCTACTTGTAATAATTCTCCGCCACAAGCGTTCTACTATACTCAAAACCCTTGTACAAGTTCCGAGAGACCTATTACACCCACAAAACTTCTAATACAAGTTCCGTTAATCTCACCGAAGGGGAAAAGAAATGAAAAGAATAACTCAAGATCGTTAATGATCTTGACTGAAGAATACAACCAAATAAATACTCACACTCAGATTGATTAACGGAAGGATTAGTTCTCAAGAATTTTATCAGAAGCAATTATGTGAGAAAGACATAGTGGGTTCGTCAATATTAATAGACGGGGAAGAGTATCAATCCAGAAATAGAAACGATACTTTCCAAGAATATACACAGCGCAAAGTGCGGTCGACCGTCATATTGGTGCGGTCGACCGTTCAGTTCTCTGACGTAAAGTAGAGAGGTGAAAGGTCGACTGCTTCTCAAACAACTCATGGTTGCGGTCGATTGCGATGCAGTTGATCGGTCACGAAGTGCGGTCGACCGGTCACGCGCTGTTTATTCCGTATCCATCCTGTTTTCTTACCATAAATTAATCCCTCTTTAATCAATCTTATACATTTATAATCTCACGAAAATAGAAAGAAAAATTCAGATCTTGATATCTTCCTCTTTTTCTTGTGGACCAATTAATCAAGAATTCTTTTTGAATATCTTCCTCTTTTACTTGTGTTTGTCATTATTCTTTGTTTCTTTCCTTGTTTGTATATTTGTGAATCTCTCTTGGATCTCTTTTTGATGTTATTTGATCCTGAAAAATCTGACACACTAAATTCAAACTTACTAGTATGAGTGAGCACGTTTTGTGCACACCAAACTAAGAATCAACAATTAATAGACCAAAACTTGGAATGACATTTGCATCATTAGAGGAGGAGAATTTTTTTTTACTATGAACACAGAAAGCTTGGAGGTTTTTCTGTTCGAAAGGGAGCACATATTTGGATCGGAACACCAAAGAATTGATAACAAAACAATTTTTCTGCATACAATGTGAAAGTACTGCAAAAATAATACAAGGTGAAACTGCTGAGGAGCTTCCAATGGGATAGGATGTAGGTAAAAAAAAAGACCGCGACGATCAGTAATTAGAGAATTGTATGGCTATGTTTAGGGAAAGAGACTTCCTTGTCGACATGCTCACCATATTATGAGGAGGTTGACTAAACTTGCAACAAGTGCTTAAATATTTGATGCTGAAGGAAATGAAGTTATGTGGAAATTCAAGTAACATAACTGGTAGCATTGGTATCGGGTCAGATCCTTCACTACCCGGACCCGTGAGGACCGGTTCCAGTTCCGGATTCGGGTCCTATTAACATATTCCTACCCGTTCGGGTAGGAGCGAGAGTGTGAGCGGCGAGCGGAGGCGACAAGTGGATGATTTAGAATAGATGAGAGAAGAAATTTGTATGAGTTTTGAGTTTGGAAGAGGAAGATTTAGAATTGAGGAGGAAGGAGGGGAGGGATGAGGATAGAATATTTATTTTTATGTTGATTTTTTGGGTTTTTTTAATGGGTCCTGGTCTGGGTCCGGGTCGAGTCACTTTTGAGCGGATCCGGACCCGAACTCGAAAGTTCAACGGGTCCCAATTTAGGACTCGGACCCGGACCCGTATAGGCCGGGTCTGTCCCGCTCCAATGCCGGGTCCTGGTCGGATCCGGATTTCGGGTATTTATACCAATGCTAATAACTGGATTTAACTTATCACCATATGAGATTTATTTTCAGAAAGTATGCATCTTGCTGTCTATTCAAATCAGAGTTTTTTTTACATGCTATGGAGAGAGGTAAGAATCTTAAAGATGAACTACTAAAAATAAGAGAAAAATTGTGTGTTGAACCAGACGGAAGAGAAACATTCAACGGCAGATGTGTTAGAAAATGGGTATTTTATACACCATTTACGAACCAGTTTTTGAGCAATTTTTTGAATAAGATCCTCAATGAATTATTCATAGATCTTGATTGATTTGTCTTCTCCTTCGTGAGTAGATCAAAATCAAATATTTATTTGCTAAAACGGTTAAGGGGTGAATGAGAAATTGTCTATCAAAGTGAGACTTTTTCATTCTTGAAAATGAGTTGAGGGAACATAGTCCCATATCGGAAAAATTAAAAGAATTAGAAGAGGATATATAGTAACCTCCTTCTAAGCATTGTAAGATAGCTAGACAAGAGGCTCTCTCTCGCACGCGCATGGGGGGCACAAATCTTGGACCGGATTACATGCAACTTGTGTACGCCAGTACGACCCGCGGACACGAATGACGGATCGAAATGACCCCCACCCCGTGCAGAGCCACTTTTTTTTCTACAGTTTTGATTTTTTCTTTTGTAAACGGCTGAAATAATTGCAGAAACGGTTTTGTCTGCCGTTTCAGTGAAGTATTGAACGTTTTGTCTGCCATTGCAGTATCTGCATTCAATTGATTGTCTGCAGTTACACTGAAGGCATTCAAAGGCATTGACTATTGTCTGCCATTACATTGTACGCATTCAATAGATTATCTGCCGTTATATTGAAGGCATTCATAGCCTTGTCTGCTATTACAGTTTTTAACCCTGGACTTATAAATAGAGGCCCCCCTCTCACTTCCTTCACTGAACTAGAATCATCTTCTTTCTTCCTCTATTTAAGTTTATTCTGTTCCGTTCCTCGGTCCTACTATTTGGTAAGTCGGTGATAGGGTTCTAACGCAGCCAGTTCGAGAGTGTTACCTGGTGCCTACGTGAATACTCTAGTCATTGCATCCTGGGAGACAGATGCCTTCCCACAATCCAGCAACCGGAAGAGGCGAAATCTGTTTTGAGTAAATTGTGTGATACACAAGTCTCGACTACTCTACCTTGTAACATATCAATTAATTTGTGTGTAAGTTGTTATTTATTTCTTTTCTTTTCTTTTTAATTTTCTTGTTGGATTTTCTTCCTCTCTTATTCTCTTCTCTTTTGTAAACGGCTGAAATAAATGCAGAAACGGTTTTGTCTGCCGTTTCAGTGCAGTATTGAATATTTTGTCTGCCATTACAGTGTCTGCATTCAATTGACTTTCTGCAGTTACACTGAAGACATTGAAAGGCATTGACTATTGTCTGCCATTACAGTGTACGCATTCAATAGATTATCTGCCGTTATATTGAAGGCATTCATAGCCTTGTCTGCCGTTACAGTTTTTAACCCTGACCCTATAAATAGAGGCCCCCCTCTCACTTCCTTTCCTGAACTAGAATCATCTTCTTTCTTCCTCTATATAGTTTCATTTTGTTCCGTTCCTCGGTCCTGCTGTTTGGTAATTCGGTGATAGGGTTCTAATGCAGCCGGTTCGAGAGTGTTACATGGTGCCTACGTGAACACTCTAGTCATTGCATCCTGGGAGACAGACGCCTTCCCACAATCCAGCAACCGGAAGAGGTGAAATCTGTTTTGCGTAAATTGTGTGATACACAAGTCTCGACTACTCTACCTTGTAACATATCAATTGGTTTGTGTGTAAGTTGTTATTTATTTCTTTTCCTTTCTTTTTAATTTTCTTGTTGGATTTTCTTCCTCTCTTATTCTCTTCTCTTTTGTAAACGGCTGAAATAAATGCAGAAACGGTTTTGTCTGCCGTTTCAGTGCAGTATTGAATATTTTGTCTGACATTACAGTGTTCGCATTCAATTGATTTTCTGCAGTTACACTGAAGACGTTGAAAGGCATTGACTATTGTCTGCCATTACAGTGTACGCATTCAATAGATTATCTGCCGTTATATTGAAGGCATTCATAGTCTTGTCTGCCGTTACAGTTTTTAACCCTGACACTATAAATAGAGGCCCCCCTCTCACTTCCTTCCCTGAACTAGAATCATCTTCTTTCTTCCTCTATATAGTTTGGTAATTCGGTGATAGGGTTCTAATGCAGCCGGTTCGAGAGTGTTACATGGTTCCTACGTAAACACTCTAGTCATTGCATCCTGAGAGACAGACGCCTTTGCACAATCCAGCAACCGGAAGAGGCGAAATCTGTTTTAAGGAAATTGTGTGATACACAAGCCTCGACTACTCTACCTTGTATCATATCAATTGGTTTGTGAGTAAGTTGTTATTTATTTATTTTCCTTTCTTTTTAATTTTCTTGTTGGATTTTCTTCCTCTTCTGTTCTCTTCTCTGTTATCTGTGCCTCTCAATCATTTGAGTTTATTTTAAAAGAAAGTTTATAAACATTTTCTTTGTAACAAACTTAAAACAGACTTTAATTTTCTTGATTTTTGATTTTGAGGCACTTCTTTTCTTTTTCTTTAATCTGAAAAACTTACACTCGAGTTGTGTAATTTTCATAATCGAAATGACTACTGCATCGGAGAATGTTGTTGTGTCTGGAAAACAAAAGGAAGGTCTTGATTACTTTGATACATATTCTCCTGTGATAAGAATAAATTCCATTAGGATGGTACTTGCAATAGTAGCTCTGCGCAATCTTGAAGTACATCAAATGAATGTGAAAACAGCATTTCTTAATGAAGATTTAGATAAAGAAATCTACATGGAACAACCTGAGGGCTTTTCAGCTCCAGGATATGAAAAGAAAGTGTGTAAACTGGTGAAGTCATTATATGGCTTGAAATAAGCTCCAAAGCAGTGGCATGAGAAATTTGACAATGTCATGATGACAAATGGCTTCAAGATCAATGAATGTGATAAATATGTATATGTCAAAAACAGAAGATGGATATGTCATTATATGTTTGTATGTAGATGACATGCTTATTATTGGAAACAATGATCAGATGATTAGATCTGTTAAAAACATGTTGAACTCGAGGTTTGACATGAAAGACATGGGACTAGCTTATGTTATATTGGAAATTAAAATCACAAGAACATCAGACGAGTTTATTTTAAGCCAGTCACATTATGTTGATAATATTCTTATAAAATTTGATACAGATAATTCCAGAATTTCCAGAACTCCAATATATCTAACTTTACATTTATCCAAGAATAAAGGTAAGAGTATTTCATAAGTAGAATACTCTAGAATCATAGGCAGTCTAATGTACTTAATGAGTTATACAAGACCAGAAATAGCCTATGCATTGAGTAAACTAAGTAGATATACGAGTAATCCTGGAAGCAAGCATTGACAAGCAATTACAAGAGTATTGAAATACTTGCGTTTTACTCGTAACTATGGGCTGCACTATACGAGATATCCGGCTGTACTTGAAGGATACAGTGATGCGTACTGGATATCTAGTGATAATTCAAAATCCACTAGTGGCTATGTGTTTACACTAGGTGGTGTAGCAGTTTCTTGAAATTCTCGAAACAAATAGTGATCGCTAAATCCACGATGGAATCTAAATTTATCGCACTTGACAAATGTGGAGAAGTGGCTGAATGGTTACACCACTTCCTTGAGGATATTCCAAGGTGGACGAAGCATGTGCCTCCAATCTGCATACATTCAGATAGTCAATCTTCAATTTGTAGAGTACAGAGCAATATGTATAATGGTAAATCTAGACATATTCGTCGAAAACATAATACCATTAGACAATTACTCTCTACTGGGTTATCTCTGTGGACTATGTAAAGTCAAAGGATAACATTGCGGATCTGCTAACCAAAGGGTTATGTAATACCCCAGATTTTAAAATAATGTTTTTAAGATTAACAAGTGAATTAAAATGATTTTGGTGATTTAATAAACATTTTTTCTGAAATTTACCTTTTCACACGTGCAAAACACGTGCAAATATTTTCTTGGGAAGTTCAAAGTCAGAATTATTTTGGGTAAACTCATTATTTATTATTAGATATTATTTGTGAATTTTCTGGATTTTTCTAATAATTATTTGACCTATTTGTAAATATTACAAAAAGAGGGACTTTGGTGCAAAATTACCACTTGGAGTAAAAACTCTAAATTTTTAGATTTTTGAGATGAGCATGATGACTAGTCAATTCAAAGGTAAAGATTTTACTTTTTGTTTGAATAAATTTGGTTTATTTTGCAAGTTTTGATAAAGAAGGGTCTTTTTGCAAAATTGTCACTTGGAAGGCAAAAAGTACAATTTAGTTTTTCTGAGTTTTACAAACAAGTGCCGGCCAGATATTAGGCTGGTTATTTTTTTTTAAAATTTAAATTGAATTGGTTTATCTAATTTTCAAGTATAAGGATTTATATATGTAAAGATATATTCAAAAGGGATATTATACAAATCTATTCAAAAACCCTAAAAAAAACCTAATTTCTGGCCAATATAAGGGGTGGTGCAGCCGACTCTTTGCTGCACAACACAAAGAGATTTCTTTATTATTATTTTCTTGGAGTTTTGAAGCGAGGATCTTGGTTTTCTTGCGAAATGAGGGATTTTTCTTATTTTCTTTATTATCATCGGTTAATTCTTCAATAAGGTGAGTGACATATATTTTGTTTTCTTTTGTTCTAAGCATGTTGTATGTGATGATTTGTTTATTAAATAGCATGTTAGAGATTGTATGTAGATATAATGAATTGTTGATGAGTAGATGAACTAAAAATTAATTCTTTTCATGAAAACTATAGTAGTGATAATATAAAACCCTAATTGATGACTTGAGATTTGTTAAGAACCTAATAGAAATCATGGGTACGTTGCTTTGTATTATAATCTTGCTGATTTGAACATATACTATGAATTGTATGATGAATATTGCATAAAAGTGAACAAAAGCTTAACCTTACTGTGTAGGAATACCTATACTCTGTTTTGATATTTTGAAAGAGTAAAACTTGATTGCGTGCATGTTGTATTTACTGTTGTTCATGGGTAAACGATTGTAATCAGTGGTGAATGTATATAACAAGTTATGGGTGGAGTTTTGAATCAAAAGATCAAGTTTTAAAGTCAAATTTGAGTAGTTGATTTTCGGGTCTGATTGTATGCTGACCAAAAAATGGATTTTGGTGTTTTTGTGAAATCTCCATTGAATCTGAGTTGTTTAGTACTGAGATGGTTTTGAACTTCATACTACATATATAGAATGGGTTTCTTGATGTTTACTGATGCAAACACACACTTACCTACACTTATATATATATACACATATATACTATTTGAAGAATTGTCAAAAAGTTGATGTTTTGAGAGTTTTCGATTGGATTTGATTTGTTTTGATATTGAGACTAAATCTATACAGTATACTACTCCTATATGAAGAGGTTTGATGCTATGACTGATACTTGAACACTTACATGAACATATATATATATAAAATCTATTTTGAGAAGTTTTAATGAGAATTTGCCATTTTATAATCTTAATGAAGTTTTGATGTATTTTATAAACTCCTATATGTTATACAAGTCATATTTTAGCATCTCAAGGAATCTATTTTTGATTTCATAAAGTTTAATCGATGTATCAGTTGAAAACATGCACAAAATTCTAATCTGGCTGCATAGCAGCTAGCGGTCGATCACCACTCTATTTCTTTGAGAATTTCAATAGGGCAGTTGACCGCCGCTAATTTACACTATTTTGGTAGTCGAACAGACCTGCTGTTTTGAGTTGTTTTATTGAGTTTTTCTTCGTTTCTTTAGGCGGTTATTTTCTCGATATTATGGATTATTGATCAACTGTTTTAGATGATGTTTTTGCTACAGATTACAGTATTTTACAGAAAGTTATATTCTGTTTATAATGGAATTTAAATCATATTCCTATGACTTTAAAAAGAAAGTGATATGTGTTTTCCAATGGAGTTGATGTTTTGTGATATTCTACGACTTCAAAATACGATTTTCTGCTATTTAATGGATTTAATACCTTAATTGAATTCTGGATTTTATAAGTACATTATATGAATTTGGATTTCGTTCATTTAAGAAGTTTTCTTTATATAAATGTTTTGATGATGGATTTATGAGTTTTATTGAAAGATTTGGTATTGATGGTTGAGTTATGAGTCCCTAGAGGGTGAGTGGAACCCTAATCGGCGATAGTTGAAATTTGGTTAATTGAGGCTTTGTTGTTGATCAATTGAGTTAAGTACGATAGGGTACACCAAACTCTAGGAGATTCGAAATCAACTAATTAACTTAAAAAGATAAGGACAGACACTAGATGGTGAGATAATGAAATGAGAACATGGGTTATGGACCTCAGTATGGCTTGCGGTGTGAGATAATCCTCGTAATTATCGAGGTGTGAGTGAAATAGTCTCCAGAATTACCTGCGGTGTGGGATTGATCTCCGAAATTATCGGGGTCGAGGCGACACTCATGGGTATTCGTGTGATGAGGTGCCATAGCTTGCGGTGTTGGGTTTTCTTGAAGATTCCCAGGTGTGAGTGAAATAGTCTCTGGAATTATCTGTGGATAGAGATTGACCTCCGGAATTATCGAGACATGGGATAATATTCACAGCTTATCTAGATCTCATAGTAGTCATCGTAGTAGGATTAGTTGCATAGCGAGGGATTTAACCCTACCAAGTGGAGAGCATTAAGGGCTTGCATTGGATCTATGTAGAGTGGGGAGCATAGATTCGACAAGTGTGCATTAGAGAGTCTGCATATAGCATCGTGTTTTTCTTGACTTTGTTTTATGCATGTTGTTTCCTGGTTTTCTACACTTGACTCTTATTCTAGTTTCACTTGATATTTTCATGTTTTATTTATTGTTATTTCTTATTCCATTCGTTACTACTATTAATATATGTTGTTTATGACTTTATTCTCTATGTTTTATTTATGTTGCATTTCTTTTATGTCACTCACACCGTTATGGCTGACCCCAGTCGTTTTGGGGGTTAGGGTTATCTCTAGCCCCATGTTTTACAGGTACGTACTTATAGCATTGGGATTTGGATGCATGTGCTAGAATAATGTTGTGGCTTATGTAAATTGTTAAAGAATGTGTTGTGAAAGAAAGAATTTGTAATTCAAGGTGTTTAATTTTCCACTGTGTTTTGTAAAGGATTGATGTAATAAAAGTTGGAAAAAAATTTATTTGTGTTTTTGCTATGTTTACTATTACAATTGAGGGTGATGCTGGGAATTGTGCCATGTATTTCTGAGATATTATATTGGAAATTCGGGGCGCTACAAAGGTTGGTATCAGAGCCAGGTTCAACAGTAATAATAAACATGGTATAAAAATAAACCTTGGTGTACTTTAGAGCGTGAGTACCTAGGTGTGGACATTAGAGTGTGAGTATCACATAGAGTTCGAACATGATGTTTTGGTTTGGGGTATGGTTGAGGTTTTGCCATGAGGTATTGATGTGAATATGAATTGTGTTTTGATACTCTAACTTTACCCTCATTTTGCAGTATTCAGTATAATTACAGGACCCAGGACCACGAATGGAAATAATGGTGATGGGGCTGAAAGTTCCCATGGGGCTGGACTTGATCTTGAGACTGAGATTGCCAGGTTGTATCAGACCTTGAACGCATTCATGGAAGCTAATATGGCACATAATCAGAACAAGAATCAGAATCAGGGGGCTGGACCAGTATTTGTTAATGCTGATCCGATCAAGCAGGTTGAGTCCTTCAAGCGGATGAAGCCGCTTGTGTTTGAGGTGCAGTCTGATCCAAATGAGGCTAATAAGTGGATTAGACAGAGGGAGATGGTCTTCGAAGTCTTGGAAACCCCAACAGTCAATAAGGTGAAATTGTCTATTATGCAGTTAGAGAAGGATGCTGGCGTCTAGTGGCATTCAGTGAAGAGGACTTTGGAGATCAGCAAGTGACTTGGGAAGCTTTTATGGATGAATTCAGGGATCGTTTCTTTATGCGGGATATTCAGGAGAAGAAAGCAATGAAATTCTTGGATCTGCAGCAATGCATTATGACAGTGCACGAATATGAGACTAAATTCGCCCAACTGTTGAGGTATGTACCGGAGTTGATTGTTGATGAAGCGAAGAAGGCCAAGAAATTCGAGCAGGGCTTGAGGCCGAATTTAAGGTCGCGGATGATTCTGTTGAGCATAAGGAGGTTTGATAAGCTGGTCAGGAGGTCAGCAATGACAGAAGAGGATATGGACAAGTTCCAGAAGAAGTAAGAGACCTGAAAAAGGAACAAGAGGCCAGCAGTTAGTCAGAGTGGGAAGAAGTTCCCACTGAAGCGGGCAGGTTCAGTAGGCCAGAGCAGAGGGCACCTGCAACTCAAGAGGTGGCTTGTTACTATTGTAAGGAGGCAGCTCACTTCAGGTCAGCATGCCCTAAGCTGGCAAAGCAGACTTGTTTTCAATGTGAGCGAGCAGGGCATACTAAGCTGTTCTGCCCGCAGTTGAGGAAGGAAGGTTCAGGCGGAGGCAAATTTTAGAGGCAAGGGCGAGTGTTCGCATTACTGAGGAGGATGCGGGTAACTCAAAGGATGTGATCCAGGGTATGTAAGAATTTTAAATTTTATTTATTCAATGTACCAAGTAAAACTTTGTTTGAGAAATAAATTGGAGATTTGAGTATCATTCTTCATGTAACAGGAATTGTTTTGGTTAATGGAATAAAAGCAAAAGTTTTATTTGATACTGGTTCTTCGCATACTTTAGGTATGGAACCTAAGTTATTTCCAGGCAAAGTCTTGTCAGTGGCAACGCCGTCAGGAGAAAAATTTATTGCTGATCGATATTACGAGGGCTGTGATATCGAGATTGGTGGGAGATTATTTGGCATTGATCTTATTGAGCTACAAGTTCTGGGTGTGGATGTGCTTGTGGGCTTTGATTGGATGGCAATATATGATTCCACAATTGAATGCAATAAGAAAGATGTGTTGGTGAAGGCACCAGGTGGTCCCGTAGTGACCTTTCAAGGGAAAAGGAAGGACCCGAAAGTGGCTGCAGTGGTGTCTAAGTTGATGATTCTAGATGAAGTCAAAGGCATTCCAGTTGTCAGGGATTTTCCTACAGTGTTCTTGGAAGATTTACCAGGATTTCCGCCGCAGCGAGATGTGGAGTTCTGTATTAGTGTTTAGCCAGGGAGTGCTCCGATTTCTAAGGCTCCGTACTGGATGTCACCTGTAGAGCAGGATGAAGTTAAGAAGCAGATTGAGGAATTGCTGAGTAAGGGTTTTATCAGGCCAAGTTCTTCACCGTGGGGTGCACCAGTGTTGTTGGTGAAGAAGAAGGATGAGTCAATTAGGATGTGCATTGACTATCGAGAGTTGAATAGGGTGACTATTCAGAACAAGTATCCACTTCCACGAATTGATAATCTGTTTGATAGGCTTCGGGGAGCAGCTCTGTTTTCGAACATTGATCTGAGATCAGGGTATCATCAGGTTCGAGTCAAGGAGGAAGATGTGAGTAAAACAGCTTTCAGGACTCGTCATGGACTCTATGAGTTTTTGGTAATGCCATTTGGAGTGACGAATGCGCTGGCAGTATTCATGGATATGATGAATCGGATCTTGCGACCATTTATTGATTCCTTCGAAGTGGTTTTCATTGATGATATTCTGGTGTATTCTAAGTTGGAGGAGAAACATTCTATGCACTTGACAGAGGTATTGAAGAAGTTACAGGAGCATAACTTGCATGCCAAGCTATCGAAGTGTGAGTTCTGGAAGTTTGAGGTAGCTTTTCTAGGTCATATCCTTTCTGAGGGAGTGGCCACTGATCCTTAGAAGGTTGAAGCAGTGAAGGATTGGCCCATGCCAACGACAGTGAAGGAAGTCAGAAGTTTTTTGGGTTTGGCTGGGTATTACAGGAGATTCATTCAAGGTTATGCACAGATTGCAGTTCCTTTGACAGGGTTAACTCGGAAGAATGTGGCATTCACATGGAATGATAAGTGTGAGACGAGTTTCCTTGAGCTGAATGAGAGGTTGACGATTGCGCCTATCTTAGCTTTGCTACAAGCTGGGAAGGATTATGATATCTTCAGTGATGCATCTCTAAGAGGTTTGGGGTGTGTCTTGATGCAGGAAGGCAAAGTTATTGCCTATGGTTCAAGGCAGTTGCGTCCGCATGAGAAGAATTATCCGACGCATGATTTGAAGTTAGCAGCTATTATCTTTGCCTTGAAACAGTGGAGAAATTATGTATATGGTGAGAAGGTCAACATGTATACGACCACAAGAGCCTGAAGTACATTTATCAGCAGAAGGATCTAAATCTTCGACAGAGAAGGTGGTTGGAAGTGTTGGAAGACATTCTTTCTGAGATCAAGTATCATCCGCGCAAGGCAAATGTGGTGGCCGATGGGCTTAGTCGGAAGAGCAGTTTTTCGAGTTTGATCACTACTCAGGGTGAGTTGGTAGCAGAGTTTGATCAGGCATGTATTGAGGTTGTACTACAGGGTTTGAGAGCATCTTTGGCTCAGCTGAGGTTGCAACCTTCTTTGAGAGAGCAGATTGTGGAAGGTCAGAAAGCAGATACAGAGATTCAGAAGATGTTGCGGCAGGTTTTCGATGGCAAGTTATCAGAGTTCTGTGTCCAAGATGGAGTTCTATGGATGGGTGAAAGGTTGTGTGTTTCGGAGAATGCAAATTTGAGGGAGAGTATCTTGCAGGAGGCACACAGTACTTTGTTGTCAGTACATCCTGGAGTCACAAAGATGTACAAGGACATCAAACAACACTTTTGGTGATCTGGTATGAAGAGGGATGTAGCAGATTTTGTGGCAAGGTGTCTAACTTGTCAGCAGATTAAAGCAGAGAATCAGAAACCTGGAGGTTTGTTGCAGCCATTGCCTATTCCGAAATGGAAGTGGGAGAATATCAGTATGGATTTCATCACAGGGTTGCTAAGAAGTCCGAAGGGCAATGACTCAATTTGGATTATTGTGGACCGTTTGACTAAGTCAGCTCACTTTTTGTCCATGAAGATTACTTGGTCATTGGAGAAATTGGCTGAGCTGTACATTGATGAGATTGTGAGGCTTCATGGAGTTCCTGTGTCGATTGTGTCTGACAGGAAAGCGAGGTTCACTTTGAGATTTTGGAAGAGTTTGCATGCAGCTTTGGGTACCAGAACCGATTTCAGTATTGCTTTTCATCCACAGACTGATGGTCAGACTAAAAGGGTGAATCGGGTATTGGAAGATATGCTGAGGGCTTGTATTATGGACTTTGGTGGCAGTTGGGAGAGATACTTGGCATTGGTTGAGTTTGCTTATAACAACAGTTACCATGCGAGTATCGGGATGGCTCCATATGAAGCTTTGTATGGAAGGAAGTGCAGGACACCTGTTTGTTGGTATGAAGTTGGCGAGAGGCAGATGTTTGGCCCTGACATTGTGCAGTAGACATCAAAAAAGATTGAGTTGATTCGTAAAATGTTGGTCGAGGCTCAGAGTCGGCAGAAGAGTTATGTAGACACTCAACGACAGACTTGGAGTTTGAGGTTGGGGATGCAATCTTTCTCAAGGTATCTCCGACCAAAGGAGTGATCAGGTTTGGTAAGGGAGGCAAATTGGCGCCAAGGTACATTGGGCCATACATGATTTTGGGGCGGATTGGTAAAACAGCATATATGTTGGAGCTTCTGGAGGAATTGGCACATGTGCATGATGTGTAATGTGTCGATGTTGAACAGGTATGTGCCGGATCAGAGTCATTAGTTGGTTGAAGTACCTGAAGGTCTACAGGGAAACTTGAGTTACAAGGAGCAGCCCATAGAGATTGTTGATCGTAGGGAGAAGGTGTTCAGGAATAGGGTGATACTTATGGTCAGGTGTTGTGGAGGAATCAGCAGTTCGAGGAGGCTACTTGGGAGCCGGAGGATCGCATGCAGAAGAATTTTCCTAAGCTTTTTATATGATTGCATTCTTCTGTATGATTATACTCTTTGAGTTAAGTTATATTTCTTTTGTTAGATTACATTCTCTTGTGTAATTATATTTCTTAAACTATGTTTCCATTTGTGAGATTTCATTTTCTTATGCTTATTTTGTTTGGACCCTGTTAGTAATAGTTCTGAGGACAGAACTATTCTAATGAGGGAGTGATGTAATACCCCAGATTTTTAAATAATGTTTTTAAGATTAATAAGAGAATTAAAATGATTTTTGTTGATTTAATAAACATTTTCTGAAATTTACCTTTTTACACGTGCAAAACACGTGCAAATATTTTCTTTGGAAGTTCAAAGTCATAAATTATTTTGGGGAAACCCATTATTTATTATTATATATTATTTGTGAATTTTTTGGATTTTTCTCATAATTATTTGACCTATTTGCAAATATTACAAAAAGAGGGACTTTTGTGCAAAATTACCACTTGGAGTGAAAACTCTAGATTTTTGGATTTTTGGGATGAGCATGATGGCAAGTAAATTCAGAGGTAAAGAGTTTACTTTTTGTTTTAATAAATTTGGTTTATTTTGCGAGTTTTGATAAAGAAGGGTCTTTTTGCAAAATTGCCACTTAGAGGGCAAAAAGTACAATTTTGTTTTTCTAGGTTTTACAAACAAGTGATGACCAGATATTAGGGTGGTTATTTTGTTTTTAAATTTAAATTGAATTGGTTTATCTAATTTCCAAGTATAAGGATTTATATATGTAAAGATATATTCAAAAGGGATATTTTACAAATCAACGAAAAACCTTAAAAAAAACCTAATTTCGGGCCAATATAAGGGGTGGTGCAGCCGTTTCTTTGCTGCACTACACAAAGAGATTTCTTTATTATTATTTTCTTGGAGTATCGAAGCGAAGATCTTAGTTTTCTTATTTTCTTTATTATCTTCGGTTGATTCTTCAATAAGGTGAGTGACATATATTTGTTTTCTTTTGTTCTAAGCATGTAGTATGTGATGATTTGTTTATTAAAAAGCATGTTAGGGATTGTATGTAGATATAATGAATTGTTGATGAGTAGATGAACTAAAAATTAATTCTTTTCATGAAAACTATACTAGTGATGATATAAAACCCTAATTGATGACTTGAGATTTGTTAAGAACCTAATAGAAATCATGGGTATGTTGCTTTGTATTATAATCTTGATGATTTGAACATATATTATGAATTGTATGATGAATATTGCATAAAAGTGAACAAAAGCTTAACCTTACTGTGTATGAATACCTATACTCTGTTTTGATATTTTGAAAGAGTAAAACTTGATTGTGTACATGTTGTATTCACTGTTGTTCATGGGTAAACGATTGTAATCAGTGGTGAATGTATATAACAAGTAATGGGAGGAGTTTTGAATCAAAAGATCAAGTTTTTAAGTCAAATTTGAGTAGTTGATTTTCGGGTCTGATTGTATGCTGACCAAAAAATGGATTTTGGTGTTTTTGTGAAATCTCCATTGAATCTGAGTTGTTTAGTACTGAGATGGTTTTGAACTTCATACTACATATATACAATGGGTTTCTTGATGTTTACTGATGCAAACACACACTTACCTACACTTATATATATATACACATATATACTATTTGAAGAATTGTCAAAAAGTTGATGTTTTGAGAGTTTTCGATTGGATTTGATTTGTTTTGATACTGAGACTAAATCTAAACAGTGTACTACTCCTATTTGAAGAGTTTTGATACTATGACTGATACTTGAACACTTACATGAACATATATATATATATATATATATATATATATATATATATATATATATATATATATATATATAATCTATTTTGAGAAGTTTGAATGAGAATTTGCCATTTTATAATCTTAATGAAGTTTTGATGTGTTTTATAAACTCCTATATGTTATACAAATCATATTTTAGCATATCAGGGAATTTATTTTTGATTTCATAAAGTTTAATCGATGTATCTGATTGAAAACATGCACAAAATTCTAATCTGGCTGCATAGTAGCTAGCGGTCGACCGCTGCTCTATTTCTTTAAGAATTTGAATAGGGCAGTCGACCGCCACTAATTTACACTATTTTGGCAGTCGATCACACCTGCTATTTTGAGTTGTTTTATTGAGTTTTTCTTCGTTTCTTTAGACGATTATTTCCTCGATATTATGGATTATTGATATATTGTTTTAGATGATGTTTTTGCTACAGATTACAATATTTTTCAAAAAGTTATATTCTGTTTATAATGTAATTTAAATCATATTCCTATGACTTTAAAAAGAGAATTATATGTGTTTTCCTAAGGAATTGATGTTTTGTGATATTCTACGACTTCAAAATATGATTTTCTGCTATTTAATGGATTTAATACCTTATTTGAATTCTGGAATTTTATGAGTACATTATATGAATTTGGATTTTGTTGGTTTATGAAGTTTTCTTTATATAAACATTTTGATGATGGATTTATGAGTTTTATTGAAAGATTTGGTGTTGATGGTTGAGTTATGAGTCTCTAGAGGGTGAGTGGGACCCTAATCGGCAATAGTTGAGATTTTTGTGATTTGGTTAGTTGAGGCTTTGTTGTTGATCAGTTGAGTTAAGTCCGGTAGGGTACACCAAACTCTAGGAGATTCAAAATCAACTAATTAACTTAAAAAGATAAGGATAGGCACTAGATGGTGATATGATGAAATGAGAACATGGGTTATGGACCTCAGTATGGCCTGCGGTGTGAGATAATCCTCGAAATTATAGTGGTGTAAGTAAAATAGTCTCCAGAATTACCTGCGGTATGGGATTGATCTCCAAAATTATTGTGGTCGAGGCGACACTCATGGGTATTCGTGTGATGAGGCGCCATAGCTTGTGGTGTGGGGTATTCTCGAAGATTCCCAGGTGTGAGTGAAATAGTCTCTGGAATTATCTGTGGATAGAGATTGACCTCTGGAATTATTGAGGCATGGGCTAATACTCACAGCTTATCTAGATCTCGTAGTAGTCATCGTAGTAAGATTAGTTGCATAACGAGGGATTTAACCCTATCAGGTGGAGAACGTTAAGGGCTTTGCACCGGATTTATGTAGAGTGGGGAGCATAGATTCGACAAGTGTGCATTAGAGAGTCAGCATATAGCATCGTGTTTTTCTTGACTTGGTTTTATGCATGTTGTTTCCTATTTTTCTATACTTGACACTTAGTCTAGTTTTACTTGATGTTTTCATGTTTTATTTATTGTTATTTCTTATTCCATTCGTTACTACTATTAATATATGTTGTTTATGACTTTATTCTCTATGTTTTATTTATATTGCATTTCTTTTATGTCACTCACACCGTTATGGCTGACACTTATAGTTTCGGGGGTTAGGGATATCTCTAACCCCATGTTTTACAGGTAGGTACCTATATCATTGAGATTTGGATACATGTGCTAGAATAATGTCGTGGCTTATGTAAATTGTAAAAGAATGTGTTGTAAAAGAAAGAATTTTTCATTCAAGGTATTTAATTTTCCGCTGTGTTTTGTAAAGGATTGATGTAATAAAAGTTGAAAAAAAAAATTATATGTATTTTGGCTATGTTTACTATTACAATTGAGGTTGATGCTGGAAATTGTGCCACGTATTTCTGAGATATTATATTGTAAGTTCGGGGCACTACGGGTTAAACCAAGAGTTAGACCAAGAGTTAGTTGATAAATCATCGAGTGGAATGAGACTAAAGCCCTTGAAAGAATAAATCGATACAATGGACACCCAACCTAGCTGATTGAAGATCCCAAGATCTAGGTTCAAAGGGACAACTAAATTGTAAAGACCAAGTTGGATCACTGTGGGGATTTTTCCATGTCCATTTCCATAATGAAACAGTGATGCTCGTAAGGTAACAGGTTAAGCTAGGCTTTTAATGATTCTTATGCGTCGGATATCCAAGCAGAGTAATGCGGGTTACCCTTAACTAAGAAATCACCTATGTAAGAGGGAAGAATGGCCGCTTCCAAGGGAATAATATAGAACAATATTTATGTTAAACTCTTGCAGAACTAGACGTATGTTCATGGTCAAAATAAACATAACAGTGAGAACTGAAAATGTGTTAGGAAGATTCCTGTGTGAGATATGTCATCGTTTATACAAATGACAGAACAGTTCAAGGACATCACGTCTACTGTTTAGTTAGTAAAGTAAACATATTTTCATAAGGGAATGTTCAAAGGGTAACACCTACCTATCCTATGCAGGATTCAACCGCTGAATTCTATCACCAAGTCTGTCGTGTCAGTTTGTCATGTCTGTGGTCTTCAATTTTCATTAATGTGGGGAATGTTAGAAAATAGGTATTTTATACACCATTTACGAACCAGTTTTTGAGCAATTTTTTGAGTAAGATCCCCAATGAATTATTGAGAGATCTTGATTGATTTGTGTTCTCCTTCGTGAGCATATCAAAATCATATATTTATTTGCTAAAAACGGTTAAGGGGTAAATGAGAAATTGTCTCTCAAAGTGAGACTTTTTTATTCTTGAAAATGGGTTGAGGGAACATAGTCCCACATTGGAAAAATCAAAGGAATTGGAAGAGGATATATAATAACCTCCTTTTAAGCATTGTAAGATAGCTAGACAAGATGCTCTCTCTCGCGCACACAGGGGGGGTGCAAATCTTGGACCAGATTACATGCGACTTGTGTGCGCCCGCATGATCCGCGAACACGAATGCCGGACCAACATGAACCTACCCCGTGCAGAGCCACTTTTTGCTACAGTTTTGATTTATTCTTTTGTAAACGGTAGAAATAAATGCAGAAACGGTTTTGTCTGCCGTTTCAGGGCAATATTGAACGTTTTGTCTCCTTACAGTGTCCGCATTCAATTGATTGTCTGCAGTTATACTGAAGGCATTCAAAGGCATTGACTATTGTCTTCCGTTACAGTGTATGCATTCAATAGATTGTCTGCCGTTACACTGAAGGCATTCATAGCCTTGTTTGTCGTTATAGTTTTTAACCCTGACCCTATAAATAGAGCCCCCCCTCTCACTTCCTTCTCTGCACTAGAATCATCTTCTTTCTTCCTCTATTTAATTTTATCCTGTTCCGTTCCTCGGTCCTGCTGTTTGGTAAGTCGGTGATAGGGTTCTAACGCAGCCGGTTCGAGAGTGTTACATGTGCCTACGTGAACACTTTAGTCATTGCATCCTGGAAGACAAACGCCTTCCCACAATCCAGCAACAGGAAGAGGCGAAATCTGTTTTTAGGAAATTGTGTGATACACAAGTCTCGACTACTCTATCTTGTAACATATCAATTGGTTTGTGTGTAAGTTGTTATTTATTTCTTTTCCTTTCTTTTTAATTTTCTTGTTGGATTTTCTTCCTCTCCTATTCTCTTCTCTGTTTTCTGTGCCTCTCAATCATTTGAGTTTATTGTAAAAGAAAGTTTATAAACATTTTCTTTGTAACAAGATGTTCTTCCAACAACTTCAAATAATGACAATGTTTGCATATCGGATATTTCAAATACCAAGGGAAGTGGTAAAAGAGTAAAAGGAGTGAAAGAGAAGGCGATGGAACAACAAGAAAATAATGAAAGAATTTGTAGAACATGCAACAAGTATGCAAATTGTGATAGTCAAAATTGTCCAGAAAAGAAAGATTCGTAACTTCCCTTTTCTATGGTAAGTTAGCTACATGAACTAATTTATTTTTCTTAAGTTATTCTTTTATTCTTATCTCATGTTTTGCATTTTTAGTTATTACTTTCAATTAATTATACTGTTTTTTTGTACCAGTTTCGTATCACGAAAGAATAAGACACTTGGATGGAAGTTGCTGAGATCTAGTACTTGTTAGTATTGAAAGTTTGTCAAGTGCGAGCATTTGAAGTAGCTATAACTTCCATGAGATTGTTCAGTGGCTTTATTTCCACAAGTTAAATTTGTTTTTAATTAATTGAACCTTTGATTTCAATGTTTCATTCGAGTAATTTGTAGAACCTCTGAGATGTACTGTTCATTGCTTGAATGTATCATAACGTACATTTGGAAGAGTTCTCTGATATGCACTGCACTTCACGATTAGGGTGCCAAAGTCAGCTTTTAATTCTCTGTGTTGTGTCTGTGACATTGTAGAATCTCTATATCAGGGTTCATTTTCTATATAATTATATCCTGTTTTCATAAAATCCTAAAATCACCCCCCCTAAGTGTGGCTACATGTGTCCTCTTGATATAGATTTTGTATGCCAATATTGGTGTATACAGAGACTTGGTGATAGTGTTTCTCCTTAGATCAATTTGGATGTAGATGAGGTAAGAGTCAATTGTTTGGCTTTGGTATGTTGGTTGATATTGTGAAGAACAAATCTAAAGGACTGATACAGATCAGAAATATCCTGTTTCTCAATCATTTTGATGCGCTGCCTTCGTGGTTTTCTTTGCAGGAGTCATTCTTGGATAACCATCTCACAGTCCAGAATTCTTCAGTTTCCCTGGTATCAGGAAGCAGTCAATTGATTCTGACTAGTATTATTTGTACAGTCTTTGCCTCTCCTGCTTTGTTACTTTTATGTTCATTGCATTTTTTGTATTTTTCCATTAATGTGCACCAGAGCCCATGTGCTGCTGACGTTACTAAAATGGATATTTGTGAAGATCAGCTTGGCTGGCCAGAGGATAGGGACAATGAAGATTCAACGGACTTATCAAAACTCCTTTCCAATTATCGTTGCAAGCATGTCGTATCAGATGTTGAGAACTCAAATGCAAATTTCTCTTCTCATTGACTAATCTTCAACATTCAAACTCCTAACTTGAATGAGGTATTTTTCCTCTATGATCATATTGGAGGTTCGTTACAAAGTAAACATTTCAACCCAAAATGTTTAACAAGTTTTCTATCTGTATGTATATGTGTATGAAAGCAACGAAATGAGATGGTGAGATGAGACTAGAATCATGAGATGGTTAAATGGTGATCCAAAGACATAAACTGAAGTTGTTCATATAGTTCTCTGTTTCATGAAATCTGTAATTTCTTTTATGGTCGCTTAAGTATTCTTCACTCAGGGCAGATTAGGACAGATTATATTTGGCTTCACACTTTTTAAAAATGGCAAAGGAAGGATGAATCAAATTTGACTTTGCTGACAAAGTGTTTAATTACTTTTGCACTTTAATTTGTCAACTTTTAGTGAGGATATAATGTTTTAAGTAGTTACCTATTAGGAATTTCCTAAAGATTTCTCAAATCATGGAATCTCTTTTAGGCTCTAAACTCTTCAGACAAATCAAAACAAAAGGGAGCAAGATATGGTGATTTTATTTCCCCTAAAATTGGCCACCAGTCCTCATCCCAACTTGTCAATCACGCCCATAGTCTGCCATCTACCTGACCTGATATGCTGAATACATCTCAGGCTGGGACTTTGCTAGTCCTTAATGTATAGCAAAATTTGGCGCAGAGGAAGTACTAGTGTGGTATGCGACAATTGATCACAATGAAAAATCAAGCAAATGTAGACCACACCAAACACAAAACACATAGTTTGTCCTGGTTCGACGAACTTAATCTGGAGGAGAAATACTGAGATATTATTCAACTAAAAACAACACAATAGTTACAATACTCTCACAGATTCAATCTATCTCTAAAGCCACACTAGAAGATATATACTATGTTGTTAACAATGAAAAATTCTCTCATAGAAGTCATTACAATTATTTATAGAGATCTAGAAAACCCTAGGTTGTAGCCTTGAACTTTCACCGTAAACCCAAAGAGATAGCTCTGTGATAGGAGTTCTACAAGTAACTTGGAGAACAAATTTAGACTCAAATAATCCCTAAAGATTCAACCCATTATACTACTGCCTGCGACTTGCATACTGCCCAAAGTGACAGTCGAATGGTTTGCAATCGAGACCAAACAGAGAGCATCTTTGTATATTGTGGCTGCCCTAAATGGCAGTCAACTGTCACCTCTCGGACAACCCAAAACAACTTCTTCTTTGGCCTCCTATCTTCTCTTCGAAACTTCTACTCACTTCGCTCCTTTCTCTTCTAATTGAACCTAATATGCAAGACTTAAACTCTAAAATTCTCTACCTTAGATTGCATATAAACAACTTCTACACCTATGTGATTTATTAATTCTAAACTCTTCCCTTTCTCCTCTTGTAAATAACACGACTCTACCTTAGATTCCATATAAACAACTTCTACACCTATGTGATTTATTAATTCTAAACTCTTCCCTTTCTCCTTTTGTAAATAACACGATTTAGTGGCTTCTTCTGCTAGTCAAATTTACATCGGTGTGTTATTTCTCCAATTGTATGCCCCATCAAGGGCATACTCAGTAGGTGTTAACACGGAGACGTTATCCTCCATATGAACTCCACCTACTGCAACACCCAGAATTCCAAAACATACTGAATTCGAAGTTCCACAGGATCTTTACACTTCTCTTTGTACAATTTTATAAGGAAATAAAAACTTTACTTTACATCAGAGTTACATTTACATTACATATTTACAGCGGAAGCAATCTACAACAATTTACATGAATTGAAATGTACAACACTTGAATCATTCTTTAATCAGCATACATTCTTTAGTCTTGTTAATCACTTTACCCTGCATAGAAACTGTGGGCACGTCAGTTGCTTACAACCGATGAAATATTATACACGGCTATCCTCTATATACTGAAACAGTATAACTATTCTCAAATACTTAAACAAACCACAAACTTGATCAGAAACAGAACTACAAGGGACTATCCTGTTGATGTCGTGTTGTGCGGTGCACTTAGTTCTTAATGCAGTTATTTATATTAGATGACACTAATGCGTACTTGTTCAGATTCTATGCATCCCATACTACATAGGTCTGAGAGCAAGCCCTTAATCGTTCTTCATCTTGTAGGGTTCAATCATTCGTCATGACTTAAACTACTACTGTAACTACGATAAGTATCCTAGATGTTCTATGAGTTACGAACTCATGTCCAGACAGCCTGGAAGGGAATCCCACGTCATGTCACGACGCATCGTGAAGAACCTATGGACAATTAGCCTCCGTCATGGGACATGACACCACCCGCAGTCACCAAACACCCCACGAGTGTCGCCTGCGGTACGGACTCTTGAAGACATATCCACGTCATGTCACGACGCATCGTGAAGATAGCCTGTGAATACTCTCACATCGTAGCTCCGAGGTCCTCATACTTGTGTTTTCCTCTTATTTTCATCACGTCTTCACTATGTATCTAGTCCTTAGTTATTTGGAAAATGAACAAAAATCAAATTTCTAGAGTTAGCCTTTCCACTATACCGGTCTTAACCATTTATACAACGTGACCCAATCTTGGTCTTTTCATTTCAATTTTCATCTCAACATATTTCTTTTCGATGCCGGTATGAGGCTTAACTACACTCTAGTTCTCAATTTCAATTCATAATCACAAAAAGTTGAGTTCTCAGACTCATATAGTCTTTTCATAGTTCAAATAAATATCCATCTCCTTTCCATAATTCAATGTTCAATTTCAATTTATAACCTTCTCATTCAAACAAATAAATCTCAATAATTCCACTTAATTTCCGTACTATTATTTCTTTTTCTCCAAAAATCAAAATCATATTTTTCATTTAACTTTCAATGCACCCAAGATAATAAAAAAATCCATAACAAACACACTTCAAGTTCTTTTTATACAAAATTCTCTTTTATCAATTTAGTATAACCCAAAAGTCACTTTTATTTTTACACTTATGCAAATATCGATTTCACAAGGTTCTACTCAATTTTTCTTTTCACACTATATAATTTAAGTCAAAATAGTGTACAAATATTTTTCATGAAGTCTATGTATTTTTATAAAAATTATCAGATTTTTCCTGAATTTATTTTTTTAAAGTCAAAAATCACAAAAACATTAAAAATCGAAAAGGGGTTTAATCAAGCCAAAGTCCGGAATCGAACTAGCAACCATAGACAAAGCCAGCGCGCGCGCTAACCAGAAGAGAAAGGGCGCAATTGCGTCACAGAGAGGACTCAAATCCAAATGAGTTCGGCTCTAGCGCTCGGTTTTTACCCAAAAAAATAAAATCAAAACTGAGGTCAAGTTTCGAACCCGAGACCCAAGACCAGACCCACGCTACAGTAAGCACACCCAACCGCACCTACTAGCCAATTAGTCCAAGCGACTAAGCTGATTTGGTTTAGGTTTTAAGGGTTTTGATCCGAATTTCGTTCAATCGATTTTTTATTTTAAAAAAACTAGTTTCCACTTCGTTTCTTCTCCAATTACAATCAAAATTTCCAGAATCTAATTTTTATGTACTTCTAAAATATCAGTAACTGAAAACTTAATTTTTGGCATAAAAATGTGATTTTTCCTCTAAAAACGATTATGTCTTGTAATTTCGATAAACACATACAATAGTTTCTTTTGTAAGGTTGCATTCAAACTTCTCATATTTCTTTCCTATTATTTTTATTATTATTGCTTAATCATTTCAGTAACAAAATCATTCTTTTCTTATTATTAACAATTGAGATAGCAAAATCACCATTTGGCATGATTATTATTTCGATCCAAATAAGCATACAACCATGTCTCCTTAGTATAGCACAGATCATCAATTAAAGCATGGTAGCATGGTCAATGTTAAACTAACTATCAAAATTTGCAACTAATTATCATTCTTTTTCACACACAATCAAGCATTTTAATTTGTCTCAATCTCATAATACATGGCTAGAATAGCTATATTTCTTTTCAATTGCATCAACCATACTCTAGCATGAACCTAGTTAGAAGTGTAAGAGAATCACCCACCTTTGATGGAGAGAAAAACAAATAAACTTCTAGCGATCTCCTACAACGATTGAGCGAAGCCTTCTCCTCCTAGACCAAGCCACCAAATTGACTTCTCCTCCTAGTGATGCAAGCAACCCGAGCTCCCTCTTCTTGATCCTTGAAAATGTCGGCCTCCTCCTTGGATGAAGAACACAATAGCACACAATCTCACAACTCCTCAATCTTTTGTTTCACTAAAATTACTTCTCTTCCTTTTCTTTCTATTCTTTTCTTTCAAAAATTTTTAGTGTGAGAATGAAGAATATAGGGAGGGGTATTTATACAAATTTTTAGGGTGAATGTAGGGCTAAGATGTGATCAAATGGTTAGAGATCAATGGTCTAGATGAACTAGGAAGTTATAAAAACTACCCATGATGAACAACCACTTCTCCACCACTCCCATCTCTCCCACTCCCTCCATCCACAATCCGGCCTATGGGAAGAGTGTGCAATGCACACCCTAGTGCTTGCACGTGCCAACTAGTACCCCCTCCTTACAAGTGTACATGTGAATAAAAATTTAATTGTTCATGAAAAGAGTCTACACTACAAGTTGGATTATTCTTAAAAAGAAATAAGTTAAATGGGCTCACTTGTAACACCCCAATTTCCGGTAACTGAAAAACCGTGACATAAGCCAGAATCTTTTCTTCAATTAGCCACAATACACAGAAAAACAGGAAAATTTAAAACTTTTATTCAACACAAATGTATTGCAAGTCCGAATGTTACAAATTGCAATCCATTACAACAGTGTTACAATATTACCTTTACAATCCCAAGTGTTACAACTTTCAAAAAATTATATCAGAGTACAATGAATAAAGAACAACACTTGGTATTTCACTTGGATGCTTTCCAACCAATAAATAAATTACAACAATTATTACAATTGAAACAATAGTAAACAATAAATATTACAGTGGAAAACTTAAGTAACGTCGACTCCTTGCTTCTCTCGCCTTGAGTCCTCCTGAAACCTATACCTGTACTTCTGCAATCCAGTACCTGTACTTCTATAATCCAATACCTATTGAAGTGGGGATATCAGTACATATACTGACGCTTTAAGGCTAATAACAAGCAACAAATCTCAACTATAGCAAACAGAATGATGAAAAGAGAAACGTGTATATATTTGGTGTGTCAGTGTATATTATGACTTAGACTCTAATGCAAGATTACCAATGCAATGATGCTCTTATTGTAATGCAAGCAAGTCTCCAGCACAGTATGCATCCCATACTACATATGCCCATAACAAGCAGTTTCTTCATATATAGAGATTTGAACCCGCTCCATGAATTCTACTCTTGTACTCAACTTGTTTCTGAAGTTACAACGCGACTGATGAGGTTGCTCTGAGACGTTCTAATCCCGCCATTTGCAGTCATATAGTGGTTTCCCCGTTTGCCATTATTGCCCACCTCACTCAAAAATCTGACGAACTCCTGGGTTATCCGACAGCGCGGGTTAGCTCGAAGCATTCCCCGTGGCCACCCCTGGGTTATCCGACAGCACAGGTAGCTCGAAGCATCCCCTGTGGCCACCCTAGCTGATAGACCGTAGTCTATGGTTTGTTCGCCCTTAGATCTAGGACATGACGGAGTTTCGGGGTCCATCCCCCTAGCTCCGACAGGAATCGCTCCCGCCCTTATCATGACACTTCGGAAATTAACAGACAAGAAACAGATTTCGTGCTCCCAACTCGTGAGAAGGCACATACTGTATCCCTTTGACGAGAAGGGTACAACCCAATAATACCACCTAGTGCCGGCCTATAGGACAGGTCAGATCATAAGGTATCACCTTTAACACCAACTCTTTTCCTTTGGTGAAAAATGATAATAAGTAATGGTTAAATAGTAATGGCCATAAGTTACTACCCTAACGATGTCACTAGCCCTGAACAATCCTAGGGATGACAACAGTATTAACATAACATGGTTGGTCTTAAGTCAGACTTTGCAAGATAACTCTACTAGGCTGCTCAACCTAAACTTACCAGAATTCCTAAGGATTCGGTTCATGGCCTATCAATCCAAGACCCCGACAATACGAACGTATTCGCATGCTACTACCCTGAACTTGGATTACGTCTATGCTCCGGTCCGCGATCAACTAACACCGGTTAAGATCCGACGGTACACAAGGAGTGACTCGTCCACAGTCCCTTAGGAGTAAGGCAACACACGTCTTGATGGTCGATAGCCCCTAGGGCAATGATATCACCCTAGACGAGCACAACAAAACTGTGTACTAGCTAGCAAGCTACATACGAGCTAACAAAACACATATGAGCCAACAAGCTACGTATGGAACCAATAACTACATACGAGCCAGGCAGGTTGAGTATGAGACAACAACATACATACGAGCCAAATAAGCTACGTATGAGACCAACAGTTACATACGGGCTAGACGAGCCGCATATAAGCAAAACCACATATAAAAACAACCATACAGGTAATCAACCTAGAAGCAACCAATTGTGCTTACTAAAAACTCTTGATCTTCTATAATTAGAAGCAACAAAAGAATCTACTAACATTCTCAAATAGGCATACTACCAATGAGAAGCCTAAAACCGACATAAAAGCCTTCCGACAGCCTAGAAGCAACCAGTGCGATGCTTGTCGGAATTCGACAGAAATATACTTTTTAGAAAAGTAAGAACATCTACCACAACACTCCAGTGGAACACTAATTCAGATTCTGTAGGGAATCCAAAATTCAGTCCATCGATCACACTTAAACAGTTTACCCAAACTGCAAATTTTCAACAAAAAGTCGAAACTTTGCAAGCTGGTAACTTTTGCTCCACTCGTAGGAATCTAACGAATCTGGACAATTTGAAAAGGTGGGAACATCTACTAAAACTTTCCAGTTGACGAGACGCTCAGATTTCCATAAGGAATTCCAAATTCCTGACCTCGATCATACGCAAACAGTTACCAAACTACCGATTTTCAATAAAAGATGAAACTTCCGTAGTTTGTAACTTTTGCTCTACTTATCGGAATCTAACGAAACTGGATAATTTGAAAATGTGGGAATACCTACTAAAACTTCCTAGTTGAACACCTTCTCAGATTCCGTAAGGAAATCTAAATTCCTACCCGTCGAACATACGCAAACAGTTACCAAACTACCGATTTTCAACAAAAAGTCGAAACTTCCGTAGCTTGTAACTTTTGCTCCACTTATCGGAATCTAACAAAATTGGACAATTTGAAAAGGTGGGAACATCTACTAAAACTTCCTAGTTGACCAGTCGCTCAGATTCCGTAAGGAAATCCAAATTCCTACCCGTCGAACATACGCAAACAGTTACCCAACTACCGATTTTCAACAAAAAAGTCGAAACTTCTGTAGCTTGTAACTTTTGCTCCACTTATCGAAATCTAACAAGACTGGACAATTTGAAAAGGTGGGAACACCTACGAAAACTGCCCAGTTGACTGGTTGCTCACATTCCGCAAGGAAATTCGAGTTCCTACTCATTGAACACACACACGGTAACAAAAACAGCAACTTGACCAAAGAAAGCTGAAACTTTGAAAGCCTATAACTTCTACTCTGCTTATTGGAATTTAACCTGAGAGGCCAAATCGGAAAGGGGAGAACGTCTCCTACAACTCCCTAGTTGGTCCGAACCTCAGATTCATCGAGTAAGACACTCGAAAACTATAAGGAATCAAAACAGATACAATTTCAACCCGCCAAAATACACGGCCAGCTAAAAACTTTCAAGGCTCATAACTTTTACTCTGTTTATCAGAATTTAACTCAAGAGGTCAATTCGGAAAAGGGAGAAGGTCTACTGCAACTTCTCTAATGTGTCGGCTCTTTAGATTCATCAAGTAAAACCCTCAAAAACTACGAAGAAGTGAAACAATAAGCACTCAGTCAGATAGTTTTTTTTTGTTGTATTTTCCATGGGCCATAACTCCCACTCTGCTTATCGGAATTTAGCCCGAGAGGCCAATTCAGAAAAGGGAGAATGTCTACTAAAACTTCTCTAATGGGTCTCTACCTCAGGCTCATCCATTAAGAGGCTCAAAAACCGCAATTTACCCAAACAGTGAGCAACTCAGCCAAGTTGCTGCCCTGTTTTTGTAATGACCGTAACTTTTGCGTCTCTTATCCGAATTTAACCCGAGAGGTCAATTCGGAAAGGGGAGAATGTCTAATAAAACTTCTCTATAGGGTCTCCACCTCTAATTCTGCAAGGAAACCGAAGTAAAAGCCTCTTGAAGCCACTGCGACACTACCCAAAACACACCTCACTGTTTTTGGCAAATTTCTCGCTGTTTTGGGGAAACGACTCATTTCACCCATCTAACCAACTCAGAAAAATCCCTAAAAATTCCAGAATACTAATAACTTCTAGGAGAACCTCCCACATAAATTTTGGATCAAGATTATACTCGTAACACAATTAAATAAAATCAACCCTAGGACAACCAAAATCGAATCGTTATGGCTCTAATTTGTGTTCTACAACTTCAAACTTTGTGTGTTATTCATTCCAGCCCAAATGCACATGAAACCACTTCAATACAACAACATACAACCAAAATAAGCCTAATAATAACTAAAAACAAACATGAGTTAAGCAACCCCCACCTTAAGACTTGTAGGAAGGACTTGCATCACCTTCTCCTTGCTCCTTGTTCTTGATCTCAAGAACACTTCAAGAACTCCCTATGAGAATGAAACCCATGAAATCCACTCTTTTTCTCTTTTGATTTGATCTCCTCGCTTTCTTTTTCTTTCTCAAATTTTCTACAATAAAAACCAAGTAAAGTAGGAGGAGAAGAGATGGAGAATGAGATGAGATAGGATGAGAATGAGAACACCCAAAAATGAAAATGGGAAGTGGGGAGGCCGGCCAATGCTTAAAGGGGGGAGGGGTTTGGGGGGTGGGTTTATTTGGGGAAGGTGAGAAGAGTTGTGGTGGGGAGTGAGACAAGTGTTCTCATTGGTTTGTGGCTTAGAACATTTCATGTTCTATTTGCAAATTTAAATTACAATTAAACCCAATTAAATTTGCAATCAACACCCAAATCAATTCTAACCATTCATCTCATCAAGATGGATCAAAATAAAATATAATTTTTCAAATCACATACTACATGATTTTATACAAACGTACGAAATTGATACGATTCAACTATATACGTATATCTGATTACACAGATAAATTTTTATTAGTTAAAACAAATAATCAGTACAAAAATAATTTAATTCCGAGAAAATAATTTTATTTACCGGTTCGGAAGATTCTAGTATCAATTGATACAAAACAGTCATATATCGACTAGTTTATACGTATAGATACTGTTTATTAACAAACCGGGTGATGTCCACAAAAAATATTTCAGTTTTGAAAATAATATTAAAATAATAATTTTTAATATCTGCCCCGGGATTTTCCAGACATTTTCTCAAAAACGCATTTTTCAAGATTTTGTACAAGTGCACAAAACTGATATAATACCTATATATACTTACTAGTACATATATCCGGATAAAATTTTATTAGAAAAACCGGTAATTTCTATAAAAATATTTTAACTTTAAAAATAATAATTATACAAATATAATATCCGTCCGGGATATTACATCACTAATGGGCCAATTTAACCATGGTTTTAAATAATTAAATTAATTAATTCATAGAGTGGGCTTAAAAAGACAATTAGGCTTAGATTTCAATTTGGTTTTTAAAGAAAATAATTTTTGGAAAATAAAGGGGAACAAATACTATATAAGAAATATATTTTATACGAGAAATTGTACAAATTAAATTATATGTGCAAAGCACGTAAAATCACAAAATCTCATAAATAAAAATCTAGGGTGTGACACCTACATCGAGGCATCCTCCACCTCTCCATGGTATTCGAATGTCATCATATCGCTTCAATGATTCTAATGGCGACAGACTATATACTTTAGGAACACTGGGCTTAGAAACACTTGGACAAAATTTTCCACTCCCACAAAGTTTTTAGATTTGTGCTAAACATTCCTCATTCCCCTGATGACCTTATGACGGCCTTGTCAAACTGATACAACTCCACCTCGAGCTGTGTACCTGCAACCCTGTGCTTCCAGAGTTCCCAAGGATATTAGGTTTCGTTTCAGCAAAGGAACATGCATGACATTATCCAATGTGAACCCTTTTCAATCTGACATCACTAACTTAACTGTCTTCTCATGCACTACATCAAAACTTTCACAAGTCTGTGTCATCAAAGAACAACTTGTTGTCGACTTGTAAGTAGAAAACATCTCTCTCTAAGAGCAAACATGAGAAGAAATACCCAAATGAAGATACCAAACAGAATCCATATATTTAGAACTTGAAACAAGAAGACAATTGAAGTTATCACCTCACTCAACGGCACTGACTATGCACCCTTCTAGTTAAAAAACTTGTGACAATCTCTCTTGTAATGCTCTTTTCCTTTGCAATGGTGGCTTCAGATCTCTCATTTACTCTTACTTTCTCTTCCAATTGAACTTCCCTCTGCCGCTATGCAACTCAAAGAAGTAGACCCTGATTTTTGAGTTTCCCTCAATCAAGGGCATACTCAGTAGGTGTTAACACGGAGACGCCATCCTCCGTATGAACTCCACCTACCTCGAGGCATCCTCCACCTCTCCTTGGTATTCGAATGTCATCATATCTCTTCAGTGATTCTAATGGCGGCAGACTAGATACTTTAAAAATGCTAGGCTTAGAAACACTTGGCCAAAATTTTCTATTCCCATAAAGTTTATAGATGTTGTGCTAAGCACCCCTCATTCCCCTGATGACCTTACAATGACCTTCTCAAACTGATAAAACTCCACCTCGAGTTGTGTACCTGCAGCCCTGTGTTTCTAGAGTTCCCTAGGATATTAGGTTTCGTTTTAGCAAAGGAACATGCATGACCTTTGCCAATAGGAACCCTTTTCCATCTGACATCTCCAACTTAACTGTCTTTTCACGCACTACATCAAAACTTTCACCAATCTGTGTCCTTAAAGAACAACTTGTTGTAGACTTGTAAGTAGGAAACATTGCCTTCTCAAAGCAAACATGAGAAGAATTACCCGAATTAAGATACCAACTAGAATCCATATATTTAGAACTTGAAACAAGAAGACAATTGAATTTATTACCTCACTCAGCGACACTGACTATGCACCCTTCTAGTTAAAAAAATTGTGACAATCCCTCTTGTAATGCTTTTTTCCTTTGCAATGGTGGCAATAGATCTCTCCTTTAATCTTACTTTCTCTTACAATTGAACTTGTGACAATCCTTCTTGTAATGCTCTTTTCCTTTGCAATGGTGGCAATAGATCTCTCCTTTACTCTTACTTTCTCTTCCAATTGAAGTTCCTTCCACTGCTATGCAACTCAAAGCGGTAGACCCTGGTTTTTGAGTTTCTTTCCTAAGTTCATCCTTATTCAAGCCCTTGATCACACCGGCCACCAAGAGCTTTTTTTGACATATTTTCGGTGTAACATGGTGGTTATCAAATGCTCATACGAATCTGGCAATCAATATATGAAGTTGAAATCTTTATCCTCTTCATAGAGATCATCTGTATTTATCGCCTTTAACTCGGATAACACCTTATCGAATTACTCTATATGATCATGAAGAGCGGTACCTTCCTTTATTGAGAAACGAAATAATTTTTTTCTTCCAGTACATCCGATTTAGTAGTGACAATCCCGAATAGTCAATTTTGAGTCTATCCTACAGACTCGCCATGCTTTTCTCCTCAAGGAAGTAGCACTTGACTTTGTCCGCCAATGACAGCTGGTTTAAACTCAACACTTTTAAACAAATCTCATCACACTTCTCCTATGCCATGCTAGCCAGCTTTTTTGGTTTGTCTGGATACACTTTTTCTCCTTCCAGGATAATATGGAAGCCTTTTCGAACCATTGCATCGTACATGTCAACCATCCAAAGATTAGAGCTGATCTCATCAAACTGCTTGAACTTCAAGAAACCATGATTTGTCATCTTCATCAAGGAACTTGAGCAACTCTGAGTGCTCTGATACCACTTTGTAAAGTAAAATTTGGCGCAATAGAATTTTTAGTGCGCTATGCGACAACCTATCACAACAAAGAATCAAGAAAAAGTACACCACACTAAACACAAGGCACACAATTTGTCCCTGTTCGGAGAACCTAATCTGGGGTAGAAGTAACCGAGATATTATTCAACTAGAGACGATACAAGAGTTACAATACTCTTACCAAGAATCTATTTATCTCTCAAGTCTCACTAGAAGATATTATGCTATTTACAATGAAAAACTCTTAGATAAAGTACTATATTTCATGGAGGCCATTACAATTATTTATAGAGATCTAGAAAACAGTATGTTGTAGTCGTTATCCTTCACCGTTCGATAAACCTGAAGAGATAGCTATGCGATATGAGCTGTCCGACGTAACTTAGGGAACAAACTTGGACTCAAACAATACCCAAAGATTAGGCCCATTATGTTGTTTCCCGCCACTTGCAGACAACTGCTCAAAGTGGCAGTCGACTGGTATGGAGTTGAAACCAAACATAGAGTATCTATGTATGTTTCGGTCGACTGTCCTAAATGGCATTCGACTGTCATCTCCTCGACATCCCAAAACAAGAACTCCTCTCACCTCCTTTATTCGCTTTGAAACCTCTGATCCACTTCACTCCTTTATTTTATAATTGAACCTAGTATACAAGATATAAACCCTAACACTTAACTGAGAGAAAAATATGATCTCTCCTACTGATGTTACTTTGAAAGATGGTTCAATTGTAACAACCGCCAATAAGGGTGTAACTTATCTTAAAATTATTGCACTACAATCAAGTTCACATATGAAGACCCATGTCAATGACCTTATGGCATTGTAGGAGAGAATAAAACTTATTCATGTTAGGGAATTGATGATGCAGCGGAGTTTGATGATCAATGGCAGCGAGGAGCACAAATAGATCTGATGAAAAACTAAATAGTAGATCACACCAATCATACAAAGATTTTCCCTGGTTCGGGTGAACCTAATTCGAGCAAAAATATTGGGAGATATTATTCAACTAGATAATATCACAAGGAGTTAGTTGCAAACTCACTTAACAAGAACTATCTCTCAAGCCTCACTTATAATGGAGAAGGAACCAAAATATCAATGAAGTACTACACCTCTCTTGGAGGCTATTACAATATAAAGAGAAATCTAGAGAAACCCTAATTATAGACTTGATAAATAAGCCATCCTATATAACCTATAAAAGAAGCCACACGATAAGAATTATATGATCTAACCTGGAGTTGAAGATTGGACCCAAATTATTACCAAGATAAAAGCCCAAGCAGTGCATGTGCGTTGTTGTCGGTCGACTGCCAAAAAATGCAGTCAACTATCCTTTAGGTCTTCCAAACCTGAGGTTGTAACAGTCATTTGTACATAATGTACAGTGTTGATAGCTGGCTGCCTTGGTTTTTGCTTCACTCCATGTCACGCCCCGCTTCCCACTATACGGAAATACATGCATGCAACTGAGGTCCAGCGAATGATGTACATCATCCATAGGCTGTACAATTATAAGCTCAACAAGATATTTATAACACATTCATGCAGGCAAATATAATGATCACATGGGCTGGAAATAGAATAATCATCATCTGGTAATATACATCAACATCGGGTCAAGATGCCGGAGAATATAAGATGCCAGAATTAAAACAGTACGATAAGCAGTTAGCTATAATAACTAGATAAAATAGAGACTTAAAGAAAAACAACATGAAGTTGTAATAATGCAGCAACGATCGTTTAGAAGGTCTGTTCCTCGAGTCCATCAGTACTTGTATAATTATTAATTCAAAGAAAAGTGAAAAATTACCCGTTAGAGCAAGCTTCGGGTAGCAAGTAGCAACAAGCAATAAAATGAATAATATAACAAGATATAACATGGAAGAAACAAGAAGTAGCAGTGCAAATACAATATGAAAGGAGGCAAGGAACTGGAACAATATGATCATGTAAGTAATAACTGTAAACTAGTGTATTCAAGACTTTAAAGTATAATCGATTGATAACCTAGGCTCAATTAATTGATAATCATGTAATCAAGAATCAAGAGTCATGTAATGAAGAGTCATGTAATCAAGAATTATGTAATGAAGAATCATGCTTAGTGAAAATCTGAAGTTTATCTATTTTATTAACTTATCTAATGCCTGCAATCCTGTGTCCCATACTACAAGTTCGGTGCATATCAATCATGTGACGTTTAGACTCAAGTAGTGAGTTCTATAGGATTATGTACTCGGGTGTTCCAATGATAGTATCAAGACATAGAATCATGTAATCGAGAATTGTGTAATCAAAAATTATGTAATCAAGAATCAAGAATCAACAATCAAGAATCAAGAATCACTATTACGGGAAACACGGGCCCCCTTCCGAGTATACTCCCCTATATTGTCCATTACTAAGCCATACTCTTATAACCCCGGCTTGTTATTCTTTTACTATTAATTATGAACATGCAGTTCGTACGACTAGTGGAACGGTGAAATCAAGACAGTTAATTAAGAATCTAGAAAAATATCAAGGACAATAATCATGGGTATGAGATAAAACGAGTACATGTATCGAGAGTAGTTTTTATAGAATTATCAAGTGGTATAAAATGTATTATATGAGAAAATCTATCAATCAATTATATCGATGCAAGTTATTATTATAAGAACAATAATACATATAGTTCAGTTCATTAAATATGAAAAATAACAGGTTTATATGCAAAAATGTAAAGATAAATTTTTAGACGGCAGTACATATCTGCGTTCAAATTCACTTTTCCATTGCTACAGGAAAGTAAATCCGATTCTGTCAGGAATTCTAGAAAGTAGACTCTCTTCCGGTTCCAACGCATATTCACACGATACATTCTAAAGACAGTAGCTATGAGTACAAATTCATTCTTTCCTGGTTTCGATGTTTCGTTCGCATTCTGGAAATTCAAAGTCACAGTGCTAAAATATCAATAACTTACAATCTACACATTAGATTGAGAAACCGTAAGATGTTCTGGATTCTAGACTCGATGGGCTACGATTTTCATGTATAAAGTTCTTGGATCCAGTATCGGGAACATGGTCTAATTCTCAGTACAAGAGATAGGTCGATGGTTTCGTGCAAGTTCAGGTATTTACAACATAATAGTACTAAAATCGTGATATCTCACAATCTATATGTCGGATTGAGAAATCATAAGATGTTCTGGATTTTAGACTCGATGAGCTACGATTTTCATGTTTAAAGTTCTCAAATTTGATAAAGGAAACTAGGTCTCTTAGTGCAAGATCAAAAAATTTAGAGATAGCAAAGTTGAATATTTGATATTCGATAACACGATTCGAAGTGTGTTAACGGTTCACTCTTGAGTTGATATAGCATGGAACAAGTGACTAGAACGGAATTTGACAATAAAACATGATAATAACTAAACTACTTGCCACGAGTCCAAGGAAAATGCTTGTACGAGAACAAAAAGAGTATACAAGATACTTGCCTTACAACGTGACGATTATGATGGTGGTGTTAACCACTAAAAGAAGAAGCGATGTTGGCAACGGACGACGGCAAGAATGACAGAAAAACGGCAATGAGCGGGCAACGATAGCAACGGTGAGCCACGGTGGCACCTATGGCGGCGGCGTCGGGTTATATGGGATTGATTTTGTGTAATGGCAGCAGAAAGAACAACAGTGAGTAACAGTGTCGAGGTTGAGCGCAACAAGGTGGCTAGGAGCTCGGGTTGGAGCTCGCAGTGGTCGCGAGGGTGGCGGTGAGTGGTGGTGGTGTAAGCGATGGTGAAGGGTGTAGAGGTGGCATGGTGATGATGCGGGAGGAGAAAGCGAGGGCGTCGGAGGTGGTGGCTTTGGGTTTGGGGCAGAGAAGAAAAAAAGGAGAAGAAGAAGAGAGGTAGAGATGAGGGGTGAGCTGCATGTGTGTGTGTGTATATATATAAAGAAAGGGAGAGAGAATGCATGCATGTATATATTAAATATAGAATGCATGCAAGTGTGTATGCATGTGTATTATTTTATATATATATATATATATATATATATATATATATATATATATATATATATATATAAAGAGAGAAAGAGAGGTTGGCTGCATGCATATGTGTGTGTGTGTGTATATATAATATATATAGAAAGGGGGATGGAGGCAGTTGTAGAAAAATGTAAAAGAAGACAGAAGAGGGGGTTGACAGAATAGAGGATTAGGCAGTAGTAGAAGTGGTGGAGGCAGTAGAGTAGGAGAAAAAATAAGAGAGATATTGGCCGTATGCAGAAGTGGAAAAGTATAGATTATAGGGAGAGAGAAAATGAAGTATAGGGAGGAAGAAAATAAGGTGTAGGAGAGCAGAGTTAGGTTAGTTGTTGGATTAAGAATTATGATTAGGATTAGAATTAATCAGAGTTAGAATTTGTATTTAAACTCTGATAAAAAAAATCATAAAATTATAGAATTGATCAAAAAAATATTATGGCTCTAGATAAAGAGTCCAAAGAGAAGAAAAGAAAAGAAAAATAAAATTGATCTCAAAATTGAAGTACAAAAATTCACGTAATAAAATACGCACAACTGGAACAGGGGATTACACTCCACTCGATTCTTTGACCTTCGTGCTTCATTGTCTCTTCTACCAATCAAACGTGTATGTAAGACATACAATAAAAAAAAATTCCAAATTGCATACACGTGCTATCACTGTGAGATTTATCATCTCTATACACTTTGACTCCATCTATAAGTGAACTCGGTTAAGTAGTTTTCTTTAGCTAATTGAACCAATCTTCCACCAAATTTCACCAATCCGCATGCCCCTCAAAAGCACACCTGAGTAGGCGTTAACACGGAGTTGCCAACCTCCACACAAACTCCACCTACCCCGAGGCACTTTCCACCTCTCGACATTATTCGAACGTCATGGTCTCACTTCGATGATACTAGTTACGGCAGATTAGACGAACTTGCAGGGATATCGGGCAAAAGAATATCTGCGCAAGTATTTCGGATCCCCTAAAGCTTGCAGAGATTGTGTTGATCTGGTCCAAAAACTTTCATACCTCTAATCACCTTAGGAAGACCTTGAAAAACAGACAGAATTCCATCTCATGCTGTGTACCGACAACCGCGTGCTTCCAGAGTTTCCAAAAATATCAGATTTCATTTCAACAGAGGAGTATGCATGACTTCCCTTAGAGTGTACATATTCCTACCCAGCTTCCCTAACTCAACTTTCCCCTCACCTACTACTTCATAAATCTCCTTAGTTCCTGTTCTCAAACAACGCCCTATTATAGACTTGTAAGTAAAAAACTTCTCCCTCTCGGAGCATATATGAGAAGAACTCTCTGAGTCAAGAAACCAACAAGAATCCACTTCTAAAGAATTTAAAACAAGAATACATAAATCACCTGATTTAGTAGCACTGACCACATTAATTGGTGTTAGCATTGCTAACCTTGGCGCTCTTCTGATTCAGTAATTTTTAACAGTCCTTCTTGTAATGCCCTTTCTTCTGGAAATATCGACAACGGGTCACACCTTGATGTGCACTTTCCTTTTCAATTGAATCATATTCCACTGCTGAGCAACTTTTTAAGCTGATCTATGATTTATGAGTTTCCTTCCTAAGTTGATATTCCTTCAAGCCCTTGATCACCTCAGCCACCAAAATCTTCTACTTGGTAGACTTTCCGTGTAACATGGTAGTTATCAAATGCTCGTACAAATCTAGTAGTGAATATATCAAGTTGAAAGTTTTATCTTCTTCACTTAAATCATCTGCGTTCATCGCCTTTAGTTCAGATAATCTCTGATTGAACTCCATAATATGATCTTGAAGAACGGTACCTTCTTTCATTAAGAAACAAAATAGTTTTCTCTTTCAATAATGACGATCTTGAGTAGTCATATATGAGTTTTTCTCGCAGACTCGCCTTACTTTTCTTCTTAAGGAAGTTGCACTTGATCTCGTCCGCCAACGACAATCGGATTAAACTTAGAGCTCTTTCATAAATCTCATCCCAATTTTTCTGCTTCATGTTAGATGGTTTACTTTTCTCCTTTATGGCAAACTGTAAACGTTCTTGAACCAGTAAATTATACATATCCACCTTCTAAAGATTAAAGTTGATCTTACTGTCGAACTGCTTGATCTTCACATAGCTATGACCTATCATCTTCACCAAGGGACTCGTCAACCGAAGCTCTGATACCAGCTGTTAAAAAATTTGAAACGAGAAAGGAGAAGACGACGAAGAGGTCGGAGCGTCCCAGTGAGAGGAGGACCTGGCAGTAAAAACAACAAGTAGCAATTGACAATTGACTACGTTTGGATGCAATCGACTATCCTAGCTCTCTGACTTGAGTCGAGCCTATTGCATTCGGCTGCCTTTGGAGGCATTCGACCAACGATGGCTGAAGACTGTAGACGGATCGGGTCTAGGTGAGCTGATTAAAACCCATCTTCAATTTCGGATTAGATCGTACGACTCCTATAGTGTAGCTTTCTCTTCAGGATATATCATACAGTTAATATATCACAACTAAACCTAGGGTTTCTTTATGACTCTATATATATTATTGTAAAGTCTCATTTGAGAGGTAAGAGAGATATTGTAGAGAGATTGAGATTTCTTCATTTTAAACAACAGATTATCTTCCAGTGAGGTTTAAGAGATGATAGGTTCTTGGTGAGAGTGTTGTATCTCTTGCATCTCCTCTAGTTGAATAATATCTTGGTTATTTATCCTCTGGATTAGGGTTCGCCGAATCCGAGACAAATATTGTTTGCTTTGTGTGCTTGGTTTGATTTACTAATGATTGGTGGTTTGTTCGTAGTGACCGGTTGTCGCAAAATCAGCAGTGAATTCCAAACAATTGGTATCAGAGCTTCAAGTTGTAAATTTTTCACAGTTCAGGAGTTGCTCGAGTTTCGTTCAAGAAGATGATAGATCCGGTTTTCATAAAGATCAAGCAGTTCAACGGTACGATCAACTTGAATCCCTTGAAGGAGGACATGAACAACACATCAATTCAATAGGGCTTGGATCTAGCCCTAGAAAGAGATAAAGGGAGACCAATCGGCATAAAGAAGGAAAATAAAGAAGATAATTTTTCAGAAGCCTTTGGGTTGAATCCAGATGTTTTTGACGAATGACGTTAGGTGTAGAAGCGCAACGAGTCTGTGGGCAAGACTCAAAACTAACTACTCGGAATCGCTATTACAGGATCTGATGTACTGGAAGAGAAAATTGTTTAATTACCCAATGAAGGAAAGTACCACTATTCTAGATCATATAGAGGAAGTCATCTGAATTGATGGTGATAAACGCAGATGTTCTATTATCTTTCAACCTGGCAGATTCACTACCAAATCCATACAAGCATCTGATAATCACCATGCTATGCCGAGAGTTTGCCAAGGAGAAGTTTTCGGTAGCAAAGGTAATTAAGGGCTTGGAGGAGGATGAACTTAGGAAGGAGACTCAGAAATCGATGTCTACATCTATGAGTTGCATCAGGGTGGATGGTATTTCAAGTGGAAGGGAAATTGCATGTAAGGGTAGAACCCGTTTTCACAATTGCAAAGGGATCGGTCATTACAAGAGGAATTGTCTCAAATGGTTTATCAGAAGAGTACCAACATTGCTAGTGCTGTTGAATTAGCTGATAACTTAGACTATACTCTTGTCTCAAGTTATATAGATGTGTATTGCCGATGGTTTCTTGATTCTGGTAGTTCTTCTCATATTTTGCTCTAAGAGGGAGATATTTTTTATATACAAGTCCACATGAGATAGTGTGAGAACGATGGTTGGTGACATTTGTGAATTAATGGGTGAGGAAACAACGAAAATGAGTACACACTAGAAAACGTCATGCATATTGATTTGTTGAAACAAAACCTCATATCATTGGGAACTTTGGAAGCACGGGGCTGCACGTACACAGCTCACGGTGGAGTTCTATTAGTTAAGGAAGGTCGTCGTACGGTGATGACGGAATGAGGGGTGTTCAGCACAACCTCTACAAACTTTGTAGGAACAGAAAAACCCGGCCTTGTGTTTTGAATCCCGTCATTCCTAAGTATTATATATTGTGCCATCACAAGATTCACCGAAGCGAGATCAGACGTTCAAATATCATTGAGAGGTGAAGAGTGCCTCAGGGTAGGTAGAGTTCATGCAGAGGGCGACACCTCTGTGTTAACGCCTACTGAGGTGTGCCTTTGATGGGCATACCAATTAGAGAAATAAAGGTGGAGATAGATTCAACTAGCATAAGAAGCCACTGAACCATATTCATTTACAAGAGGAGAATGAAAGAGTTTAGAGGCAATTGGTTACACAGGTATTGATTCATGAGTATACAATCCAATGTGGAGATTGTTGGGATTGTGTCATCCATACTATGGTTCGAAGTGAAGAGAAGACGATGAAGCGAGAAGAGGTCGAAGCGTTGCAGCGAGAGGAAGAATAGGAAGTAGAAACAACAAGCATCATTTGACAGTTAACTGCATTTGGATGCATTCGCCTCTCCTGGCTTTTTGACTTAAGTCGAGCCTATTGCTGTTGACTTCCCTTGGGAGCAATCAACCGATGGCGGGTGAAGGCTGCAAACATGTCAGGATCCGATTAAAGTCCATCTTCAACTCCAGGTTAGATTGTAAGGCTCCTATCATGTACGGCTCCTATCTGACGATTATTGTATCAAGACTAAACCCAAGGTTTCTCTAGAACTCTTTATATATTATTGAAAAGTTTCCTTTGAGATGTAAGAGCGAGTACTTCATTGCAGAGAGACTGAGAGTTCCCCATTGTAAATAATATATTATCTTCCAGTGAGGCTTAAGAGATAAATATGTTCTTGGTGAGAGTGTTGTATCTCTTGTATCTTTTCTAGTTGAATAATATCTTTGTTATTTCTCCCCCATATTAGGGTTAGCCCAACATGGATAAATATTGTGTGCTTTGTGATCTTGGTTTGGTATTCTATTGCTTGGTGGTTTGTTCGTAGTGATCGTTTGTCGCAAACTCAACAGTGAATTTCTAACAATTCGTCCCTAGAAAAATAAATACTTCAATTTTATACACTAGCAATATGAACCGAAAAATGGCATACAACGTGCATCATCTTCTTCAGGATCATGATCAATATCCGGTGCGTTGCTGAAACATGACAACCAAGTGCTTGAAATTAAAAATTAGAATGAGAACAATTACGTTTATGATGATGAGCTTGAAACCTTAGAAGCTCGTGTGGGGAAAGAAAAAACCTTATTGGGGTTGTTTGGGTGGGACGAGAATGCACAGGAGAGTGCTCCGACAAGGAAAAAAAGATTGAGAGATGATCTGTAGTTTGAAAAGTAAAACTTACATTAAGAGCTCATCGACTCAACTAGGATATGCTAGGGAAATTGTATGGTGCATCGGAGTTTGTTGAGCATGGTAGCGAGGAACACAAACAGATCTGATGAAAAACTGAACAGTAGATTACACCAATCACACACAAAGATTTGTCCCGGTTTGGGGGAACCTAATTCGGAGGGGGTGGAGGGTGAATATAGAGAAATATTATTCAATTAGAGAAGATTACAAGTGCTACTTACAAACTCACTCACCAAGAGCTATCTCTTGAGCCTTACTTACAATGAAATAAATATCAATGAAGTACTTGTCTCTATCAGTGGAAACTATCACAATATATAAAGATTTAGATAAACCTAGGTTGTAGCCTTGATACAATAACCGTTCGATATGTCATGTAGAAGAAGCCACACGATAGGAGCCGTACGATCTAACTTAGAGGAGGAGTTGGGCCTAAAAGATAACCAAGATACATGCCCAAATAGCAACCAACCGCCGAGGGCAGTTGACTGCCCAAAGGGGGTTAACTTTTGGACCCATACCCTCCTGCCTAAAATCGGGTCCATTCGGGTCCAGTTTCAAGCGCCATTTCGGTTCGGGGTGGTTCTATGACATCCAAAGAAATGAAGATGAACTGTACACAAGCATACACAACTCAATCACCATTGGAAAACAAGATATGGATGGGAAGAGAGGTGATGAGACTAATTGATAATTGAAGAAGATTACAATTGTATACATATATGCATATGTACAATCTAATATCTTACCTTCTTAAATAACCTTGAGAATAAATCTTGATCTCCCTTTTGAAGCCCTTCAAGATCCACCTAAAAGTAGGATCTTGAACTCTCTTTATTGTCCTCTGAGATCTCACCTTCTCATGAACACCATAAGAGGATTTTGACCTTCCTTATTTTCCCTCAAAGAAACCATAGAACTTTGAGATGTACGTGCAACATATGTGTATGTTTGGTATTAAAAAATACGGAAAATTTATTTTGCACGTGCGTTGCACGCTTTAAGTAGGTAAAATTTTGTTTGTTTGTTAGTTTTTGTTGTAATTAATGGAAGAGTTTGAGTTGCACGTACAATGCACGAGTTTGTATGTTGACAAATTACAACTCCAACTCTCCCATTATATTAGCTTCTTATATTAGCTTCTTAAATTTATTTTGCACGTGCGTTGCACGCTTTAAGTAGGTAAAGAGATTCTCAATATTAGCTTCTTATATTGGCTTAGAAATGTTTGCAATATTCGCAACCCTCTCACTCTCTCTGTATGTCTCTCTATATATAATGGGAGATTTGGAGTTGTAATTTGTCAACATACAAATCCGAACATTGCATGTGCAACTCCAACTCTTCCATTAATTACAACAAAAATAAACAAACAAACAAAATTCCACCTATTTAAACGTGCAACACACGTGCAAAAAAAATTTCAATATTTTTTTAACACAAAACAAACACATATGCTGCACGTACAACTCCAATTATACATATAAACACGTACAACACACGTCCAACTCCAAAACTATTTCTTAACACATACATCGCACGTGAAAAACCTCCAACTCTTATCAAAACGTGAAAAATACTAGTATATATATAATAATAATAATAATAATAATAATAATAATAATAATAATAATAATAATAATAATAATAATAATAATAATAATAATAATAAAGCTATCAAGTTGCTCTCATTCAATAGGGTTGAAATCAAAGGTCCAGATCTAACCTTATAACATATTTTTCCGCCCAAAAGTTTCCCCCCAAAACTCAAATTCAAATCCCCAAAACAACTCCTTTATTTATTTATTTATTTCACTTTCTCTCTCTCTCTCACATTCTCTCTATATTTACTCAGAAATTTATATTTTCAGATTTCAGGTTTGTAAATTTTCATATTTTTTATGCATTTTTTATTGCTCATGTTACATTGAAAATAGCAAATATCTCATCAAGAGTTAAATTTCATCATTTTCCACACTCAAAGTTCTAAGAAGTTGGATTTTACACCCCAATTTATAATTATTTTTCAACATATACTAATGGAAACATGGACTTTTATTTACAACTAACTATTGTTTTACTATTCAAACTTGAGCTACATAATTGTTGTTTTACTGTTTACATGACTTTAATATGCTGTATCGTTCCGAATACGTGTCGTAGGCACGTGCCCACGGACAAATCTAGTGTGTGTGTGTGTGTGTGTGTGTTTGTGTATATATATATATATATATATATATATATATATATATATATATAATCTATCATCTAATCTATCTAATTTATTTATTATAAAAGCCACAATAAATCTGTCCAGAACGTATCTGGACCATAAATCTGATATTTTTTGATTAAATCTCGACCATCCAAAATCCTCATATTCAGTTTTTTCTAATTAAAATCACTAATACCCATCCTTTCCAATCTCTTCCCTTCTGATCTCTTCCCCAAAAACCCGATCAAAACCCAAACCCTAATCGCTCCAATCTCATCTTTCCCAATCTCTCCTCAAAATCTTGATCTCTCTCAATCTCTCAAAACCCAATCCCTAATCCCAATTCCATTCTCAATCTGGATGCCCTTCCCAAAGCCTTTACGGCCTTTTAGGAAGAGCTTATTTTGTTGAGACAAAGATGGAGCCACTAGGATTGTAGGCAAAGACTTTAGGATATATTTGTAAAATGCCATCTACTGAGCAAATTTGTTTTAGGTTTTTGACATTGGGATTCGTTTAACTCTGCTAATGGAGTCGATGTCCACTCTCCAACTTCCAAATCACAGAGAACTCAAGGCAGTAAGTCCTAAATGAAAGATACCCTAATTTTAATTTTTCAAATTTTTTTATTGCTTTTTAATCATGCACTTTATTTTTTACTGCAGGTATTTGATTATTGTAATATGCAAGTTCGGGTTAATCTCTTAAGATGAGGTGACGATGAGGAACTGTTTTTATAAATTTAATATTTAATTTAGGGTTTTGAGTTTTTGCGTGCCAACTGTTTGATCTAATGACTGGCTGTGTTTATTGCTAGGTTTGTCGAATTTTATCATTTGGGGTTCATTATGAATTATAGAGAAGAGATCACTCACATGTTTTTTGTATTGTGATTAGATGAGAATTGTTTCCGAAATGCTACTTTACTTGTACATGCCTTACTATGAATAACGATTTTCTTTACTTGTTATCTTACTGCATTTCTTACTATGACTTAGCGATTTACTTCGGGAATTACAGTTTCTACTGTATGACATATTTCTTTGTTTTACATGCTGAAAACTTCATAGAGGTTTTTTTAAATTATATTATTAATTAAGGGTTTTGAGGTTTTTCTTATCAACTGTTTGCTCTTATGCCCGAATGTGTTTGTTTGGTACCTTTCTTAGATTTTATCATTTGAGGAGGCATTGTTCATTAGGAATGCTGGAGAAAAGAACCCTCGGCAGGTATTTGCATAACTTATTCTTTCTTTTCTTCCAAAAAAAAACTAATAGGATCAGCCGATCACTCAAGCATTGGTTTTTTTTCTTTCTTAGAGACAATGCGAGAAGAATGTGAGGCAACTTCCTCAATACCTGAAGCAAAAAATTTAAGGGAGACTTGCATATATCCTGGAGTTGATATGCTAGACAAGATGCTTGTTTTTATCCAAACAAGTGAGTTTCAGGTATGCTAGCCTTCTTGATAAGTTTACTATGTATGATAGTATTATGCAGTTTAAAGACTAATTATTTTCCCTTTCTAATAGTTAATGAAGTTGTTTATCATCCTTATTCATGACATTAATGATGAAGTATGCCCATCTGAATTTTAGAGGGAGGCTTTCAAGTTCAATGCATATCCTGCAAACTGAGAAAAGCTGAAGGTATGCACTATATAAGTACAAATTTATCATTGTCTAATAAGATGTTATTTCAATATAATATAAAGTTGTGCAGAGCCTAAACTCATGTCACATTGTTGCACCCATTCTGTTCAAAACCATACAGTACTTATGAACTATGAATCATTATAACAATATTATTGAGAATGTGTAGCACACCAAATTCCTAACATAGGAACTCGTGACACTCTCCAGGATCTTTCTTCAAATGAGTCACAACACAACAAAAATCACAGGAAATTAAAAACTTTTATTACAACAAATCATTATTACAATGTTCAATGATTACAACAATTACAAATTAATTGTTACAACAAGAATGTACAATAAAATTTTGGACCGTAACTTTCACTTGGATACTTTCCCCTGCTAGAGCTTTCTCGCGATCCCAAGTCGGCAATCCTGCACTGATAACTGTAGGCACGTCAGTTGATTACAACTGACGAAATACTATATTCGTCTATCCTCTCTACGCCATAATATAACGATTTCAACCTCAACAACCACATATAATATTTGATGCAAAGAAAAAGGGTGATGTCAAACAAGTGTCGGTGTATTCCATGGCCTAAACTAATGCGCACACTATGCACACATGGTCCTAAGGCTAATGCATGCTTGGTTGAAAGATATGCATCCCATACTACACACCCCCCAACCAAATGACGTTCTTCAGTTTAATAGGGCTCGATCTCCCGCTATGCATCCTACTCTTGTGCTCTATCCTATTTCTGATTCCAGTAATGGTGAGGCTGCAGGCTTACCCTGCTAGTCGTTAGTGGTGTCCAATTCTCATAGTTTTATCCACTATGCCCGGGACTCTAGTCGCAGGCTTACCCTGCGTGACTGAAATCATGGTCAGTCGCAGGCTTATCCTGCGTGACTGAAATCAAATCGGCTTACTCGATACGTTGACTGTAATCAAATCGGCTTACTCGATATGTTGACTGTAATCCAATCGGCTTACCTGATATGTTGTCTCCCCGGACCTCACCAAAAGCTAATATACGGGCACCAGGGCTCCCCGCCGAAGGACTTAGGATCTTTACCATAGAGTCTCGCTCTGTGGGACTTCCTCTAAACCTCCTGCCTGCATCAGTCAATAAAGGATATGACGGATATAAGGTTTTCCCAACTCCGCTACACTTGTCCTTACACTAGAGCAGGACTTGCAGTCGAGACGACATCCCCCTGACAGGTGAACACCCTCGCTAGTGCCTGTCCTTACAATCAACCAAGACTCGATCTAGACCTACCAAAGTATCCATGCTACACCTCTCCCTCAGTTAGGCGATCTATCTACCATAGCCAATCCCTAACTTGGTAAATAACTTGGCTTGCAATGAAAAACTAGTTCAGTTCCATTTGTGGATTCCCCTTAGTTAGTTACCTTTAACAATAATGGATCTCAACCCATTCCACACTAAGACTCAACTAGCCCTCAAGTCCGGCCCAAGGGTTGACCCGCCTCGGCCCACACTTAGCATGAACCAACGACGAATCGACCCCGTCGATCGCCGCAACCGCCATCAACGCTTGGAGTTCTATTGCAACCTAGGCCCGACCAACAAGTAGCTCCCGCTAAACTTAACGCTCCATAGTCCTCGACAAGTGACAGCTCCAAACACAAACCATGGAATCCATCAATGCATGGTGAGTATGTCGGCGCACGAGTCATCTCCTCCAACGCGTTCGATGCGACACGGGTCTTATTTTACCCGTCTAGGTTTGCCACAAGACTTAGTCCTAAAGTTTCAATACTCAAATCCAACGTACCCCAACAGGGTACACCACACTAGGAGTAAGTCCTAACCTATGAATACCCAAAAAGGGGTTCTATGAGTCCTAAAAATGACAATTTAAGATTCCAAACAGCAAGCACCCACTTGGCGTTTATGCCAACATGGAGTCATTCCCGGTCCCGTTCCCTTGAGGAATCGCGATCGGGCGCTCCCCATACTTCTACTCAAAGTAGACAGCAAGTAGAAGCACACAATAGGCATGAATTTCATTCCAAAGTGGTCTACAACAATATCCCAACATCCAATACAATTTTCACTTCAAAACATTGAACAATGTGGTCTATAATGGGGTCTACAAGCAACAATGGGCTACTCTTAGTAAGAAACTTTAGATCACATAAGTCCTAACCCAAGTACACATCTATAACATGATTCTTGACCTCAAACAACAACTCTAAGCCAACAAGATACAAGTTTAAACCCATTTCAATAATCATGGTGCAAAACAGTAAGCTCTAAGATTTACTGTGTTTCTGTTGTCACTTGTAAAAATCATATAAAATCGAATACATGTCCAAATCAGGATTTATTGCTCATTCTAGAAAGTTCTATGTGTCTACTAAAACTTTTTAGTTTCAAGTTCCTTCATACAAGGTCGTTTACAAAGTCTTATGGTCTCATCTTTAACAAGTGTACAGAATCTTAGAATAGAACATCATGTCAACACAGTCATGGGGTAAAATCAGATTAAAATAGTAAACGGTGTCAGATCATCATGAAATTTTAGAATCTAGTTCCTGACACATGATGTTACAACTCTGCGAAAAATCAAGTGATTCTACGAAGTAGATTTCCATTTATGTCTTTTTGAATATCATCTAAAAACAGGGCAGTAACAACAACAGATCTGTTCGCTAAAATATCTATCTCAGTTTGTATGATTTTATTGACATAGCTACAGTGGTCCAAATCTCATGAAATTAGAAACTTAGGTCTTAGATACACTTAACAAAGACAACTAAAATTTCAAATCATTCCCACAAGCATGCAGCGAGATACAAGTCATTCTTTTCACAACAGTAACAATAAAAACTGGTTCTTTCTATTTTGACCAGCATGCAAGTTTGTAATTTATTTTAATAGCAGAATAAATTATAAATATCCATAAAAATTAATGAAGGTGTAAGACACCTATAGGATCATTATTTAAAAATTTTAGATCAAAATTCCTAGTGGTGTTCATGCAATGAGCTACGGACTGACAACAAAAATTCAGTCTTTTAACAGGATTTTCTGGTTTGGACTACTTAGCACAAAACGAATTATAAAAGTTCATTCTTAGGGAATGCATGTCACTTTTTTATTCATCAAACACCATTCAACCATACAAAAATAAAACAAGAGATTGGAAACACCCACCGTAGCTTGTAGCTTGTTCTTTGGCTTGTAGGTCCTTCTTGACTCCTATGGAGCTCCTTGTTTCTTTCTTCTTGCTTTGACTCCTTGTTCTTCTTCTCCTTGGCTTGATCTTCCTCTTCTCACTCCAAATTTCAGTAAATAGGGTGTAGAGAAAGAAGTTTAGAGGCTTAGGAAAGAGAAAGAGTTGTAAGAGAGAATGGTAGAAGAGATGGGGTTTTAAAACAAAAAGAGAAGAGTGGGAGAAAGGAGGGTGGCCGGATTTCATGGGCATGGGGAAGAGAAGAGAGCATCACATCATGCATTTGGTTGGGATAGAGAAGAGGTGATGTGATGTGGTCTTGGGGGTTATCATGATGTCTCTTATGCCACATATCAAGAAACCCTAACCCTAACCTCATTTTTTCCCCTCCCTTTCATGCATAGGCCGGCCAAGGATTGGGCTTGACCCATTTGAATTTTGTTCAAGTGTTGCCTTGTTGTTTTGTTTCATTTGGGCTTCACAAGTCCAACTCAAAACATGTACATGTATGTATATATGTTTATATATACATTCATATGCATAATTGTAGGTTATTAGCAAGAAAATAATTTCTTTAACCAAAAAATATTACTTTATAGCTAGTAGAATCTAGTTCGTTTACAAAACATATTCGTAAAAAATTTAGGGTTGTTACAGAATGGGTTACAAAATGGTTATCGGATTTGCATGCATGATGATATTGTATCATGAGAAGTAGAAATGTAATGGCATCTTGAGGTACAAATCACATAAACAAGTATGTAAAAGTACTTGGTTGTCAAAAAAATTTATAGTAAGATTTTTCCAAGAATCAATCATCATGTAATTTTTTTTTATCCATGACAACGTGTGATTTTTTACTTTTACATTTCTTTGAAAAAGGAGATGGGGAGTCGATCCTTGAATTCTATTTTGACTGCAGAGTGCAAATCACTTTTCCTTCCTCCTCATCTCCATGGTGAATCCTAGCAAGATCTTCTCCATGCCTTCATTTTCCCTTCAAAACTTAAGCCCTAAAACTAAATTTTCATCATCAAAACTCACCAATTAATCCTCAGGGGATCACCCACACCTAACATCAAGACGGATGAAAAGGTTATCAATGTCACTCCCCCATGTCATTCTGAAATAAAGGAACCAAAACATGCAGGTTAATCTAGTAAATCCTTGCTTACAAGTAAAAGTCTAAAATTTTTGGTTTCTCTAACTTTCGGTTATAGGGTTTTTCTCTATATAATCCATTAAGTTAGTCTTCTTTATCGTGCTTTGTAATATAATGAAATATCTTACAAAAAGTTAAGAATATTCAAACTAGATTTATAGATTGGTAGGAGCGGTTAGGTTTTACTCTAGTTCTACAAAAAATAAATTCCTTTTGCATTTCTTCATATCTTATCCTAATCAGTATTTATTTATTTATTTTTTGGTGAGTATCCTAATAAGTAGTTAATAAATTAACTTGAAATGATTATAGAAAAACCAAACCATGCACGAGAAGTTTATGGTGCATCAAGGAACTGGTTGGTCTCCTCAAATGGGAAAGTGGATTGAAGTTGGATGCTGCGAGAAATTTGAAGTGAATGTGAGAAAGACGACCAGGTTATGCAGTAAGATTTTTAATTTTTTATTTAAAAAAGCGCTTTAATCAAATGTTTGCATAATAACAAAAAATATGTATATAGAATCAGTATGCATTGTTTATATTAAAATGGTACATTGTCCATTCAGGGCATTTCTTAGAGCATCCACAGTCGTTTAAGCTAAAAAATAGCAAAATGCATAAATAGAAATAGCAATTCGTCACAAAGTGGAGGAAAAATAGAACAGACGAAACTTGAAGTTTCGTTGGAACAAAAAACAAATTGAAAAAAATATTTTTTGAATTGTCCGGACTTTTTTGCAAAAAAGCAAAGTCTCCTTGCTGACATCGACCAACTCATGATTAATCCACCAAACTTGATGATTAAGTATCCTAATTAGGTAAGTAAGTTTAATTAATTAACTAAACAATTATCCTCCTAAACTAATTAACTAATTTAGCACGTATGTCCGGGATTTTTCTTTTAATTCATAAAGGTCTTCCGACGAAACGTGAAGTTTCGTCCGATGGATTAAAAATAATATAAAATATTTCGGACGAAACTTGACGTTTCATCCTATATAACATGCTTATTGCTATATCCTCTCTCATATATAGCAATATACTATAGCGAGATTGGGATAAAATGCATAAATAGCACACGATTGTAGTGCAAAAAATGCTATAAAATGCATAATATGCAAATATACCACACGAATGGGGATGCTCTTAACCCACCAAACTTAGTTTAGAAATTTCAGATACAAAAGGTCTGAATATACCCCCATTCAATTCATTTCAATGAGCACAAGTTTAGAATTAACTAAACAATTTATGTGAAGAAATTCTTAAATTGGAAAACAAGCAGCTCAATTTTCTCAGATTATTTCTAGAGTATTGGTGAAGGTTGAGGGGATAACAATCATAAAAGATTCTTACTTACCATTATTCTGAAAATTATGAATGAAATGAAGGGATTCAAAAATCAAAAGATATCACTGCATATCTTATTATATGATTGCCAGACAAGATGGTTAAAGTTGACCACTTCTGAATATAAGGTGAACGAGCTGTTAGTCATGCTATTGTGGACAATATCAGTCTAAGAAAGAGCAATGCTAAACCTTAATAATAAATAGATTTTTCTGCTTGCACTATGAAAATATATAATAACTCTTTAAGCAATAACTAATTCAGTTGAGAATGTTGAGTTTAATTTTCGTTCATTCTCTACTTAAATTATAATATCATATTATTTGATTATCTTTTTGAAACATCGCTATGGAAATAACTTCTATGAAATTTTCTAGCTACTCATAATATTGAGACCCGTCATATGATTCTTAATCGAAAATCTTACACATTGTATGTATTATTTATAACTTCACATAGTAGGAATTTGAATATGATGCTCAAAGATGTCAATGTTTAGACTTTATTTTACTAAGGTTTTCTTACAAAATATATCCTCCTAATATTTTCTTTTCCCATATGACATTCTTTTTCTCTTATACTAAGAGCTTTATAGAAAGATGATTGATTATATGATCTTATACTGCCAGAAGGTTCTGTTACTTTTTTACAGTGAATATTGGGGGTAAATATCAGTTCATTTCATATGATGGTTGCAAATGGAAGGTCAAGTATTACAATTTAAGGACATTACTTATACGAATGGGAGAAAAAAAACTATCAAACAATCAAAAATATAAACTAGGAAGTTGCACAACATCAGTATAAGAAAAAACCATGCTAAACCTTAATAATGAATAGATTTTTTGGTTTGTACTATGAAATATATAATAACTCTTCAAGCAATACTGGTCCAGTTGAGATGGTTGAGTTTAATTTTTGTTCATTCTCTGCTTAAATTATATTATCATCTTATTTGATTATCTTTTTGAAACATCGCTATGGTAATATCTTTTATGAAATCTGCTACTCTTCATCACATTGAGAGTTTGAGACCTGTGATATGATTGTTAAATCTTACACATTGTGTGTACTATTTATAAATTTAGATAGTAGGACTTTGCATATGATGCTCAAATATGTCAATGTTTAGACTTTATTTTACTAAGGTCTTTTAATAGAAGGTACCCTCCTAAGATTTTCTTTTCCAAATGACATTCGCACTCATATTAAGAGCTTTGAAGACGTATGATTGATTATATGATCTTTTAATGCTAGAAGGTTCTGTTACTTTTTCTGTGAATATTGGGAGTAAATTCTCATTTCATTTCATATGTAATGCTGCATTCAGTTAGGTGCAAAATGGAAGGTCAAGTATTACAATTTAATGACATTTCTTTAACTAATGGGGTTGAAGCTTTGTTATATCAGCCAATGTATATTACACACCATATTGTTAATTTTTTCTTTTTCCATTCTTCAATCGAATATAACAAGGATTATTAGTTAAGAATAAATTATTTCACATTTGTAATCAAAATAATCAGAATTTATTTTATTTTATGAGAAAACAAGATGCATCATCAGCTATTTCGTAAAAGTTCAGGAACATATTAAGAAAAGGTATAATATGTTATTTCCATAATTTTAAAAATAATCAAGAACTAATCACTTAATTCTATATGCAGGGAAAAAATGTTGAAAAAGTAAGTAAAAGATCAAGAAATGCATTGGAGAAATTTTTTCTCAAATCATACTATGTCATGTATGGAAGAACAATTGCAAGAACATTGGCTGGATGCAAAATAAAAAAGGATGAACAAGAAGTTATGAGCAATTTTAAGTTCGAGAAAGTTAAAAGTAAAAAATGATGATTGATCTTATGAAAAATAAGATGATATGAGTTTAAGATTTACTAATTTGTTCTTTTTTAATTTCTTTTAATATCTTTTATGTTTTAGATTAGACAATTATTTACATGTTATTTTGTATTTACGCAAGACTATATATAATATTTAGAGTCTTTAATATTAAAATTTTAATTATGTTGTGTACATAATTAATATATAATGATCATACAATATACTTCTGAATGAAATTTATTCTATGATTGATTTTCATAAAACATTATTTAATATTCAACTAACGAGTCCACCAAGTAACGTGCACTTGGTGCACAGCAAATTTTAACTAGTATATATATATATATATATATATATATATATATATATATATATATATATATATATATATATAAGAATTACTCGCAAAAAACACAGCCTGACCCGAAACTAGCTCGATTTGGTTGACCGACTCTCCATCTAGCGAACATCTTAGTTCCGACTGTCCCTTTTTGTAGTCGACTACATCAATGCTAAATGTTGTTTCTTCCTTCTCTTTGTGTGTCAGTTTCTATTGTTGATTGTTTCTTCTTTTTCTTCTTCTTCTTCCATGTCGAGTGCATGCCACAAACTTTTTTTACACAATTACACATGCAATTACACATGCAAAACTTCTTTTTATGCACAATTATTATTGATGTTTGAGGAGGGTGGCCATATCCATATCATAGTAAGTGTGAACTCTAGAAGATTTATAAATACAATACTAAGAGACTCTTAAGAAGGGTCTTTTGACTAATTCCTCCTCAAATTCAAACTTAAGTGATCTCAGAGTCTCCACTCGATCATAGAAAACATGAAGTCTCGTGGCCAACACGTCTCCTGAATAATCTATACGATGATGATACCATGGGCTGCTGATGTGGCACGTCAGCTCAACACTGCATCTGCTCAATTCTGGATTCAACCTGCCATCACCTTCGCCATATATTACCATTTTCTTCATGGTTGTGGTTCAACATTAGCTACCCATAGAAGGGACCTTTTGTCTACTATAAAGTTTCCGGGTTTGCCAGAGTCACCAATTTGTTGTTGGATGTATATGTATATTCTCAATATAATAGGATAATATTGTGTATATTATTCTATGGAGCAACACGGGTTTACACGTGTTATGTATTAATTATTGGAACGGGTTGAGTGGGCTAAAAGCCCAGTACCCTAAACCCAGTCTAATCTCTTTATAAGCTGGTCTAGAGGTAGTGCTCTATGAGATTCCAATACTGATAAGCAGGGTATAATATCTTAAGCAGCTAGAGATTAACGCTACCCTAATTTTCCCCAAATCAGTATTAACAATCTTAAGATATTACAATTAATTTTGAGATTAAGAGAGAGCTATACCTAATCGATCGTCGGAATACACAGCTGCGCCGTCGGGCGCCGCCGTCGGGCGCCGCCGTCGCTGGCTGTCGCCGTCTCCCCTAACGCCGGCGTCGTCACAAGCCGATAGTGTCACCATGGCGATAGCAGCAAAAGCATGCTTCCCTTTCTTCCCCTTAATCCCAAGCGCCAACAGAGAGAGAAGAAAGGGATAAATCAGATCTGATCTCTCCATCGTCGATCGAGTGAAGTAGTCGACTCGTCGTCGTCGTCCTTCCACTTCGATCTGATCCAGTCTTCGGGCCGCCATCGCCTGTCGATTCAACGCCTGCGACAACAGATTGGAAGTCGATCACCCTGCGCGATCTGAGCCCGTCCTCTCACCGTCAACCTCTGATCAAATCCAAACATATTTGGATCTAGGCGAGGAAGTCGTAGACGCCCTTGCTCCGTCATCAGCCGTCGTGCGCAGTTGGGTTCTCCCTGACTTCGAATCGCTGAGTGTAATGGGTTTGGGATCAGATGAGATCCTATTTTCTCATTGGATGGGCATTGGTGTTCTGTGTTCGGGTTGGAGAGGGGATCCTGGCAGTTGAGTTTGACTCAGATCTGACCAAACAAGAATTTTCATTGGTTGAGAATTCGGAGTTTGGTGTTTAGGTTGTTGGAGCAGATCCAGATTCAGATCCAGTCTAACAGCTACTCTATTGGTTGGAGATTGCTGTTTGGTGTTTGGACTGTTAGATCAGATCTAAATTAAAGATAAGTTCTTCACCAAATTTAAATTGTTATTTAATTATTTGTTCGTATTAAGCATTGGTTAATTAAATGCAAATTTGAACAATTGTTTTAGCTATGTGCTAAAAATCAAATATCCATTTTGATAAGTTAAATTATAGATGTTGACTATAAATTTGTATCTCCAATTAAATTGTTGTGAATTAGATAGTGCTAATAAGTCGTTTAATTGGCTAATCTTTAACAATTTGATGAATGTAGGAACTCCAAAGTTACTTACAAATTGTGTGTATCGGAGACGATGGATTTGCATCATGGTATGATAAGTCTGCACTACGCAGGCTTCTCCATCGAATTTGGAAAAACACTTCTAACTTGAACTGTTGGTATGATCTACTTTAACCTCTTAGTATTTTTATGTGATGAATGTGTTAACATTTTGTACGTTTGATCACATGATTGAGAGTTTTAGATCATAGTTATTCTCGCTTTGAAAGCTAGCATGTTTAGGGTTGTTAAGTATTTTATCATACTATGTGTATAGATATTTTGACAAATCCATTGTTTGCAGTTTGTGTGAGCTTATATATTTGTTTCTCTAATAATTAAAATTTTTTGTATAAGATTTATAACAAATGTCCGTAACTTAGATAGGAGCATTCTGTAATGCAGAATATGACTCCATTATTTACGTTTTGTTCTTTATCGTTCATTATACTGTGTGTGCAAAATTGAATTATAAAATATGGGTCATTATCTCGCTTAGTGTTTCGAAGATGATGAAGAACGAATAAAGAAAATTATAGCTCAATTTGTTTGAGCACGTGGACATTGTTAGAATCACTAGAGAAAGCAAATAACTTTGTAAAATGTGATAGAGTAATCTTGTATTAGCTCTTATAATGTGCTTACATTGTCAATCGCATGTATAAGTTGAGTTTAACAAATGAAACAATTAATAATAATAGTTCTAATTATGTTCTTGAACCTAGCATAATTGGCTAGGATTTGAGAAATATATATTCAATTGTCTGTGAGGAAATGTGATCTAATTATCAAAACTGTGGGGAAACGGAGTTAAAAAGCTATTGAGTCAAAAGCTTTAACATCCAAGTTGTTTTGAAATTTAGAATCACTGCGAACTATATATTAATTTGTTTGTTCTTGTTAAAACTCATAACTCTGCCAAATGACACTTCATTAAATATGACAAATATAAAAGTTGTGCTCAGATTATGATTACTAGAAAATCATTTAGTATGGTCTCTAGGAGCACACAACTTCTTGAGTCAATACGTTCTGATATTTGTAATCTTAGTAGCTTTGTGACTATATGAGACGATTGTTGGTCAGAAGTATTTAATCACCTATGTAGATGATTATTGAATGTTTGTCATACACATATGGAGGCTGTAACACTCGTTATTGTGATAAATTAAAATCTAGTTAAATGCTAAAAATCAAGGGTTCAGTGTTGATGGAGGTGGTGAATATGTTTAACAACTTTAGAGAAGTTTGCATTGGGCATAATCTCCACTGCACTCTACTTACAACAATCAAACAGTATTGATAAAAGTTAGAATCAAACTCTTAGTGAAATTTTAAATTCTATATTATTGACTGTTGTTTGTCTTGTATAATAATGAGTGATGTTGTATTGTTAATCATATCTCTAATGTGTTACTACACCTTAAATTGAATACACCTTGTAAATCATAGCATGAAAACACAAATAATTTTGTTAAAGTGAAAATTTGTGTTGTGATACATTTGTTAGAGTACATGACCCTAGAAGGCCTAAAGTAGGACCTACAACAAATATTTGTGTGTTTAGAAAGTGCAGAATGTAGCTCTGTGGACAGATGTTGGATCTATCTAATTTGTGTTAGAAGAATCTAGATTTGCAAAGTTCTTTGAGGATATGTTCATCAAAGATAAATATATGAAATAATCTAGTCCTACAAACACGTTCAATGATTCACAGTTGGAATCAAGAACTAGCCTTACTGACACTTGAAAACCTGAATGACAAATGAGCTAAGAAGAGTCTTTAGTAGACAATGAGATGATTTTGTGTCATACAATATTTCTTCAATTTAGTTGATCTGCCAAAAGAGGCTAAAACTATAGTAAGTGGGGTTTTGTAGAAGAAACTTATTTTTGATTGTTCAGTAGCAATTTTAATGCTTTTTAGTAGCAACAAATTGACTGAGAAAATGGGGTAGATTTATTTGATGTTTACTCACATGTTTATCATATTGCTACAATAAGTATTCTTCTTACCCTTATATCTATTGGAAATTTTGTCATTCATAAAGAATATTTAAAAAGTTTGGTACTTGATATTTTGTACTGAACAGTTTTGTACTGGAAAGTTTTGAACTAATATGTTTAGTGAACAAGATTTACAATTTAGTAAAATCATCATATACTTTAAAACATGTAATATAGCTAGCGTATAAATATTTTGACAAATTTCTCAAAGAGCCTAGTATATGAATTAAGTAATTCAGATCAGTGCCTTTAACTTTGTGGTGTGTCAAATATAATAGCTATTATTTACTTGGTTTTATTGACATGCTTGTTGATTGGAAGTGACTTCTCTATTCTAAATGGAGTTAAAATTGTGCTATCCAAATAAATTTAGCACCTAAGTGGTGTGAACATCATATTATGTATAAGGGTGAGTTTTGGTTGGCAAGGAATAACCCTTAGTTAAACTCGATAAATCAATAATGTGTTTCAAAAGTGGGGATATAGTGATTGAAAGTGTGTTTTGAAACACCTTATGATTATGATAAAAGGTTGACACCTTATGATGGTGCAACTATGAGACAGGTAGATCATTCTAAAGAATTGAAAGTCTCATGTATACAAAGATCTGTACTAGAATAGATATAGCCTTTGAGGTAGGTATGATCTGCAGATTCACTAATAATCCCATACACATTTGAGTGCCCTTAAGAGGCTAATGAGATACCTGAGTGGTACTCAAGAGTTTGCTTTGTGCTACTCAAAGTTTAGTGAAAGTCGACAACTGGTGGATGTGTTCATACTAGGAGGAGCAGAAAATTATGGAGATTAATAGGCAAACAAGCGTTGCGTTCTCATCCAAGAAATCAGAACTTTATGTGTTATCCTCTGCAGGGGAAGAGGCTAAGTGGATTGAATGACTTATTGGTAATCATCCATTTGAGAAGTTTAATGTAAATTCTCTAATTCTGTTATGCGACTATCAAGCTATAATGCACTGTAGCTCATAACTCACTCTATAATAGTAAGAAGAGTATATTAAGGTTGAAAGAAGCCTAGTTGAACTTTCTCATAGATTAAGTGCAATTGCGACAAGTATGGCTAATGCTCTTGCTAAGAGACTTGAAAATGATCTAATTATCAAAACCGTGGGGGAAATGGAGTTAAAAGCTATTTAGTCAAAAGCTTTAGCATCCAAGTTGTTTTGAAATTTAGAATCCAATTGGAGCCATAGAGAAGTTCAAACTGAAGCATCAATTTTAGGCAGTTGACATGCTTTAGATAATTTGAAAAGTTCTATGTAAATTCTGTTGATATATAATTTCATTCCAATTTTGATGATGCTATATATTTTCATAATTTACTTAGAATCATCTCATTATTCCAAAAGAAAGCATGAAAACTTGTCGATGTGTTTCCGATGTTTAGAATGGTTGTTATATCATTCCAATTCTGATGATATAACTTTTTTATGGATTCATGTTTCATTCCAATTTTGATGATTCAGAATTAACCATAATTGATTTGACTGTTCTATCATTCCAATATGAAACATAGTATAGTTCTTGTGTAGAAACTATAATAGTTCTTGTTCTTTATTTTATTAAAGAAACTTGAATGTGATGCTTGCGTTACATTTTGCTAATCTATCGTTGAATTGTACTAAGTTCTTTAGTAGAACCAGATACTTTATGAAATTTGCTAGAATTCTTAGAGATATGTCTCTTGATATTCTTGTTTTCAATAAGCTAGCAAAGATGGAGGAGTTAAATCTGTCAACATAGATTTCAGAATAATGATTTGCTCAAAATGGAGGAGTAAACATAAAGCAGTTTGCAAGGATATAGTTTTGGTTTATTTATCGAAAGAATAAATTTGCCACTTGCTTGATAAAACTTCTGTTGAGTTTAAGACTCTTGTGTTCATGAGCTTAAAACTCATATTTTGTTCTTGAAATTTATTTGCTTTGGTTGATTTTGAAACTATGACAGTTTCTCTAGTTGGTTTAGTCATTGTGAACTATTCTGTTTTGATATGGTTTTAGAACTATTTGATTATTTTGGTTTAGTCATATTTGAACTATTCAAGTTATAATTGATTTAGTCTATTATTCATGTTCTTTATGATTCAATAATGTTTGAATTTTTGTGATCCAATATTATAACATTGCTTAGCCTAATATATTGAGAATATAGGAGGAGATTGTTGGATGTATATGTATATTCTCAATATAATAGGATAATATTGTGTATATTATTCTATGGAGCAACACGGGTTTACACGTGTTATGTATTAATTATTGGAACGGGTTGAGTGGGCTAAAAGCCCAGTACCCTAAACCCAGTCTAATCTCTTTATAAGCTGGTCTAGAGGTAGTGCTCTGTGATATTCCAATACTGATAAGCAGGGTATAATATCTTAAGCGGCTAGAGATTAACGCTAACCCTAATTTCCCCAAATCAGTATTAACATTTGTGACCTACCATCCTTCATATTAACAGCCTCTACTTCTTCAGATGATACCTATGAAGCAGTATTTAGCGTTCTCAAAGAAGCAATTCTGAATCTAGACAGGAAAGCGATAACACGAAAACCGAAGGTTTTCGTGAATACTTTCGATGACCTAGAGACAGACACCCTTTTTGCTATGGACACCAAAGACCTGATTGCTGTAGGTCATATTATCCAGTCTGTTTATAAAGATAATGCAACAATATCCAGTGTTGATCTTATCCAATCGGATGAGGGGGATACATGGAATTGTTGGATCTGAAGCCAACAGTAGTTTATGTATCATTTGGAAGCTTAGCAGTAATAAAGAAGCAACAAATGGAGGAGGTTTTGAAAGGGTTGAAGATGAGTGGTATGCCATATTTATGGGTTGTGAGGAAAGAATGCAGGAATTTGTGTTGGAGGATGGAGAGACTGGTATGATAGTGGAGTGGTGCTCACAAATGAGAGTTTTGACCCACTTTTACATCGAGTGTCTGTGACTCATTGTGGGTGGAATTCATTGCTGGAGAGCTTGGCTTGTGGAGTACCAGTCATTGGGTTCTCATTATGGTCCGACCAAGGAATGAATGTGATGCTTGTAGAGAAGTCATCGGGAACATGCATGAGGGGAGAGGTTAATGAAGGTGTATTAGAAGGCAGAGAGTTGATGATGGTGTTTGGATTTGGTTATTGGGGATGGGGTGAGAGGAGTGGAGAATAGGAAGAAAGCTGAGTTTTGGAGGGAGAAAGTGAGAGAGGCTATCACTGAAGGATGATCATCATCTGATCGAAATATAAGGGTGTTTGTGGATAATATCACTAAACATGTTCAAAAAGTGTGGTTAGTGATGGAAAATTAACATTCGAGGGAGATTTTCTATTTGATTTAGTTACATCTTCGTGATTTGGTACAATCTTGTATATTTTGCTTTATATTTTTTGAGGGATTTATAAATATGAAGATTTTGTTTGCCCTCTGTTGTATTGAGGGTTTAGTAGTGATTTTATGTACGACCACAGAATTCTGATGTTTTGTTAATTGCTTACTAAAACTTAATGCCCAAGCCACTTTCTATGCGCGCACACACACACACAAAGTTATGTAGATTTTTCCATATATACATGTTGTCCCCTTTTTAAAAAAATAAAAGTTGGGAAAAGATTAATCCTGTGAAGTTTATTTCTATAAGGTTTCTTCTTGTATTCCTTGCAAGAAGAGTTCTCCTGCTTCCTTCATTGTGAATGTCTTAATATTTGAGATATAAATTCCTTCAGTCTTATGTATAACCCCCTACCAGTTTTTTTAGCTAGTAATCCAACTGTTTATCCTTTAGATCCTTTATGCAAGGCATTCTGCCGGTCAATGCTGGTCGCTCTTGCCCACTTAATGCCAATGGTCTAGATCTCGAAAGTTCTATTTTTTTTGTCAATTTGGTCTACAAGTTAAGTATCAAAGTAATAGTGAACTTCCTTGCAAGCAATAACCTAACTCGATGTTTTTTTCATTATTATGGTTGGGATCTTAAAAGAAAATTTAAAATCTGTTTACATGCATCACTTGCGATTTGACAGAAAAATTTGTGAAGCCATTCAGTGTCTATGTCGTATTCCTTCGCACATGCACAGTGAGATTCTTTTCAACAACTTGCACCATAACCCCCTATTATATATGTGAGTTTGCATAGCCCGTTTGAAATAATTATTAGATAGAACAATTTATTAGTGTTGACAGAATTGGTGTGTTGGTAAATTTTGGGTTAAAAAATAGTTCATTATCTTATTTGCCATATATATAAATTTGTTAGAATGCTATTTCTATTTCCATTGAGCCTTACTAAAAATTCCAAGTTGATGCCGTCACGTTTCAAATATTCTACTCTTTGATCAAATTTTTTTTTTTTAATATGAAAAAGTGACTAATGTCACCTGTTTCATTAATGAACTTTAACGAAATATAGAAGTCCTCATTACAACTTAACACCAACACACTTCTAATACTCATAAATAAAAGTAATACATCAATACATCTTCAAGTGTTTGAAACCCCAAACACCCTTAAAAAATCCACCTCACCCTCCACCCAACCGCATCCAAGACATCGCGATGAGAGTTACAAGTCGACCTCAGTTATTGCACTACTCATTGTCCATGCGCAGCTTCTTCCTAGCCCCTGCAGTACCTACCCAAGCATTACTTAGAGACCAAATTTTATGTATCAACCAACTAAACGAACAATTTATGTTACGAAAGCAAGAGTCATTTCTATCTAGCCACACACACCATAAACAAGCCGCAACGGTAATCTCCCACATGATAAGTTTTTCCTTTCTAATCTGCTTTAGCCTCTAGCCACCCCAATTTTCGTCTATACTACTGGATGTCTCTATCGTATCAAATCCCAATCCCACCGTTTCCCTGGTAAGTCTCGCCTTAGGGCAAACAAAGAAGATATGATTGATATCCTCTTCCCCCGCGCTACACCGCAAGCACGTAACGTCGATTGGAATGTTTCGTTTTCTAATGTTCGTTTTGAAGAGAATCGTATTATTTACCACCAGCCAAAGGAAAGCCTTACGTTATGAGGGCATCTCGACCTCCAGATAACATCCGCTCTCGAGCATCTCACCCCCCCCCCCCATCATTTAAGAAATCATACAACGACCGCACTGAGAAGGAATTATTATCGCCTATTTTCCATTCTCTAATGTCCTCTTCCGTCCTGCATGGGTCCCAAAATTCTTACACCAATCCTTGAAGACTCCGAAGTTGTCTCTGAAATTCTAGCGATGCCATTCCTTCACTCTCCAATTTGTGGATTTCCTATTTACACCCGTCAGCCACCAAAGCATCCATATTGCCTGACTTCTCAGCCAATAGCGGAAATAATGACTGCAACGTGTTGTCCCCGCACCATTTATCCTTCCAAAATCTCGTCTCTTTCCCGTTTCCCACTCTGCATCTTGTATTTGCATGAAACAACTCCCCCACATTTGCAACCCCTTTCCATATACATGACGCTTTTCCGTGTTTACTTATTCCTCCAAATCTAAATTTCTTTCGATACCGATACACTCTGAACGAATTGCACCACCAAGTTTTTCGACGGTGGATCATTTTCCACCACCATTTTGCTAAGAGAGCTTTATTCATGTCACGTAGATTCACAATTCCCAACCCTCCAAACTCATTCTTTTTACACACCCTTCCCCACAAAACAAGATGAAATCCCTTACTTTCCTCTGTCGATCCTTTCCATAGAAAACATCTCCTGGCTTTATCAATTCGATCAATGGCCCAGCTGGGAATCTCATAGATAGACATCAGATATGTAGGCAGGCTACTCCGAACCGAGTTAATCAATGTGATTCTCCCTCCCAACGAAAGTGACTTCCCTTTCCACCCCACTAGCTTTTTCTCTATTTTTTTAATCAGCACACCCCAATCTTCCTTCAACATCTTTCCCGGTCGGATTAGAGTCCCCAAATATGTAAGTGGGAATTGTCCCTTGGCACACCCCATCTCTGTTGCGGTCATCTCCATTGAGTTCGAGTTATCTCCACCGAGGGGAAACGCACAACTCTTGTTTAAATTTACCGTTAATCCTGACCAGTACTCAAAACATCACAGTATTATTCTGATTGCCCCCATTTCTTCCATCTTTGCCATCCCAAACATAAGTGTATCGTCGGCATACTGCAATATAGACATTGCCACTGGGATTCCTTTCACCACAACTCCTTTGATCAGCTCTGCTTCCTTCCCTCTCTTAGTCAATTCTGCCAGTCCATCGGCAATGATAGTGAAAAGCAGCGGTGATGAAGGATCTCCCTGCCTTAGACCTCTTCTACACCTAATTTCCCTCCCAACCTCTCCATTGAAATGGATAAACGATTTGCCATTTCTGACACACATCTTCATCCACGTCCTCCATTTTTGGCCAAATCCTTTTAGTTCAAGCACCTCGTCCACACAGTCCCATTCCACCGAGTCGTAAGCATTTTCAAAGTCTAACTTTAGTAAGAATCCATCTACTTTATCCTTGTTTCCTCTAAACACCGTTTCATGCGCTGACGCTATACTATCCATGATATCTCGCCCTTTAATAAAACCACTCTGCATCTCGTCAATGATATCCCTCCGATGAGGGGCCAACCTACTAGCTAGCACTTTGGTGATGATCTTAAATGACCCATTCATCAGACTAATGGGTCTGAGGTCTGAAACCGTTAGAATTTCTGCCTTTTTCGGGATTATAATCACGTTTGCATAGTTTAATCTATCCACCTTTGCCACCCCCAGAAAAAGTTCTTGGAAAATGTCTATCAAATCCTTCTTGATGATATTCTAGTATTGGTTATAGAACAAAATCGGGAAGCCATCTGGACCTGGCGCCTTGTCTTGTCCCAGTCTCTTAATTGGCTTTAAGATCTCCTCTTCCAAAAAAGGCTCTTCAATCCCATTGCTTCCATTAATTCTCGAATCCTCCCACATGTTTGGCTTCATCTTGCATCTCAATGTCCTCTTCTTTCCCAACAACTCTCTAAAGGTCCTATCGATCTGTTATCGAATTACCACTTCATCTTCCGTCCACATCTCCTCCACAAACAACCCCGTGATGTTATTCTGACGCCTTCTACCATTTGGCACCTTATGGAAGAAGGCCATGTTTGAATTGCCTTTCTTTAGCCATTGAACCCTCGATCTTTGTTTCCAGTAGTATTCCTCAAATTCACCAATTTTGAGCAGCTCCCCTCTGCTTGCCGCCAGTTCATCTGATTCTTCCCTACGTAAACTCCTCTCCTCCTCTATAGTTTCAAGTTCGTGAGTTCTGTTTCCAAACTCTTCTTTCTTCCTCTTCAGCTCCCCTAGTTCCTCTTTGGCCCACCTCTTAAGACGCTTACGTAATCTTTCCATCTTGATGTTCCACTTGGACACTCATCCGTATGGATGATAGGGGCTCCCCAGAACTCCTCGATGATCTTTATAATGTTATTGTTAAGGGTCCACGCGTTTTCAAATCTAAACTGTCCATTCTTAGAACGCATGGTGTTACCAGTCTCAAGAATTTGGGGCGTATGATCCGAGGTGAATCTTGGGACGGATCTCGTTTTCGCTTGTGGGAATTGTTCTTCCCAATCTGTAGACACCAAAATTCTATCTAGCTTAGCAAGGGTTGGGTTAGTTTGCATGTTGGTCCAGGTGAACCTCCTGTCTGACGTTCGTATTTCAATTAAGTCAAGGTCAATGATGGTTGAATTGAAATTTCGTATATCCCTATCACTAGCACCTCTACCTCTGTGCTCATTCTGAAATCTTGTAATGTCAAAATCTCCCCCAACCACCCACGACCCCTCCCATCTATTTCGAATTAACCTTAATTCACTCCAAAACCCCTCTCTCAGACTAGCATTGTACGGCCCATATATTGATGTTATCATATGTTCCCATCCATCTTCTTTTCGACTAACTCTAATCGTAACAGAGAAGTTACCAATGTATTCATCGACTATCCGAAAGACGTCAGCATCGACCCCTATGGCGATTCCTCCCGATAAACCCCTCGATGGTTTGAACCTCCAGTGGAAGTTTCTAAGAGACCTAAGGCCCTCTACATCCTTAGTCTACGGGTCGGTGATCCTAGTCTCTTGAAAATCACAAACCGAAGGTTTTAATTTAGCGATACTATCGTTCACCATTCTACATTTAACCATAGATTGTATCCCTTTAACGTTCCAAAAGATGTCTGACTTAATAACTTGATCCTTTCATCTGCTCCCCAATCTCCTCATCCTAGGGACGGCTCTATAGACATTGTATATATGCCTCTACTCTAATAGTATGAACTTTGTGTAATTGTTCTGTTGCGGTAAGTCCCATGTCTACCCCTAACATGCTAGCATAATAAAGAAGCATATTCTGTAATACAGTTCAAAATAGAGAACGAACCTCCTCAGGCTAACGTTTGTTCCTTTGCTTTCGCCACCGATCTAATGAGATCCTCCTCCCTCGGGCCCTTCGACCCCCATCTGTCAATTTGTCTCATGGTCTTCCTTTTAGCCTCCTCAGGCCCTCCCCCAGCACACTCTACACCCATCTCTTTCCCTGGAGCCAAGTCTCTCACCTATATATTTTGCCTACCTTTCGTGTTCGCTATCATAGTCATTGTTATCGTCTCCCACTCCATTTAATGCCTCAATTCTTCCTCCCTCCCCTGCTGAATTGTATATTTCTTCTAGTTGTATATCCTCTTCACTACATTCCCCCCTTCCCCCTCCCCACTATTTTCCTCTTCCATAAACCCCCGGTTCCCCACCTCGCCTTTTTCTTCCTCTATAAACCCCTGAATAACTCCAGTAGCTTGTTCCTGCTCCCTATCCTTAATGTTCAGCTACTGAATAATTTTCCCAGAGCCTACTTGCGATGAAGGCCCTTCTCTATATGGGCCTGGCCCATCGTGAGTGAAATTCAGCATTGCCGCTCTCGGCGCTGTTTCCAAAGAAATTTGAATTTGCTCTTTGGACATCGTGATCACAACTGTTTCTTCATCATTTTGCATTTGGCCCCGCTGTCAGTCCCTTCTCTTCCCTAGGTAAATGATGTGTCACAGTCTCATTAATAGCGTCGCGCCCCTTTTCCTTACCTCTTTCATCTCTTGATCTGACCCCCATCATTGACGTGCTTCCTCGTACTCCTAACGACATGCACCCTTCTTTCCCTTTATAGCTGTCCCCCGTCCCTTCTAGTTGATCCCCTACCTCCCTCCGATCTGCTACACCCTGTATTGGATGGTCTTGATTGTTTTGACGCTGATCCAACGGCTCCCGCTCAATTTGTGCCTTCCCCTTCTCTATCTGAATCCGATGGCTAAGATTTCGTCTCTCTTGATCCGATGGTTGTGGGTCATCTTCAACCTCCGGATTTTCTTGGAATCGCCCCTCCGAGCTCGTTGAGTAATCTGGCGATCCTCTAAATGACACCCTCTTCTTCCTCTCAATAATGACTTTAATCTCATGTCTCTCATCTACAAACTCCACCACAATCACCGACGGAATAAGGCTCGTATCTTCGACTCTGATATGGATTCTTGCAAATTCCCTTCTCGCTTGAACGTTGGTGTCCTTGTCAATGGCGATCAGGTAGCCGAAGCTCCCACCGACATTTTGAAATGCCAACCTCACCCAAAAATGGAACGACATGTTGAATAGACGAATCCAAACTGCCGGCATCGAATCAACTTTCAACGCCCCAAACTTTCTCGTCCATCTACTCATCGTCACATAAAACTCATCTCCTTTGAGGCTACCCATCATCAGTAATCCCTTCAGTCTTTCCTCTGTTTTGCAATATACCATCATCCAATCCTGCTTTACTTTTTGAATTTCCCACTTCCATTCCATCGATGGCCTTATGCTCTCAACAATCTTCTCCGTCAGTTCCTCTATGGTTGGATGGCCTGTGTGCACTTAGAGCATAATACACCATTGCAGACGACGCTCAAAATCTGCCAATATTGGGGTAGGGACGATCACAACTTTAATTTTTTTTTTCCTTCCATCGTCTTTACTCTCCTCTGATTTGGGTTGGCTCCTCTTGCTGTCGAGTACCCCGTCTGGCTTGGGCGTCAGAGCTGAGATGACCCCACTTTCCTCCCTTTTGAGTCTAGGGCATGGCGTCGAGATATGGCCATGCTTTTTACAAGCATAGCAAAACCAATCCTTCACACATTCATTGATCGTATGGCCTCGCTCCGCACACTTATGACATTGCACATTTTTCTTGGTCGTTGCCGGAGTCGAAGAGGGAGCCGATGACGATGAGGACTATTGCTTAGCTGCCTTCTTCTCTGCCTTCATAACCCTCTTTGGTTTGAACAAAATCCATTTGCCTTCGTCGTCCTCCTTCTTCTTCAGCACCTCTTGTTCCGACGACCTTTCCTCCCTTCGGTGATAAGCCCGTTCAATTGCCATCTTTCCCCTATTAGTTGCGTCTAGGTAAGATCGCCTATGCGCCGCCTGCGGTCGGAGGTCTCTTCTCAACTTCTCTGGCGAATGGTGTCGCCCCTCTCCGGTCCTAGGTAGCCCTCTATGGTCTACCCGAGACTCCTTCGTCTGAGAGTGTCCCCTCATTCTTGGCATGTCCTTCATCCCCTCTGTAGGGATGCCTCTAGTCACCGTGCGTCTATCCTCTTCCTCTTCCCTTCCTCTTTTCACCATCGGTCTATGTTGGGTTTTGCTCTGGTAGCTCTTGTTGCTGCTCTGTTTCCTCTCCATCACCAATTCAGTTTTATTATTTTTTGATCAAATAATGTATCACCTGCTTTTTCAATTAGTTACTGTTGCTCCCTTGATTAGTTCATCTATTACTTTTACATGAATTAGGCACTTATCTTCTTTGAAGTAACCTTTCACTTGAAGCTATATATCAACATTCTCATGCATCTGTCTTCCTAAACTTTCTATGTTATTATGCAGGTTTTCAAGTGAGCATGATGATTCTGTTCCTATCATTATCAGGTATTAACTTGAAACTATCTTAACTTTGAAACTTCCTGTATGTACTATCAGAGCAATATTATACCTGTTTGTTCTGCGATCTATTATCACTATCATAACAAGGGCCCGCCTACTATTCTAGTAATAATAATGATAATGCCCATTTAGGCATTAACCATTGTTATTCTCGGAGTTGGTAATAAATTGGCAACCAAAATTTGGAGAGAAAGTAAGAAACTCATGAAATCTCAAATTAAATTATATATATGCTCGGTATGTGGAAGATAGAATAATGAAACTAGAAACTTGTGTGTACATGTGCAGAAGTTACTTTCACAGAGCATGTAACTTGTTCTGGCTGACATGCCCACAAATTCGACAATCAAATACCGTGTGTGAGTTTATGATTGATATGTGGGAAGAATTCACAGCCAATACAATGTTTGTGTGTGAAATAATCATGTAATAGAAAATTAATTGTATTATATGTTGGGTTTATGTCTTGCATACAATATTGGATAAGAAGACGATAAGACAATGGAGGGATCGAGACAATTGGAGACGGAGTGGAGGCAAGAAGAAACAGTCGGCAGCAACAGTGGGAGTTGCGGTTGACCGCAACCTATGTGCGGTCGACCGAACCTTGTACGTAGTCTTCCCGAGAGGGGGACAGTCGACCGTCTTATTGGTGCGGTCGACCATTCGCGGCACTAATGGGTTTCGGGCTTGAGTCTGGCTGATTCGTGAAAAGCCCAACTTGCTCTTCAAGTTACATCGTGTAGCTCTTATCATATATAGGGTTATCTCTTATGTACTATCAAATGGCTATTGTAACAAAATCAACTTAGGGTTTGTCTCTAGATCTATATAAACAATTGTAATGGCTAATAGATCCATATGATTCTATTGAGTGCCGAATAGAAGAATAGAGTACTTCATCTGAGAGGGTGAGAGAGTTTCTCCATTGTAAGCAGCATCAAGTTCCAATAGGCTTGAGAGAGGTTCGTGGTGAGAATTGTTATATTCTTGTATATTCTCTAGTTGAAATAATATCTCGATTCTTTCTCCCCCGGATTAAGGCGAAAGCCCCAACCGGGACAATTCTTGTGTGCTTTGTGTGATTGGTACGGTCTAGTTTTGCTTGGTGATTTGTGTTGATTGTGTCGAAGACTCAACAAGATCCTCAAATTCCTAACAATTGGTATCAGAGCAATCAGGTTCGTGGGTTTGTTCGAGTTCCTTGGAGATGACAGATCAAAAGACAAAGATCAAGCAGTTTGACAGTAAGATCAACTTCAATCTATGGATGGTGGACATGTATGATGTTTTGGTTCAGAAGGACTTGCACCTTGCCCTAAAAGAGAAGAAGCCAACCGATGTAAAGCAGGAGAAGTGGGATGAGATTTGTTTGATGGACTTGAGTTTAATTCGGTTGCAATTGGCGGACGAAGTCAAGTGTAATATCCTTGAGGAGAAAAGTATGGCGAGTCTATGGGCGAGACTCAAATCTAACTACTCGGGATCGTCATTGCTAGATCGGATGTATTGAAAGAGGAAGCTGTTTAGGTTCTCAATGAAGGAGGTACCCATCTTCAAGATCATATTGTGGAGTTCAATAAGGTAATATCTGAACGTTAGGCAATTAACGCTGATGATCTTAGCGAAGAGGATAAAGCTTTCAACTTGATATATTTACTTCCAACTTCTTATGATCACTTGATAACTACCATGCTACATGGAAAATCAGCCAAGGAGACACTTACTATAGCCGGGGTGATCAAGGGCCTGAAGGAAGATGAACTAAGAAAGGAGACTCATAAAGGAGAGTCTATTTCTTTAGGGTGTTTTGCGGTAGATGGTGATACTTCAATTGGAAGGAATGCAGTACACAAGGGAAGGTTCGTTGCCATTACTGTAGAGGAGTTGGACATTACAAGAGAGACTGTCTCAAGTGGTTGAGTCAGAAGAGTGCTACTAAAGAAGGGGAACAAGCCCATATTGTCAGCATAACTGAGTCAGGTAATAATGGCGATTATTATCTTCTTGTTTCAAGTTCTTCAGATGTGGATTCAAGTTGGTATCTTGATTTGGGAAGTTCTTCTCATATTTGCTCCGAGAGGGAAATGTTTTCTACTTACAAGTCATCAATAGGCCGTAGTGTGAGAACGGGGAATGGTGAGATTTGTGAAGTAGTGGGTGAAAAAACATTTGAATTGGAGACGCCAGATGGTAAAGGGTTCACACTGGAGGAGGTCATGCATATTCCTTCGATACAACATAATCTTATATCCTTGGGTACTCTTGATCTCGTGGCTACAGATACACAGCTCGATGTGAAGTTTTGACAGTTTGGGATAGTCATCGTAAGGTAATGAAGGGTAAGAGGTGAATTGGGTAGGGTCAGTACAACCTCTACCAGCTTTGTGGGAGTAAAAAAACTCAGCAGGGTGTATGGGAGTCCATTGTTCCTAAAGCATCATCTAGTAAGCCGTCACTAGAATTACCGACACGAGAGTGCAACGTTCGAATACCGTTGGAAGGTGGAGAGAGCCTTGGTGTGGAGTTCGTATGGAGGGTAGCACCTCCATGATTACATCTACAAGGGTGTTCCCTTGAGGGGGGCATACAGCTAGAGAAAAACAGGTGGAGGTTTGTTCAACTAGCAGAAGAAGCCATAGAAACATGTTATTTACAATGCGGAGAAAAATGGTCTAGAAGAGTTTTTAAATCACACAGGTATGGATTCATGCGTATGCAATACAAGGTGGAGATTGTTGGTTTTATGTCTTGCATACGATATTGGATAAGAAGACAATAAGACGATAGAGGGATCGAGACGATTGAGATGTAGTGGAGGCGAGAAGAAACGGTCGGCAACAATAGTGGGAGTTGTGGTCGATCGCAACCTATGTGCGGTCGACCGACCCTTGTACGCGGTCTTCCTGAGAGGGGGAAAGTCGACTGTCTTGTTGGTGCAGTCGACCGTTTGCGGCGCTGATGGATTTCGGGCTTGAGTCTGGCTGATTTGTGAAAATCCCAACTTACTCTTCAAGTTAGATCGTGTGGCTCTTATCGTAGGGTTATCTCTTATGTACTATCCAATGGCTATTGTAACAAGATATCAACTTAGGATTTGTTTCTCGATCTATATAAACAGTTGTAACGACTCATAGATCCATATGATTTTATTGAATGCTGAATAAAAGAAGAGAGTATTTCATCTGAGAGGGTGAAAGAGTTTCTCCATTGTAAGCAGCATCAAGTTCCAGTAGGCTGGAGAGAGGGTCGTGGTGAGAATTGTAATATTCTTGTATCTTCTTTAGTTGAAATAATATATCGGTTCTTCCTCCACCGGATTAAGGCGAAAGCGCCAACCGGAACAATTCTTGTGTGCTTTGTGTGAATGGTGCGATCTAGTTTTGCTTGGTGGTTTGTGTTGCTTGTGTCAAAGACTCCAAAAGATCCTCAAACTCCTAACATTATATTCATGTTTAATTTTGTTTAATAAATATAACAAATTAAATTAAGAGAGAGAGAGAGAGAGAGAGATAGAGAGGAAATACGTGTGCAATTTATTTGAAAGTGGGGGGGGGGGGGGTTGGAGTTGCTCTTATTCGGTACCTATCTTCCCCCGGTATCCGATGACCATGCAGTCGAGCAAAGACGTGGGATCCCTACCCTTCTAGATGCGTACCAGTTGTAATGATTACTTTTCTAGTAGATACCGTGGATGGCTTTACTATGCTTAACTGTTATGTACATAGCTCAGATACTCGTTCATTGACCTACAGTCTTTATTACTAACGAAAAGGAAAATTTCTGAGGGTTCCGCTAGGATTCTTCTTATTGAAGTCTGATGAGAGAGAGCGAGTGTGGGTGTTATCTATCTTTCTTCTGAAATTTCTAGGAGTTGCATATCAGCTTGCACATGTTTATGGTATTAACTTGCATCATTCTCATAATGCGTACACGAATCATGTGGACACAATTAGGGATACGGAAGTGAACAATGTCCACAAGGCCCAAAAGACATGAGGGTGGGAGACGGATATGGACTGCGTCTCCCAGGATTTGGGTGGGCATGCTCGTGCCCACGAAAGGGAGTGGGGTCAGGAAACAAGTAATGTCTAATATCCTATTTTGGAATGTTAGAGGGCTTGGTTAGGTGGTCAAGCATAGGATGGTAGGGGAGAGATTAGGAGTCAAAATGTGGACATTGTCTGTTTGGAAGAGACTAAGTTGTCTCAACCAACAGACATGCCGGTTAGGACATATTAGGGAATGGAGGTTCAAAGACGCTAACGGAGCGTTAGGGGGGTTGTGGTTGGTATCAATACCAGTTTTTTGACTTAATGGATTGTTAGGTGGGTAATTTTTCTGTGTCAGTAGTGGTAGAGAGGAGGGTCCGTATCCCGTACATCATCTTTCTCCCTCCTGGGTTCCCGTGGTTCCTATGTCGTCGCGTTTCCCGGTCCCGGACATCTGGAAGGAGGTGATCACGACAGTTTATGGTCCAAACGACAGAAGAAGAAGAAAGGATCTCTTGGACGAGCTAATTGACATCAAGGGGAGATGGAGCTTGCCATGGGTAGTAGGAGGGTATTTCAATATATCAGGCATGCGCATGAGAGGAGCGGTGGGGTCGGGAATGGTTACGATAAGAGAATGTTCAATCAGATCATTTCTAGGCTAATGTTGATTGAGATACCTATAAATAATCGCAGATTCACATGGTTTAACCGACGTCGTTGCCCGACCCTCGCAAAACTAGACAGGGTTCTGGTTTTAGTGGATAGAGAGACGCAATTCCCATGGGCCTTGGCGCACTCGTGCATTCGCAATACTTCAAACCACATCCCCATCATCATAGGGATAGGCAAAGAGATCAGAAAGAGATGCAACATCTTTTGATTCAAGAAAATGTTGTTAACTACTGGGGAATGCGATGACATAGTAAAGGATAGATGGGAGGAGGACACTAATCGAGCAAAACCAGCAGCTAGACTGATGAGGAAAATATCCAGGCTCAGAAAAAGGTTGAGAAAATGGAATAAGGACACTTTCGGAAATGTGCTACACGAGAATGAGACGATTATGAAAGAGATTGATGAACTGGAGAATGAGGAAGCGGTTGACCTGGACGACAGCTAATTTTAGCAGCTGAGCGCTGATAGGCAGAAAATACTTGAGACCTATAATACGGAGGAGGTGATGTGGCGGCAATGGTGACCTGGCTAAGAGAGGGTGATGCAAACAAGGTAGCAAGTATGCGTCGTAGGAATAACTACATCCACTTGCTGGAGATCGAAGGAACGGTGGTTTCATGCAAAAAACGGATAGCTGAGCACATTGATGATTCGTACAGGGAGATTTTCGATAACGTAAGGGAAGGAAACTTCGAATCTGTAGAAAATCTGTGGGAGGAATTGGACGACAATACTAGATGTAAAATAATAGCCATCCAGGATCAATTCACTAAGAAAGAAGTTAAAGTGACAGTGTGGGGTTTGGGCCAGGATAAAGCTCTGGGACCAGACAGTTTTCCAGTCTTTTTTTATAAACGGATTAGGAAACGGTACAGGAGGATATCATGGGAGTCAAACATGCCTTCTATGAAGGAACCCTGGAAATGGGAAGGATTAATTATGCTAATGTCTGTTTGACCTGAAGAAGAAAACAACTGAAATTGGGGATTTCAGACCAATCAGTCTGCTCAATTGTACGGCCTAGATTATTTCCAAGGTGCGAGGTAACAAATTGAGGGGCATAATTGAGGATATTGTGGAGGACTATCAAACAGGGTTTATTGCGGGAAGGGATATTTTTGAGGGTGTGGCACTGGTACATGAGGTAATTCAGGACTGCAAACGACGTGGTAAGAAGGGATACATGCTGACATTAGATTTTGAAAAGGCATATGATATAATGGAATGGAAATGTTTGCTAGAAATCCTAAATAGGCGAGGCTTTGGGGAGAGGTGGATTAGTTGGATTGAAACGTGGTTGCAATCGGCTAAGGTGTCAGAAGTGTACAATGGAGTTTTGGGAAAAGAAATCAAATGCCGAACAGGTATCCGCTAGGGGGATCCTCTGTCACCACTGTTGTTCACCCTTGTTGCTGATGGGCTGCATACGATGCTTAAATCTTACGGAGAAAATGAGTTCATTAATGGGTTGGGTTTGAGGAGGGGGGATTTCAGCGGTAATGAATGTGCAATACACAAATGACTCTATAATTTTTGGGGAGTGCAACATAGCTCAGGCAACCCTACTTAAGTGGGGGTTGTATCTCTTTGAGGAGTGGTCGGGGTTCAAGATTAACTTCCATAAGAGCTCCATCACGTTCTTGGGGAGCGCCGGGGGTAACGATCATACAGTGGCATCCATTATGAACTGCCCGGTGCAGAAACTCCCAATAGAATATTTGGGTCTTCCGATTAGAAGCGGGTCACTACGCAAGAAGGATTGGAACGATATCATTGAGCGGTTCGCAAATAGGTTGGAAGGGTGGAAATGAATGATGCTATCTTTCGGCGGACGTCTAGTAATGCTAAACTCGATGATCAACTCAATACCTCTATACTTCTTGTTTTTTCTTTCAGATCCCAGTTTGGGTATCCAACAAGATTGATAGGTCAAGACGGAGATTCCTTTGGAAGGGGTTCGGGGCAGATGGGAAAGATTACCCGTTAATTAAATGGGTGGTGGTTTGCAGGCGTAAGGAATTTGGAGGATTAGGGGTCATCAACCTTTGTCAAATGAAGCAAATACTTCTTTGTAAGTGGCGGTGGAAAATTAAAACACGAAAAAAGGCGGAGTGGGCAACACTGGTCAACGCGACTTATCTCAGAAACAGTTGTTTGCACCGTAAATTGAAGAAAAATGCATCCATGCCGGGCTTTTGGAGGGGAGCCACGAGTGCAAAAGTCATCTTCATTTATGGCGTATCTTTCTCAATTGGAAACGGGGCAGAAATTTGCTTCTGGAAAGATAGATGGTGCAGCCCCATTAGTCTCAAAGATGATTTCCTGAGGCATATAAGTACGCAACATACAGGAATGATTGGGTGGTAAATCATTGGCGGAACTGAACTTGGAGGCCGAGATTGTCAGGGAGGTGATCAGGGAGGCAAGAAATATAAAAAGGGAACTACTACATTTCTTACAATAGTGGAAACCGATGGGCAACGATAACCAGGACAAGATCTTATGGGGGCCAAGGAAAGAGGGTCAATTCTCAGTTAAATCAACTTATGAGCTGATCAATGATGGAAGGGTGCAGGTCAATGATCCTGTGTGGAAGGTCAAGGTCCCATTGAAGAAGGTCAATGTCCCATTAAAGGTCTGCGTGTTTAACTGGTTGGCAACCAGAAATGCCACTTTAACTAGAGATATTTGGTAAGACGAAACTGGCAGGGTCCGAGTGACTGCATCATGTGTGATCAACAAAGAGAAACAGTGAACCATCTGTTCATGACTTGTCGATATGCTAGTCCATTATGAGAGGATCTCGTGCGCAGAATGGGTATCTCTACCCCACTACCAGATATGGTACATGCCACCTAGGGTTCATGGGGGGAGCTCAATGTATGCAAAAACAAAACTGAGCCTTGGGGGTTCGGGGTAGCGACCACTTGTTGGGCCATATGGCTACAAAGAAACAATAGAATTTTCAGATCCACACACATACATATCATGCATCAATATCTTCTAAATATCATAAAGGCTAATATAGTTTTTTTGGCTCATTCGACAGGTACGGTGGTAAGAAAGAAGGTTAGGGAGATGTATGGGGATGTCACTACGTCTACACACGTGGCGGATCTTGAGGCTAGGGGGGCAGAGGGTGGCGAGTGATCGTCATGACGAATATTGGATTGGCCACATACTACGGCATGCGGTCTTTTTTGGGCAGTCTCGGAGCAACCTTGCGCCGATTTTTGGGTTGTGGTGTACATATGTTTTTGTTAGGGGAACTTGTGTTTGGGAGGGTTCTCTTCTTTGGGGAGGAGAATGTGTATCATGTTCCAGCTGGTTGGGTAACATTAACTTCATACTCCACTTATTGATTGTTTGTTTCGTTAACCATCCTATTAATGGAACGCGGGTATTGACCCACCATTTATGATGATTAAAAACCCCCCCTAGGTACACGATGGGACTACTCCTTGTCTTACAGTAGACCCCATATCTTAACACTTTGTCATTGTTTGTCAGGAGAATGGAATACTATCTTGTTTTATTATTTTATTTGCAGTCATTCGTCCTAAACTTACATCATTGATGATGGCTTCCTGATTATCACAGGAGGAGCATATTGGATCTGAGGATAAAAGAACAACCAGTTGTTTGGCCAATAATGAAAACTACACTAGCTAATGGTATGGTTTCACTTTGTAACTTGCTAATCAATCGCTTTTATTTTCAAACATATTATTGTAATTTGTGAATGTCACTGACGGTCATCATATGCTTGGCACACGTGTTAGTTTTAGTATTTAAAAGAATAATTGCAAGGAATTGGTGCCATATCAGGGGAGGAGAACAAGTTTGGTACTGCTCAAAACTCTTAATTATTTAACTGAAACCAACCTCACATACAAGAAGCGACACGTCTTCATTGACACCAATATGATGCAATAATATGATTCAATAGACAAAATTGACACCAATATGATTCAATAGACAAAATTGATGCATGGAAAATCTTGAATGAATAAACTGAGATTAGAAAACGGAGCCCATATTGTATAAAATATACATTCAATTCGATTTTAAATACTAATTTCTTTATAAGGTGATGACCATTCATACAAAGAACAGTAGAGAGTGAGGACAATTTTGTTGATCTAGGAAGCTTACCAGCCACTAGTCTAAATGTCCAATCTATACCTGTAATTTGTCCTTACATTTAAATATTGATGATTATTATTTAATTACATACATTTCCCCTTTTTTGCTTGTGTAAGATCCTGTCAAAACCAAACCAACTCATCCGTCACCAGAAACACCACTCCAACTCCATTTCCTTCAGCTTTCTCTCAGATGGGCAAAAATAATTCCATCTCGACAACATATCATCTTAGCTTTCCTTCATACTTTTCTCCAATTCTCTGTCACCTCGAACGTCATTGTTTGTCCTTCTCCGCCCTCTCTTTCTAAAACATATTAACGTTTAGCATCAAGCCCTTATGGAAGAGTTCATATCCCATGAGTTAAAAAGGTTGCTATCTAAAATTTAGCTACAAGACCCATTTTATAGGTATAATAAGATGGTGTTAGTCATCTTCGTTTTAGAAAAAAACTCAATCTATAAGATTGCGGGTTAATTCATTATTTGAATTGGAGAGCGAAAAAATATCAAGCAACCATTGCCTCACCAAATTTGTGTTGGAAGAGTTATCCACACATTGATCATGACAGACTGGGGTAATACACCCTTAAAATTTACGGATACCGTCATCTATATACATACACACTAAAATATTAGAACGTAAAATGTACATGTTTCTTTAGCATGTTGATGCTCGTGCCAGTGAATTAGTAGGCAAGGGGATAGATTGTGTGAGTTGGGTCATGACACATGCTGTTAGAAAAATTAGGGTTAATATCCTGAATTTTTTCCCAAAATGACCCTATTTTTGAAAGTTTTTCCCAAACTGCCCTGCTTTTTTATTTATTTCCTAAACGCCCCACTCGCTTTTTGAAAAAACGAGTGTGGGTTAAATCCCCGCACTTTTTCAAAAAGCGAGTCTTAGGTTCCAAATTTTTAACATCTGAAGACTCGCTTTTTGAAAAAGCGTGGGGATTTAACCCACACTCGCTTTTTCAAAAAGCGAGTCTGAATCTTTTTTGCCCAGCAACACTCGCTTTTTGAAAAAGCGGAGAAAATTATCCTACACTCTCTTTTTCAAAAAGCGAGTGTCGTTGTGGACTTAAACCGCCCCTCCCAAACAGATCTCACTTTCTCTCATTTCTTTTCCTATCTTCCTCCTCCTCTTCTAACCCCGAAACCCTAACCCATCTCCCATCTCAAATTCGTCAAAGTAGCACCGAAATTTGTAGATTAATTCATAAAATTGCTTTGAAAACCTTAAACCCATCTTCCGATAGAGGTTAAAATTTTGGAATTTTGGTATACATGAAGAGAAAAGCAACTTCAACTGTTTGACCCAAGTAATCTTGTGAAGGTATGATGTTTATTGCCATTTTATTTTGTTAATTTTCTTAGGTTTTGTTTATGGGTAGATAATAACTCGTATATTGGTATAAATTAACGTAGGTATGGATTTGGAGATTCCTATTTAGTTATACTTTGAAGGTGAAATAATTCGTGATCCAAAGATTGGTTGTTGTTATAGTGTGTTGGATCCGGAAATAGTTTGGGTACCTCATACCATTACATTTGAAGAAGTAGTTGAGAAAATATATGAAGTTACTAATTGGGATAGGAATCAATGGAATGTGAAAATTTTAGCTCGATACGCAGTAGGAAGAGGAGATGGTCAGTATTTTATGACAGTGCCCGTATCTACTAATAATGCTATGAAGTCAATGATTGCTAGGACATTTGATCTCAATTGTTATTGGTCTGCATTAGAGTTATATATTCAGCAAATTCAAATTTTGAATGCTCAGCCACATGATATTCCTAGTTCAAACTTCGTAAGAGTGGTACCTACACAGCAGATGAGGTCTAACCCCGCTCAATCTGCACAACCAAATCCAGTGTCCTCACAAGAGAACACCTTCACAAATACAACAAACCCGGATTCTACTTATGTTGAGCTGTCACACCAACCTAATCCGGTTCCTGACTATGTTCCAAATGACATTGTATTTGAACTCTTTCAAAATGCAGTTATTAACAATAGCTTATTAGACGATGATGAAGAAGAGGAAGAAACAGACGATGAATTTGATGATAGTGTTGAAAATGATGACGGAGACGAAGATGATGATGTAGCAAATGTAAATCCTACGAACAACAGTTCTAATGAAGTCAGAGCTACTTATAGCTACGCCAATGTTGATGCTCATATTACCGAGGAGATGGCTCAAGGTACTAGAGTACACCCAGTTCCACAAGAGTCATCTGGTTCATCCAATGTAGACGAATTGTACGTTGGACAGGAGTTTGTAAGTAAGGAGTCGATTCAACAGGCTGTGAAGTTGTATTCTATCAAAAAATATCGTGAATTCGTAACCTTAAGATCTACACCATCACTGTACACTGTTAAATGCAAAATAGTACCTAGAAAACGTACCATTGAGGAGATCGTGCAAGGTCCCCCCGGAGTAAGTGATAGTGGCTGCCCTTGGAAGTTACGAGCAATGGTTCCAAAAGGCGGGACGAATTTTCTGGTGAAGAAGATAGTCGGGCCTCACAGTTGTACGAATTCAACGTTGAATCAGGATCACCGTAAAATTGATTACAATCTTGTTTGTCATCTGATTGTTGATGTGGTGAAAAAGGATACCGGTTTAACACCGCGGTCAATTATTGGGATTGTTAAATTACAATATAATTATCAGATTTCGTATAAGAAAGCTTGGATAGCAAAACAAAAGGCGATTGAGAGGTTGTATGGTACCTTCGAAGAAGCATACACGAAGTTGCCTTTTCTACTCATAGCAATTCAAGCAGCAAATACAGGAACCATTGTTCATTGGGATAAATATGAGTCAAGTCCTACCGAGGAAACATTCAAGGAAGTATTTTGGGCATTTGGTCCTTCGATTGAAGGTTTCAAGTCTTGCAGACCTGTTATCAGTGTTGACGGAACTCACTTGTACAGTAAGTACAAGGGTTGTTTGCTAATTGTTGTTTCTCCAGATGCGAATAATTGCTTATTTCCTTTTGCATTTGCATTGATTGATGGAGAAAGTATAAATTCGTGGACATGGTTCATGAGTTGCATCCGATATTATGTCACCGATCGCACTGAGTTGTGTGTTATCTCGGATCGTCATACTGGTATAATGTCTGCTATAGATTTACAAAATAGAGCTTGAAACGAACCTAATGCATATTACCGTTATTGTATGCATCATTTTGCTACAAATTTCTTTAGTAAATTTGGTAGCAAGGCATTGCGGAAAAGGCCAAAATTATAGCGTGTCAAAGCCAACCCAAAAAGTTCATGCCAAACTTGCTGAACTTGAAACCGTCAATGTCGAGGCAGCTAATTGGTTGAAAGAGAAGCCAGTTGGGAAATGGGCACTTTATGCAGATGAAGGTCGAAGATACGGCATAATGACTACGAACCTGTCAGAAGTCTTCAATTCAGTTTTGAAAGGCGTCCGTAGTTTGCCAGTAACTACGATAGTTGAGACGATCTTCTTACGTTTGAACTCTTATTTTACTACTCGTCGACAGGAAGCCAGTAAGCTTTTATCTGAAGGGACGCTTTTTGTTCGAAGAGTGCATGAACTGATCGATAGTCGCCGTGAGAGAAAAAACTGACATGAGGTTACAATGTTCCATCATCAACCTGGAGTTTTTTCCGTGAGAACGGGTATACGCATGGTAAGTGGAGAAAGGAAGGGTGGGAACTTGCACACTGTGAATTTGGGAACGAAAACATGCACATGTATGAAATTTCATCTATATCATATTCCATGTTCTCATGTACTAGCAGCTTGTGCATATCGTGCAATCGATCACAAGCATCTGGTTGATAAATTTTACCTTGTAACTTCATTAGCACAAACATACGCTCTCGTGTTTCATCCTATTCTAGATCCAGCATATTGGCCTATTATTGATGGACCAAAACTCGTACTTGATGCTAGTTTGCGACGTAAAAGGAAGGGCAGGCCTAGATCTACCAGAATTCGCAATGACATGGATGTGAGAGATAGGTCAAGCCGTGGTACGAGGATGAAATGTTCAAAATGTGGTTTGCAAGGACCCAATAAGCGGCGATGCACTAATAGTGGAACTCAAAACAATTAACCATTGTATGCTTGTGACTGTACTTTTTAATTTGAACTTTGTAATTGTACTAAATTATGAAGAAAGAGATTACAAAGTTTTATTTTGAAAAATCGTTTGTATCAATTCTTGATGTCAGAGTGTGATTGTTGCGTGATGAGTATTGTAATTTAATATAAAGATTTTATTTTCCTAGCCAAGACTCGCTTTCCCAAAAAGTGAGTCTTTCACATACCTCCTCGCTTTCTCAGAAAGCGAGTCTTCAGTCTGTAGGTTTTTAACAGCAGGCCCAAGACTCGCTTTCTCAGAAAGCGAGTTTGGTACAAAATAACTCGGTATTTCGGAAAGCGAGTCTTGAGTCCAGTGTTATCCAGAGATCAAGCCTTCTCTGGTTTTCGCCTAATCCACACAGTCGCTTTCTGAGAAAGCGTAGAAGTATTGACTAGGCTCGCTTTCTCAGAAAGTGAGTCTTGAGTCTGCTTGTAAACAAGCATACAAACTGAAGACACGCTTTTTGAAAAAGCGAGTCTGATTGTAAACAGCTAACTTTTTCAAAAAGCGACTGTTGAGTGGTTTGTTTTCCAGAGGCTACCTCACCTCTGGAAAATGCAAAACACAACACTCGGTTTTTGAAAAAGCGCGGTGTTTACACCCAGACTCGCTTTTTGAAAATGCAAAACACAACACTCGCTTTTTGAAAAAGCGAGTCTTGGGTCTGTATGCAGAAAACACCAACATTTGATCTCGTGGTGAGACATAAACCCTATACAATTCTCGAGCATCAGCTTCAACTCATAATTCACATCAATACCCATGTCAACACCATTCCACATTAACAAAATATTGCACACACTACAAGAAAATTTCCATATACCAACGGACACCTATAGCGACGGATCACTAAAACCGTGGGTATAGGCATCATATACCTACTGATGTTAAGTAAATTGTGGGTATAGGTATCCTATAGCTTTGGAGATTTTAATCCGTAACTATAAGTTTTACCAACAGAATAAAACACTGTGGGTATATTCCATAAATTATTTTCCCCCCAATTTTTTCATTCCCCCCCCCACCCCATCCCAAATCCCCACACGTCCATATCTCTCTCTTTCTCTCCTCTCTCTCACGCCCATCTCTCTCTTTCTCTCCTCTCTCTCTCACACCCGAATCGCCGTCGTTATTCATCCTCGTCACCGTCGTCGTTCCCCTTCCACTATCGCCGTCTCTCCTCTCTCTCTCACACCCGAATCCCCGTCGTTATTCATCCTTGTCACCGTCGTCGTTCCCCTTCCACTATCGCCGTTGCTCCTCCATCGCCACTGTCGTCTTCATTTCCACCGTCACCGTCTTCCTCTACCGCCACCCACCGCCGTCGCCCACCTCCTCCTCCACCGAAACCCTATCGCCGTTGTCCCCTGCTATCTTCAACATCCGACCTCCCTCAATCTCTCTCCGGCCCTCTCATTCCTGAACCCCGGACACCACCATCGCCCTTGCCGTCTCCCTCCCCCACCGTCGTCCTTCGTCTTAGTTCTAAAACCCTAGCCCCTTCCTCCTTCTACGGTTTCCGACATCATCAATGGCGGATTTCAAGACCTCCACTCACCGCCATAAGTGGATCTTCACCCCTCAACACCTGGTAATTTCTCTCCCATTTTCCGCAATTTCAAAAATTCAAAAAGGGGATTTTTTTGAAGAATGCCCTAATCGAATATCTTTCAAATACCACATTGCAACCTCTAATTTTTGTGTAATTAACTGCTAAGGTTTGGTAATTAGCATGTATTAGAAAGGGGATAAAAACTGCTTCACTTATATTCGAATGTTTAGTTGCTACAAATGTATAAGCATTGAGTTTTATGACCTTGTCGTTACTAACTAATGGGGTTTGTCCTTCTTTGATTGCAGTTTGAGAAGCGCGAAGTGGCGATTCAAAGAGCTATGCAAATGCTGGAGCAGGTGAATTTCTGATCTATCTATCTTTAATGATATTGATGATAAGAAGTATTATATAATTCTAGTTAGCGGTCTGGATTTTAGATAATTAGATTGAAAGTTGGCCCTTGAGCTCTAGAATGCAAATTAGTAATTTTTTTAATAGTTTTTACATAATAATTTTGATGTGCAAAGTGCCATCAAATATCTTTCCAAATTATAGTTTTTACATAATAATCAATTAGAATTATTAACGAATGTTTCGCCAATTCTTTGTGCAGGAGATAATTTCAACTCACTCTCACATCTGACAGTGTTGCATCAAGATGATTGTAAAAGACTTTTGCTTATTTAGGTCAACTATATTTATCTTTTTTATTTTCCACTTATTGCTGTGGAGGTGAGTGGGAGGATGATGGAGGCCGTGAAAGAGTGTGGTAAAGGATTGGAGAAGACGAGTAGGAGTGCTATTAGGAGAGGGTGGTTTTCTCGGTATTTGAATTCATGTTCGGATGATACCAATGCAATTTTTGCAGCGGTGACAGTTAATTTGTTGCATAAGTCATGCATGTCCGAACCGAGGTCAATCCCTTCAATGTCCATGTACCCTACTTTTGATGTTGGGGACCGTATTTTGGTAGAGAAGGTAATGAAATGTATTCAATTTGGAGAATTTGATCACCTCATTTTTTCTTATGGGTTTAGCATTCTGAGCATGCCTTTAAATTTATTATGTGATCGTAGCATTATAGAGATTATATGCCGTGTTAACTAAGAAACCAAATCTAGGAATAACTAACCTGACAGTGTTGAGTTCATTGTGTGTTATCCAACTTAAACTGTTTTCATTTTTCACTAACAAGAGTGATTCCCATAAATTAATTTGTTATTTTATGCACAGTGGTAATTGGGAAAACCAAATTGAAATGAGATTTTTTAGATTAATAGCATATATTGCATAAGTTAGGCAATCATGAAATGATATGCAGGTATTAATATCAAAATATCATATATGTACTCAAATAATATCCATTACAACTCAAATATTTGGTAGTTGCCTTGAGAACACACAAAAAGAGAAGATGCAATATAAATTATGTAATACAGGCATGCAATATCAATAAAATCACAATTCAAATAAGCACAAGTATAACTAAATCACATTATAGATAGAACTATGAAAGTATATAAGTATAATGTATCTATGGTTTACATGACTACAATATATCTATGCACTCCACCTCACAAGTCACAAGTATGCAGTAATCTTTTGGGCATTGATGTGTTTGCATGCCTTGATGTTTATACTATTGGGTCAGGTTGTATATGGTTTTGATTTGTTTAGGTTGCCAAACTGAAACCTCACTTCACTTGGACTAATACATAACGATTTTTAAGGCTGAGAAAGCTTTGAAAAATTGGTCGTTCTAGCCATCTGACAAGTTCCTCGAAGCTGCAATGGGTTTGTTTTAAGTTTCTGTGTTGAGATCTGTTTGTTTTAAATTTATGAAAAGTGATTATGTAGACAAATTCTGGGGCACATCCAGTGGTAAAATAGGGTGTTATTTTTCCCCTAATTTAGTGTCATTATTTAATATATATGTTTTAAATTGGGCTTGTGAAAATTATTACTATTCTTTGTTGCCTCATGTAGTTTACTAAAGCTGAACTCTTTCAGCTCCCACAACATGCCATTCAGAACCTTTTGTCAGCTCCACCTCCTCCCGAGTCTAATGCATTTCGTGTTGACTTTCGTTCTAGTCATGTTCATTATCTCAATAACTTGGAAGAAGATGCTATGTATAAGCGATGGCGGAGTGATCTCAACGAGGTACCCTTATTTCTTTACTTTTTTGGGTAAACATCTGTATTCAAATTGGATGAACAGAAGCAAAATGTTATATTCTTTTGTCTCTTTTAAAAGTAATATCATATATTAATGTTATTGTAGTTATTGATGCCTGTCTTCCCCGGCCAGCTTCGGTACATTCGTAAAAATTTGTTCCATGCTGTTTATGTGCTTGATCCTGCAGCTGCTTGTGGAGCTGAGGCATGCTCATCTGCATGATCTCTGCCTGATTTTCTTTCATATTCCATTTATTGTTTTAATTTTTTTGGAAGAGTGCTCAAAAGAAATCTAAAATAGGTTCTTGTTGAATTTTACACATTCAGTTTGATGATATACATAAATCTGCATGATATCTGCCTGATTTGCTTTCATATTTCATTTGTTATTTTAATATTTTTTGGAAGACTGCTCAAAAGAAATCTTAAATGTGTTAATTGTTATTGCGTAGTTACATTAGATTATAAATTTTAAAACTAATGAGGGTTCAGTATTCTCTCATGACAAATAAAATATTGCAAATTAAAATTTTGTTCTTTTTGTACCCCCACAAGGTTGTTCACAAAATGATAGGTGGTGGAAAACAAGGAACAAAATTTGTTTACACTAATATACAGTACATTGAGACTGTAAATGCTAGACACTGGATTTTTCTGGGAGGTCGTAAGGCGAGAAGGATACTAGTATATATGGGTAATTAGCCAATGTCACATTGTATAGTACTTTTGTTTAGTAAAGACTTTGTACTTCTGATAATGTGCCTTTCTAGTTAGCAAAATCACACTTTTGCTAGATATATTGTTGGCATAGTTCATTTTTCGCTGTTGAGTTAAATTGGGCTTGTGAAAATTATTACTATTCTTTGTTGCCTCATGTAGTTTACTAAAGCTGAACTCTTTCAGCTCCCTCAACATGCCATTCAGAAGCTTTTGTCAGCTCCACCTCCTCCTGAGTCTAATGCATTTCGTGTTGACTTTCGTTCTAGTCATGTTCATTATCTTAATAACTTGGAAGAAGATGCTATGTATAACCGATGGCGGAGTGATCTCAACGAGGTACCCTTATTTCTTTACTTTTTTGGGTAAACATCTGTATTCAAATTGGATGAACAGAAGCAAAATGTTATATTCTTTTGTCTCTTTTAAAATTAATATCATATATTAATGTTATTGTAGTTATTGATGCCTGTCTTCCCCGGCCAGCTTCGGTACATTCGTAAAAATTTGTTCCATGCTGTTTATGTGCTTGATCCTGCAGCCGCTTGTGGAGCTGAGGCATGCTCATCTGCTTTGTTATTGATCACTCCAAAATTTATCAAATATATTATTGATTTTCCCCTAATTTAGTGTCATTATTTAATATATATATGTTTTAAATTGATCACTCCATTTTTTTATTCACAGGTCATTATGTTGGAATCAAGGGACAGAATCGGTGGTCGAGTACACACTGACTACTCTTTTGGTTTCCCTATTGACATGGGTGCTGCATGGTAAGTTTCTTTCAATTTTTTCTTCTGATTCATTAATTTGTGCTTGTTTACTTTCTGCAATCAAATTCTGGAACTTGCAATTTCTTTAAAGCTTTTATGCTGATGTAAAATCAATACCTTAGGTTGCATGGTGTTTGCGAAGAAAATCCCCTGGCTCCCTTAATAGGGAGACTGGGTCTTCCACTTGGGATGGAGGTGAGTGAATTCAATTGTTCAAGCAAATTTTCTTGGCAGAATTGCTGCTTGCTTATCTTTTTGCTATCATTTACTATGAGTGATATGTTCCTATTTGTGATTTCCAAAGTTACCAGGACCATACTTTACACTTACAGGGAAAGAAACTAGTGCACTTGTGCCACATCTTCGTCATCCAATCTAAAACGAATTTCTACCAACAATCATTAATTGCATATATGCTATCTCTATGTACATTTTGTCAATGCTAATTCCCTGTATCATCAGTATGTGAATACCGTGGCAGTGCAACTAAAGAAGATAAAACATGCTACAATCTTTAGGAAATGTTAGATGATCTGAAGCAGAATTTTGGCTTTACTCCAAATAAAGTTGGCTTCCCACTTTGCGCAGTTGATTAATTAAACTTGATTTAGCAAAGTTTGATGGATGACAAACTATGGTCATGTTCGCATGGCATTAAGGCTTTTCAGTAGGTTCTTCCAGCTTACATTACGAAGTTTTCTTGATTAGTAATGTGATGTCTTTAATTTGCAGGACAATGAACAGTGATAATCAAGGATGCACTACTCTGCTTTGATATTAGAGTCTGATTGATTCATTTTTTTTGTGTGGCTAAATACACTACTGTCCTGATAGGAAGGGATGAGAAGATGTAATAAGCTGTAAATTTGGCATTCTTTGTTTGTGTCAAAGTTTTAGTTGATCAATCAGTATCAGATTGTAACAAGCTGTAAATTTGATTACCTGAATGAAACAATATCCCAGTATTTCCAATTTTGAGTTGATTACTGTAATGGTTATGAATCTGTGATTAAACATGATCGATGTTGATCTCTTGTAATGATTATATCTGATGATGAAGAACTAAACAAACACAATAATGAGGCTGGAATATCTCAATCAGCCTAAAATACAAAAAAAGAACTATACCAACGGAATAAACACGGTGGGTATATATTCAAATAATTGGATGTGAAAATCATCGCTAAAACCTATAGCAATGGAGTTTCAACCGTGGATATAGGAAAGCAAAAGGGGTCTTTAAAATCTATACCAACGGATACGAAACCGTGGGTATAACACCGATACCTATACCAACGGGTGGAAAAACCGTCGCTATAGGCTATAGTGACAGCATTTTGCCGTGGGTATAGCTAATTAAAAACGACGGAAAAATATGTCTGTTGGTATAGGTTTTACGGGCTATACCTACGGTTTTTTGTCTTTTACCCACGGATTTTTGCTGTCACTATATGTCAAATTCCTTGTAGTGACAACATCTCACCAAAATCCACATTTCAACACCATTCCACATTTCAACAACAACATCTCACCAAAATCAACATCTCACCAAAATCAAATTCACACAAGCACAAAATTTCACAAAACCATAAAATTAAAACACCACACTCACACACCCCATACCAAATTATGTACTTCATATATTCCATACTTCAAAACTTGAGTACAAGATTGAGATACACAATAAATCACATTAACAAATTAAAATTACAACCAATAAATCACATCAACAAAATATCAAGTCGCTTCACGGGTCCGGGGTGAAGAATGTGGGAGGTCGTCGTTGCCTCTTACCTCGTGGTGATGGAGTTTTCTGTGTCACACCGGACATTATTATCGGCTCCTCTTCCTCTTGTTGTTCTGCCCCTTCTACTGGCATCTTAGCCTCTTCAATTTCATCCTCTTGTTCTTCCTCATTTCTAGGCCGATGTGGTGATTTACGGGCGACTTTCTTCACACGAGGAGCACGTGCACTGGTCCGATGAGCGGGGGTGTTTAGGATAGCATCCAAGGTCACCCCCTCTTCCACAGCATCAGCTTGTGCACGACAGGACGTCAGCATATCACGTGCGAAGTCCTTAACCGCATCGGCGACGTTGCTACTCAACACAGTAGCACATTTTTTGCCCATACTCCAAGTCTGGGCCATCTACAAAACATAATAAGTTGAAATATTAATTGCAGTAAATGTATGCTTGTAAATCAAAATACTATAATAACTTTGATGAATTTAACAGTAATAAAAAACTTACAATCGTACGAATAGCCGATGCCTTCGGTTGAAACATAGGCAAGTGCATTGAATGTAGATCTACTGGTTCTGCTGCCGATCGACGTATCGGTACCACCACGCCTACTGGAGTCTGCCCTGTCGGAGAGATGTATCGCCTTGTCATCCTCCCATACCAATCCATATATTTCTCGTGCATAGTTTGATCAAATGGAGGAATGTTCTGAATGATTTTCTCGAACCTGTGTAGATTCCATCTCTCCACATATGTCGAGAAGCTGGCGGCCCAATTATGTTCTGATTGACGACCCATTCTAGTAATTTTATGCATGTCCGCATTAAATGGATCGGCAACCGGAATCGCCTGCTGTAGACCAAACTGTCGAAGCACTCTGTTGACATAATAGAACTCAACTGTGCTAAAGTTGATCAAAGGTACTTTGGTCAGCCAAAGATCACGCCTATACAGGGAAATGGGCGGCAGTCGAGCTGGACGCGCCTCCGTGTAGGGCATCCACATTACGCAATTATCTGCCAACCTGTCCAACTCATCACGGAAGTAGGTCAGGCACCTGTTGGGGTTGGCAGTCCAAGTAAGATTACTGGACCAGTACACACCAAGAGGAGGTAGCATGTGCTGGTCCTCGGGGAGATGGATCCAGTGGGGTGATTGCTTCCGCACTACAGGACGTCCCACGTGGATACGCTCCCAACTCCACACTTGAAGCAATATCATCGGTCCATTTATCTGCACGGAACCGAGACTACACAGGCACAAACTCCTGTAGAGGGATGCCAAGGCAGCACTATCCCAACTGTACTGATTGACTCGTCATAGATCTGCAATCAGAGGGAGGTACATCAAGGGGACAGAGTGTCCGCTGGAATTAGGGAACAACACACCTCCAAAAAGAGTCAGAATGTAGGCCCTGCAGTAGCAATGGACCTCCTCTTCAGTCGAATCATCTCTCAATCGGTCCTTGAATTTTTCCTTTAACCACTTCAACCGAATCTGTTTCCCATTAACTGCTCCAGTCTCCACTTTGACACCGAGATATTGTTCCACTAAATATGCCGGGTCGAAGTTCATTGATCCTGTCACCGCCTGCCCATCTACCGGAAGGCCGGTGAGTACTGAAACGTCCTACAACGAAACACTTATCTCCCCAACTGTAAGGTGGAAGCTGTGTGTCTCAGGGCGCCATCTCTCAAGGAGTGCTGTAAGCATTGGCCGATCGCACTTGATAGAGTTCATCAGTGCAATACCGTAGAGTCCGCAATCCCATAAGATCTAGTGGATCCATGGGTGCATAGGGAGTGGATGACCTCCACGGAATATACACTCCTTCGAATCACCTTCCCACACATCTTTAGAACGATGCTGTGACTGAAGAGTAAGAAGAGTGGGGTCGAGGGGATCTGGACCTCCAAAGGGAATATTAGATGAAGAAGGGGCCGGAGAAGAAGTACCAGCCATATTTGGGTTACTTGGGACCTGTAAAACAACAACAACATTTACATCAGCAGAGAAATATAATATTTAATTGTATGATAATGAAACAAATCTAATATAGAAAATTATAAGCTTACATTAGTACGTGAGGTACCACCACGACGACCACCATGTCCACCGCGAGGAGGAGGGCCGAAAGATGTACGTGGTCCATCGCCACGATTAGGTCTACTACTAGACCCTACCTCCACATTGCCCATCGTCCATGCCATTTTTTTAAAAATAGAGTATCCTACAACTAAAAGCAATCGTTATTAACATTACCAAAATATATAACCAAGAAATATAGAACAGATATGAACATACAATTATTAATAACTATATCCTAATTTTACCCACAAATTCTACAATTATCCACTTTTTATAACTGATACACCTCCACCTCCACCTCCACCGACAAATTCTACAAATTCTACAAATTATCTCGAAATTTTACAAATTCTACAAATCTGATACCCACAAATTATACAAATTCTACAATTATCCCGAAATTTTATCCCTATTTTTTCACAATGTCAACACTATGCATATTGTATCTCCAATAATAACAACCAATTTCTAACTAAATAATTCTAAATATATATACAACATTAAAAAATATAGAGATTGAGAAATATACTACAATCTTTGCACAAGAAGCGAACCACGACAATCACCCCCAAATCGTTCAACCCCCAATTTCAAGAACGCCACGGAAATCACCACAAAAATCGAAAGAACCAACAAAAACGAAGTGGGCAATTGAACGGGGATGAGATAATGAAGAATTTCGGAGTGATTCGACAACTAATTTGATGGGTTAAGGGCTAAAATCGAAGCTTATCGACTATGGGTTAGGGTTTTGCGAGCGAAGGAAAGAAAGAAATGAGAGAAAGTGAGATCTGTTTGGGAAAGGGGGGGGGGGGGGGGGGGGGGGGGGGTGGGGGGGGTTAAGTCCCAAACGACACTCGCTTTTTGAAAAAGCGAGTGTGGGGTAATTCCCCCCGCCTTTTCAAAAAGCGAGTGTTGCTGGGCAAAAAAGGCCCAGACTCGCTTTTTGAAAAAGCGAGTGTGGGATAATTCCCCACGCTTTTTCAAAAAGCGAGTCTTGAGAGGTTGAAAATTTGGAACCTAAGACTCGCTTTTTGAAAAAGCATGGGGAATTATCCCACACTCGCTTTTTCAAAAAGCAAGTGGGACATTTAGGGAATAAAAAAAAAAGCAGGGCAGTTTGGAAAAAACTTTCAAAAATAGGGTCATTTTAGGAAAAAAATTCTAATATCCTAAACTAAGGTGCTTGAGATATTTATCTTAGGTATCAAGATTGGAATACCTAGACTACTATCACATGCCAGTAATTATAGAATAAATACTAGTTTGGGTACTGGGTTCTCAACCCACTCAACCCGCGTTCCGATATCCATATAATTAGTACGTGTAATACACGTGTTACCTATACAATAATATTACACATAATATTATTCATATAGTGAGAATATACCTATATATCCAACACAGGCTTCATTCCCTGGTCTGGATGTAAAGACACCCTAAGGATGCGACTCCCTACAAAAACTCCTCTTGCCTGTATTTGTCAATGCCGCAAATATGAACCAAGGTGGCAACAGTTCCATACAAAAGTGTATCTCGTTTTTCTTTTTAGGCATTTATCAGTTGCTCAGTCAGTCTCTGCATTGCTGTCTCAAAGAATGCGTGAAATCTTTACTGGTCAGCTATGTGATCCAACCTTTTTCCCTGTATGAGTGTTATTCTTTAATTGAGTGCTTATCTCACTTATTGAGAAGAGTGGGTACCTCTTGTTATGCATAGTGGCTGACTAAGAGAACTTAGGCCATTAGACAAAAAATTATCTATTCAGTTTGGCCAAGTACCTGGACCCCACACTGTTATTAACTGGTGGACCTCACATGCAAAATATTTCTCTACTGATAAATAATCAACACTAGGAATGCTAAGAATATAATACTGTAGAGAAGCTCATGCAGTAGAAACAACACATTCTCATACTTCTACGAGGAAAACCAGAATTATCCCGAAATGTTACAGCATGATTATTTGAGATGTTGGAAACCTTCCCCAAATGGGCAGCTACTCCATAACCTTGTTCGTCTGTGTATTTGGCCTAAATACGCAGGTCCAACCCTACCCCAAATAATTGCGTTTCCCCAAAATCACAAACACCCCTCCCCCCCCCCGCCCCCCCCCCCCCCCCCCCCCCCCCCCCCCCCCCCAAAACCCAAAGTTTTTTTTTATTTTTTATTTAAATAAAGTGACTATAGTCACGGGTCTCATTAATGATTGTTAACGAAACATACAAAATAGTTCAGCAGAAAGAAACCCCCTTACAATCTATTACAAGATAACCTTCCCCAAAATATCGCTTGCGACAGGAAATACAATAAAATTCTCCACACATTCCGGGATTTATAGCTGAAATAGTCTTAGCTATGATCCTTCCCGCCTAGGGTCCTTGATCAACTACTGTGGTCCCTCCAGTCTGGGCTTCTTCCATGTCCCTGATTGACCTGTCCAGGCATGTATTAGAGCTTGCAATTTATGAAGTAGCATATGAAAAGAGCATGAAGTATTACGAAAGCAAAAATCATTCCTATCTAGCCATAGTGACCACAAAATTGCCCCAACAGTAGTATCCCAGAGAATTCTATATTCTATGTTAATATTAGTTGTTCTCCATTCCCCCCATACGTCATCGGTGGATGTCGGAATTGCAGTGGTGAGAAAGCCTAGACCCATGACCTCCCAAACCAACCTAGCTCTAGGACAGACGAAGAAGATGTGATTTGTGTCCTCTTCCTCCAAGTTACAGCGCTGGCACGTAGCGTCACTCAGAATCTTTCGTTTCTTAAGGTTACCCTTGGATAGGATACCGTCGTTAAGAACCAACCACAGAAAAGCTTTTACTTTAGGAGGGGCTTTAGTATTCCATATATTGCTTGCCCGTGAGTTCCTCAACCCTCCATCGTTAAGGAATCTGTACATGTTTGACACTGAAAACAATCTATTTTCCCCTATTCTCCACTCTCTGATGTCCTCCTCAGACCTGTCTAGAGACACCTCTTCTCGCAGAAACACATGAAGCCTAAGCAACTGTTCTTGTCCCTCATTGGAAAGGGTTCCCTTGAGTTCCAGCGTTAGGCCTCTGTTCCTCCAAACTTCCACTACCAAGGCATCCAACCCAAAGTTATTGACAACCTTTTGAGAGATGTAATAAGAAACTAATGAAATCTCAAATTAAGTTCTATGAGATTATTTACTTCCTTTTATTTATTTAATGAGATTATATACTTGGTGGTGGAAAGTTAGAATAACAAAACTAGAAACTTGCTTTTGTGCATGCGCACAGAGAAGAGAGAAGAATTGAAGAGCAAGTTAATTTCTTGGAGCATGGAACCATTCTGGCAGACAGTTCGACTCGTTCAGCAATCAAATACCGTGGGTGTCAGAGAGATGCCGAGCGTGATTATATGATTGATACATGTGAATAAATTCAACATCCAAACCCATCGTGTTATCAAAATAATCATGCAGTAGAAAATTAATTAATTTGCTCATGATTAGTTTTGTTAAACAAATACATAACAAAAATAAATAAAGAGTGACATGTGCTGCGCATACCATTTACATGAAAGTTACGTGAGGAAGTTGTTCTTTCTCCAGTACTATTTCCGCCTCCATTGACCATGCAGTTGAGCAAAGACGTGGGGATACCCTTCTAGATGTGCGTAGTTGTAATGGTTACTTATCTAGTATCTAATAGATAGCGTGGATGGCATTACTATGCTGAAGGGTTATGTACATATCTTAGATACTTGGTTCATTTACGGTCTTCATTAATATCAAAAAGGAAAAAAAAAAATTGCTAGGGAAGTGCGAGGAGCCTTCTTGTCGACGACTGATGAGAGGGAGAGAGTGGGTGTTTGTGTTTTGTTTTTCTTCTGAACTTTGTATGAGTTGCATATCACTGTCGGAGGAATCAAAATCCAACACCCAATTTGTTTCTTGTCAATATTTCTGCGTTTAATTTAATGTTTAATCCAACCAAGGGGACCACTCTCTCTTACAGTACGTAGACCACACATCTTAATTAACACCTTGTCTTTATTTATCCTGATTCGTGAGAGTGAATCTTATTGAAAGATAAAATAAAAATGATAGTGAAATTCTGTGTTGTTTATTTATTTTCTTATGGACCATTCATCCTTGACTTTCTGATTGTCACAGGATTGGATGTCTAGCAGCAAAAAAAATACAAGTTGTTTGGCTAAATGAAGACCTACTCTCCAATGGTATAATTCTCATATTAACTTGGTAATGATATAATTTTATTTTCAGTTTTACCATGTCGAGCATGTCATTGATGTTCATTATATGCTCGGCACACATCAGTTTTACCATTTCCTTCACTACTTTAGGTGGCATACTCCTATTGGAGAGTTCTCCCACCTACTCTATCACCCCCTACCTATTGGAGTGTGTCACCTAAGGTAGTGAAAAGAAATGTAGTGAAATTGGTAGTGGCTCTAGCATTACTCTTTTCAAAAACATTGTTTATGTTTCCAAAACTTGATCATTACCGGTAGTTTTTAATGTTCATGTATAGAATTCTGCGTTATATCAGGGGTGGATAAAATCCTGATAGTGTATGTGCTCAGAACTCAACTATTTAACTGAAATCGACCTATACATACAGAATTTTTTCCCAAAACGCCCCATTTTTGCAAAGTATTTCCCAAACCGCCCTACTTTTTTCTTTAATTCCCAAAGCGCCCCACTCGGTCTCTCAAAGACCGAGTCTAGTGCAAATAGACTCGGTCTTTGAAAGACCGAGTCTTGCGCTTTGAAAATTCAAAGAGCAAGACTCGGTCTTCCAAAGACCGAGTCTATTTGCACTAGACTCGGTCTTTGGAAGACCGAGTCTTCACTCTGTGCGTTTTTATAATCGCAGATCCCCTTTCTTTCTTCTTCTTCACTTTCGATTGTTTTTTCTTTCGCTCTTTCCCTCAACAAATCCGTCGCACTCTCTCATTTTCCGTTCGATTACTCTCGAAATCGAATCTTGAACTTCCCAAAACCAATTACTTTCTAATTCATTTTCGATTTTACCAAATCCTATTCCCCAAAATCGATTTTTTCTTTAAACCCTAAACCCCGAATACCCATAATTGGAAGATTTCGGTTGTACTGGTCAAGCTCTTCTTGCCAATTTCGTCTTCGTCTTCGGATTCTCCCACTTGTTAGGTATATTTCTGAAGCATTTCCTAAGTCCATGTGTTGATGCTATTGCCAATTTCTTGTTAGTGTTGATGCTATTGCTTAAGAAATTACTTGTTAGTGTTGATGCTATTGTGAAGTTGTTGAATTTGTTAGGTTATGTATAGCGATATTGCTGTATTGTTAGGTTATGTATAGCGATATTTCTGAAGCATTAGAGGTGTGAGTTGATGTAGTTTGAGTTTGATTTTTGGTGTTGCTGATGGTTCAATTTATAGTTATTGATTAGGGTTTTGACGATAGTTTTGACAAAGGGGAAACTTTGTTAGGCCGGCCCCTATTTGATTGTGATTTTTGATGTCAGGCTTTGGCTTAAACACCAAATCATTGACCTTTTGTTTGATAAAAGAGTTACTACTTGGAGAATCAAATATGTTGAGTATGATCTGAAAAGTTAAATGGAATTAGACAAAAAAATCATGTCAAATGAGGGTTGATTATTTCCTAGTTAAAATTTCCTTTTATTATAAGCAGTTGCTGATGAAAATTTCATAATTTCAAAGTTTGAACTTTCTTCATTTCTGGAATTGGTCCATTTCTGATAATCTAGGTTGATGACGAGGTAGTTTTACTATTTCAACAATGAAAGTTCTGATGAAAATTTTTCCTTCAATCATTGCGTCAGAGCTATTTTTTAAACATTAATTTGATGATCAATTCTTGTTCTTGATAAGCGATTCTTGTTAGATAAAGTCCCTCATTAATCATTTTTGTCATTTTAATTTTCAACTGTCTCGCCTGCAGTATCATCTAAACCAAGCCCATAAAATGTTTCCAATACCACGAACAAATATATATAATTTTTACTTAGACAACGTATATATAGTTTACAGTTTTGCACAAAGTGAATTTCCTATATGAAGTTGAAAATAAAATGATAAACACATAGCAAACAACAACACAGCAATATCGCTATCCTATAAGAAATTACTTGTTAGGTTGGTGTTGAATTTAGTTTTTTAGAATTTTATAGAGTCTAGGTTATGTATAGAATTTGTTGAATTTGTTATACTCTAGTGTTTTGCTAAAATTAGAGAATGAACGGCTTTGTTATATATAATTTGTTTTTATATCTAGCTTTTGTGTAGTTAATAACATTTTTGTTGAACTTGTAGGATTTGTAGTCTACTTTAAATGGCACGCACAAGGGGTAACATGGAGGTAGGAGAAAGTAGTAGACCTCCACGTAATCGCGGTGGACGTGATCGTGGTCGTGGTCGTCGTGGTGGTCGTGCTTCTACCGATGCTACTAATGTAAGTAATTAAATGTTGATTCTAATAGAATTGTATTATATTTTTCGGTCTACTGATGTAAATGTTATTGTTATATAGGTTGAATTCAATCCAAATGAGGCGGGCCCTTCGTCTTCATACATCCCTCCTGCAGGCCCCGGACCACTCGACCCTTCACTTCTCACTCTCCAGCCGATGCATCGATCGCAGTATGTTTGGAACAACGAGGCTACGGAGTGCCGTTTTAGGACTGGGCACCCGCTACCTGCGCACCCACGCATACACGAGTTGCTTAGAGATTGTGGGTTCTACGGAATTTCCATGATGACATCCATCAAGTGCGATCGTCCACTTCTCGAAGCACTGCTTGAACGATGGAGGCCCGAGACACACTCATTTCACCTGCCAGTCGGGGAGATGACGGTGACTTTACAAGACGTTGCTATACTAACCGGGCTTCCAATCGATGGAGAGGCAGTGACAGGATCGATGGACTTCGATCCCGTGTATCTCGTGGAGGAGTTTCTAGGGGTTGCAGTGGAAGCTGGCGCGATAAATGGGAAATTTATCCGCCTAAAGTGGTTGAAGGATACCTTCAAAAATAGATTGAATGACGCTTCAACTGCAGCGGAGGTGGAGTGCTACTTTAGGGCATATGTTCTAACGCTATTCGGCACGGTCCTGTTTCCAAACTCAACCGGGAATACCGTAGCACTGATGTTCTTGCCCCTAATCGCCGATATAGGTAGGATCCGCCGTTTCAGTTGGGGCAGTGCAATTCTATCGGCACTGTATCGGAGTCTGTGTCTGTGCAGTATAGGTTCGAACCAGATGAATGGACCTCTAATTCTACTGCAGATATGGAGTTGGGAACGGATTCACGTAGGTAGGCCCGTAGTACGGATCCAGTCCCAACATTGGAGAGTTCTTTCTGAAGATATAGACATGCTACCTCCGATTGGTGTGTATTGGACAGGAAAACTGACATGGACGGCCAACCCCAACAGGTGCTTGACATACTATCGCGACGAGTTGGACAGGTTGGCCGCCGACTGTGTGGTGTGGACCCCGTACACAGAGGAGCGATTGATTCGGCTGCCACCGATCTGTACGTTCAGGCGTAATTTGTGGCTCACGAGAGCACCTCTAATCAACTTCGGGGTTGTTGAGTTCTACTACCCCGATAGGGTCTTACGACAGTTTGGTCTGCACCAGGGGATTCCAGTTACCGTGCCATTCAATGCCGAGATGCATAACATCACTGGAATGGGCCGTACACCGGGACACAACTGGGCCACTTGCTTCTTCGAATACGTTCAGAGATGGAACATTAACCGTTTCGAAGAAATCATCGTTGACACCCCACCTTTTGACCTCTCCTTGCATGGTGTGTACTTGTCTTGGTACGAGAGAGTCACTAGACGGTTCATTTCCCCACCGTTGCAGGCTCCTGCCGGAGTCGTTGTACCGATACGTCGACCAGGAACCGAACCAGTAGATGAGCATTCGGTGAGGTTGCCGATGTACCAACCAAAGGGATCCGCTATTCGTGGCTTTGTAAGTTTTAATGTTTTGTTTTAAATTTTCAAAATTTATATATCGATATGTTTTTATATATTTATGTGCATCTAATTCAATCTTTCATGTTTCTCAGTTGGCCCAGACTTGGTCCCTTGCCAAGAAATGTGCGCATATGCTAAATAGCAACATCGCCGATCAGACGAAGGTTACTGTACGGGAGATGTTATCGTGTTGCCGTGCACAAGCTGATCTTGTGGGGGAGGGCGCAACATTAGATGCGATACTTAGGACCCCCACACATCGAACCGGCGGTCGTACCGGTCAACGACGAAAGAGAACTGTTCATAGGCCGCCACCCCAACCTCGGAGTGATTCGGAACACGAACAAGAAGCAGACCCTGATATTGAGGCACAAGGTGATGAAGAACAGTTCGTTGGGGATGAGATTGAAGAAGAGCCGGAGATCCCGTTGTCTGCACTGACACAGGCAACTCCCCAGCGTCGTAGACGACACAGAAGACCCCCAGATTACTTCACACCGGACCCTTGATGTAATAATTCTAATTATTTTGATTTTGTAGTTTTTTTAATGTAGTATTTTCAATGTAGTATTCTTAATGTAGTATTTGTTAATGTAGATTTTTTTAATGTAGTTTTTTTATTTTTTTAACTTGGTTGCTGATCTTGTAGCTGTGTTGATGTAGTATTTTTGAATGTTGAGTTGAGTATGGATGTTGAGTTTGGATGTTGAGTGTGGATGTTGAGTTTGGATGTTGAGTGTGGATGTTGAGTTTGGATGTGTAGATTTCTGAGTTTGGATGTGTGAAATTTGAGAAAGAAGCTCAATATTACTAGCTCAATATTTCTGAGAAAGAAGCTCAAATTTGAGAAAGAAGCTCAAGATTTGTGAGTTTGGATGTGTGAAATTTGAAATTTGTGAGTTTGGATGTGTGAGTTTGGATGTGTGATGTGTGAAATTTGAGAAAAAATCACACAGCCTTAAGGGTCGGTCTTCCAAAGACCGAGCTCAATATTACTAGACTCGGTCTTTGGAAGACCGAGTCTTGAAGCTGATTGCAAAACTTCACAATCAGCTTCAAGACTCGGTCTTCCGAAGACCGAGTCTAGTAATATTGAGCTCGGTCTTTGGAAGACCGTTTGTTGCGTTCAATCACTTACAGAGCCTCGCTTGATTCTGGAAGTGAGAAATAGTCAACAGTCGGTCTTCCAAAGACCGAGCTTAATATTACTAGACTCGGTCTTCGGAAGACCGAGTCTTGAAGCTGATTGTGAAGTTTTGCAATCAGCTTCAAGACTCGGTCTTCCAAAGACCGAGTCTAGTAATATTGAGCTCGGTCTTTGGAAGACCGTTTGTTGTGTTCAATCACTTACAGAGCCTCGCTTGATTCTGGAAGTGAGAAATAGTCAACAGTCGGTCTTCCAAAGACCGAGCTCAATATTACTAGACTCGGTCTTCGGAAGACCGAGTCTTGAAGCTGATTGCAAAACTTCACAATCAGCTTCAAGACTCGGTCTTCCAAAGACCGAGTCTAGTAATATTGAGCTCGGTCTTTGGAAGACCGACCCTTAAGGCTGTGTGTTTTTTTTTGGTATCAGCCATATGGTTCTTTCAAAAATTTCACAACCTTCTTTCAAACAAGCTTCAGAAGCTTCTTTCAAATATGAACACATCCAACTTCACAAAGAAACTCAACATACACCCATACCACATCCAACTTCACAAAAAAACTCAACAAAAAGCCACAAATATACATCGCAACTTGAACTTCTCAACAACAATCTTCACAAACAAACACATCCACGCTTGTAAAAAGCACAAACAAACAAGAACATCTTCACACACAAACAACTATTACAAACGACTATTACAAACAAACACATCCATGCTCAGTTCGAAATAAATATTACAAACACAATAGGAAAAACAAAATGAAATTTCAATTGTTTTGAGATGCTGTGTTAGTACATCGACGCTTGTTATGGCCTTCCAACCCGCATCTTGAACATTTCATTCTTGTACCCCTGCTAGAACTATCTCTCACATCCATATCGTTGCGTATTCTCGTGGATTTAGGCCGGCCTTTCCGTGAACGTCGCAAACTAGAATCTGGTACAAGTCGTGGACCGTCGATAGTAGGCCAATATGCTTCATCTAGAATAGGACTGAACACAGGAGCCCAAGTATTTGCCAATGACGTGATAAGGTAAAATTTATCAACATAAGGCTTGTGATCGATTGCACGATATGCACAGGCTGCCATTACATGAGAGCAGGGAATATGATATAGATGAAACTTCATACATGTGCATGTTTTCGTACCCAAATTCACGGTGTGCAAGTTCCCACCCTTCCGTTCTCCATTTACCATGCGTATACCAGTTTTGACGGAAAAAATTCCAGGCTGATGATGAAACATTGTGACCACATGTTGATTTGCTCTTTCACGGCGAATATCAATTAAATCTTGTACTCGTTTAGCAAAAATTTTCCCTTCACATAATAGCTTATTAGCTTCCTGTCGACGAGTAGTAAAGTAAGAGTTGAGACGTAAAAAAATCGTCTCAACTATTGCAGTTACTGGTAAACTACGGACTCCTTTAAGTACTGAATTGAAGCATTCTGACAGGTTCGTAGTCATCATTCCATATCGTCGACCTTCATCTGCATAAAGTGCCCATTTCTGAACCGGTTTCTCTTTCAACCAGTTAGCCGCCTCGACATTGACGGTTTCAAGTTCGGCGAGTTTGGCCATGAACTTTTTGGGTTGGTGCTGACAAGCTATACTTTTGGCCTTCTTGCGCAATGCTTTGCTACCAAATTTACTAAAAAAATTTGTGGCAAAATGACGCATGCAATAACGATGAAATCCATTCGGTTCGTTCCAAGAACCGTTTTGCAAATCCATAGCAGACAATATACCAGCATGACGATCCGAGATAACACACAACTCAGTGCGATCGGTGACATAATGCCGGACGCAAGTCATAAACCAAGTCCACGTGTTTATACTCTCTCCATCAACCAATGCAAATGCAAAAGGAAATAAGCAACCATTCGCATCCGGGGAAACAGCAATTAGCAAACAACCCTTGTACTTACCGTACAAGTGAGTTCCATCTACACTAATAACCGGTCTGCAAGACTTGAAACCTTCAATCGAAGGACCAAATGCCCAAAATACTCCCTTGAATGTTTCCTCGCCGGGGCTAGACACAAATTTATCCCAGTGGACAATGGTACCTGGATTTGCTGATTGAATTGCTGTTAGTAGAAAAGGCAACTTCGTGTATGCTTCTTCGAATGTACCGTACAACCTCTCAATTGCCTTTTGTTTTGCTTTCCAAGCTTTCTTATATGAAATCTGATAATTATATTCTATTTTCACAATCTCAATAATTACCCCCGGTGATACAGCAATATCCTTCTTCACCACACCCACAATCAAATTACTAACAAGGTTAGCATCAATTTTACAGTGGTCTTGATTCAACGTGGGATTCGTACAAGTATGAGGGCCAACTATCTTCTTCACCACAAAATTTCTCCCTCCTTTTGGAACAATAGCTCGTAATCTCCAAGGGCATCCACCATCACTTACTTCTGGGGGACCTTGTACGATCTCCTCTATTGTACGTTTTCTAGGTGCCATTTTACATTTAACAGTGTAAAGTGACGGTGATGTTTTCAATGTGACAAATTCCCGATGTTTCTTGATATTATACACCTTCACAGCATGCAGAAGGGAGTCTTTACTAACAAACTCCTGTCCAACGTAGAATTCGTCTACATTGGATGAACCAGAAGACTCTTGTGGAAATGGGGGTACTCTAGCAGCTTCAGCCATCTCCTCCGTAACATGAGCGCTAACATTAGCATACCTATCAGTAGCTCTCACTTCGTTAGAACTATTGTTCGAAGGATTTACATTAGCTACATCATCATCTTCTTCTCCATCATCACTTTCCAGACTTTCATCATCGTCTGTTTCTTCCTCTTCTTCATCATCATCTAATAAACTGTTGTTAATCACTGCATTTTGAAAGAGTTCAAACATACTGTCATTTGGAACAGAGTCAGGAACCGGGCTTGGTTGGCGTGGCAGCTCAACATTTACAGAATCCGGAATTGTTGTATTTGTGAAGGTGTTCTCTTGTGAGGATACCGGATTTGGTTGTGAAGATTGATCGGGGTTAGGTCTCGACTGCTGTGTAGGTACTACCCGTATGAAGCTTGCACTAGGGATATCATGTGGCTGAGCATTTACAACTCGAATTTGCTGAATATATAACTCTAATACAGACCAAACACAATTCGGATCAAATGTCCTAGCAATCAATGACTTCAGCGAATTATCAGTAGGTACGGGCACTGTCATAAAAAACTGAACACCTCCTCTTCCAGCTGCGTATCGAGCTAAAATTTTTACATTCCATTCATTCCTATCCCAATTAGTAACTTCATAGATTTTCTCAACTAGTTCTTCAAATGTAATGGTACGGGGTACCCAAACTATTTCCGGTTCCAAATGACTATAACAACAACCAATCTTTGGATCACGAATAATTTCACCACCAAAGTATAACCAAATAGGAATCTCAAGATCCATACCTACGTATATTTATTAAAATACGCGAGTTATTATCTAACCACAAACAAAATCTATACCAAAATTCAGAAAATTAAAGGCCAATATTCATCATACCTTCACAAGCGTCAAGGATAGAGCCGTAGATATTTCGGTAAAAGAGTTGAAGTTGCTATCCGCTTCTATTTTAGCAAAAAAACAAAAAAATTGATCTTTCAAAATAAGGGTTTTGGGATATTATAGTGGAGATCGTTAGAGGGTTAGGAAGATATTGTTATATATATTTAGATTAAGATTAGATTTTGAGAAGTAGGAGGTCGCCCTAGATTTAGGAAGATGGGTTAGAGAAATAGAATAGGTTAAAGTCCAGAAGAAGAAGAAGAAAGAAAGGGGATCTGCGATTATAAAAACGCACAGAGTGAAGACTCGGTCTTCCAAAGACCGAGTCTAGTGCAAATAGACTCGGTCTTTGGAAGACCGAGTCTTGCTCTTTGAATTTTCAAAGCGCAAGACTCGGTCTTTCAAAGACCGAGTCTATTTGCACTAGACTCGGTCTTTGGAAGACCGAGTGGGGCGCTTTGGGAATTAAAAAAAAAAGTAGGGCGGTTTGGGAAATACTTTGCAAAAATGGGGCGTTTTGGGAAAAAATTCATACATACATGAAGTAAAACATCCACTCTGACATGAGTTCGATGCAATGGACAAATTGACGCATGTAAGATCCTGAACCAGTAAACATATATCATGTAGAATGCATGTTCGATTCGATCGATTTTGAAGTATAAGTGTATGTATAAGGTGATGACTAGTTATGCAAAATTTGTCATCACAAACGTCACTCCCAAATGCATTTCCCCCGTTTTTTTTTTTTTTTCTTTCAAACTGGCAAGAAGGATTCCAATTTGACAACATAGTATATATTTCTTCTCTCCTTCATGCACTTCACCCGTTATCCGTCACGTTGAACGTCATCGCATTCCCCCTTCCCCTCTCTCTCTCTCTCTCTCTCTCTCTCTATATCTATAAATACATTCAACCTCCATGTCAGCAACTCACACATTAATCCCCAAGATTCTTTTCAGAATACACACAGTAAAATCAACAACGTACACTTGTAATTCAGAATTAATCAATCAGAAGATCAGTTCCAACAATGGTCGCAAAGCAACAGCACATCCTCATAGTGACTTATCCTGCTCAAGGTCACATCAACCCTGCCCTCCACCTTGCCAACCGCTTAGGCCGAACCACTGGAGCCCGTGTCACATTCTCCACTGCTTTCTCTGCAGACTTTAACCTGATCACTTCCTCTAACGAAGAAGAAGTTGACGACGACGATAACCCCATTGCCTTTGTCCCTTTCACTGATGGCTTCGACAAAGGGTTCAAAATAGGCTTCAATAATGTAAAGACCTATGTCTCCCAATCAAAACTCCTTGGATCTGCCTCGCTCTCTTCCATCATTGATGACCTTGATTCTCGTGGCCAACCTGTGACGTGCGTGATCTACACATTCGCGGTATCTTGGGCCGCTGATGTAGCAAGCCAGCATGGCATTCCTTTTGCACACTACTGGATCCAACCTGCTACTGTCTTCTCTATCTATTACCATTATTTTCATGGTTACGACTCACTCGTAGCTGAACATTGCTGCAACGATCTTTCGTCTGTAGTTCAATTACCGGGTCTGCAGCCAATGCACCTTCACGACCTACCATCGTTCATAACAGCACCCTTGACTCCTGATGATCCCTCATTCGTTGTGCTCAATGCTATAAAAGAAGCACTTTTGACTATAGATGGGATACAGTTAACAAACAAGAAGACAAAGGTTTTGGTGAACACTTTTGATGAGCTAGAACCTGAGGCACTTAGGGCTGTCCCCAACTTGGAGTTGATCGGAGTAGGTCCAATTTTGCCATCTTTTCCTACACATAGTAAGACCTCCTCTGGTTTCGATCTGTTCAAGCCCGATGAGAAGGGTTACATTGAGTGGCTAGACTCCAAGCCAAAGAAATCAGTAGTGTATGTATCGTTCGGGAGTTTATCAGTACTACAAAAGCAACAAATGGAGGAGATTTTGAATGGCTTGAAGGCAAGCCGTAGGCCATATTTATGGGTGGTTCGGAAAGACAGTCGAAATGAAGAGGTCGTGTTAGAGGATGATGAGAATGGCATGGTGGTCGAGTGGTGCTCACAAGTGAGAGTGTTGACTCATCCTTCGGTAGGGTGCTTTGTGACACACTGTGGGTGGAATTCGACAATGGAGAGCTTGGTTTGTGGAGTGCCAACTATAGCGGTCCCTCAGTGGACGGACCAGGGGACGAACGCGATGCTGGTGGAGAAGTCATGGGGAACAGGAGTTAGGGGGGAGATTAATGGAGAAAAGGTGCTGGAAGGGGATGAGTTGGAGAGGTGTTTGGAAGTGGTGATGGGCGAAGGAGAGAGGGGTGTGGAGATCAGGAGGAAAGCCGAGATGTGGAAAGAGAAGGCAAAGGATGCTGTTCGTCAAGGCGGATCATCCGATCGGAATCTGAAGTCATTTTTAGATGAGATCAGATTTTGATCATTAGTATCACTAGCTAGATGTGTTTGTTAATTCCGTCAAGGATCGATTAGTGCAATTTAGTCTGTTCTTAGGGCAAGATTCAAAAAATCAGCATAATAGTAGTGTATTGATGTATTATTTTCGTTTTTGAGTGCATATATATATACATATATAAACAAAAAGTCTGTTTGTATCAGAAGATTGAGTTGGTTCTGTAGCTAATAGTTTTTTAAGGTTTTGTAAAGAGGGGGGGGGGGGGGGGGGGGGGGGCGGTTACACTATAAAAATAGGAAACAGAGCGTTTGATGAATATACCCTTTGCATGCATGTCCTCTAAATAGAGATTCATGCAGCCGGTGTGCAATCCGAAGAAGTAGGTGCCCCCCAAAATCTAAATCCTGTCATGGTATGGTATGGCCATAAGAAGGTGAATCATGTTAATTATACTACTAATAGTATATACTATATAGTATCACTGTGTTTGAGAGAATGATGGTCGTAGATACTGCAAATTTCAGAAAAGGTAGAAAAGGAATCAGAGTATCAAACATTACTAACAGTGAGATGTCTTAGTAGTTTCTTGCATTTTTTCCACACAAGCCCCCCACAAAAATTCAAATTCTGTATAAATCCTTCACAAATTGCTATCATCATATTAATCATTTGATCCACCTCAAAGGTGATAAAAAGTGATCAATATGAGACCCAAATTCAGCATAATGGAAATTCTAATCCATTGAACCAATTTTGTGGAAAATTTTGAAGTGAAATGGTTTATAAGAGACTAAGATTGGGAGGGTATAAATACTATTTTGAGAGAATTAAACGGCTCTGATTGATCACCTTTATTCAAGTTATCACCTTTATTCAAGTTGATTGAAGGACGAATTTAAAATAGCTATTTGGGGCTGACTTCTATGAAATTTCGATATTTGTTGGGGACGTGTGTAAAAAAAAATCTTGGTTTCTTACTACGACCTATCTTATACATAGTTCCTTTCGGACCATTTATCTTATGATATTTTTCTACTAAGGTAAATGAAGACTACATAAGATAGTATGAGGAAAGGGTTGTTCATGAATGTAATTAAGCCAGGTGAAGGATATCCTCTCTTGTGCTTGTCCATAGCTGTCAAATATAGTATGAGCCTATGAGGAAAGTGATACATATCATATATCGTTTCTCTAGAATCTTGTATGACATAATTATCGTCTATCGTCTCATAAAATAAGTGAATGCATGTCCAAACGTTAAATAAAAATTGATGCATCAGTACATGTGATGATAATTTATTAAAATATTGGTAAATCTAAGACTTTAGAGGGGCATAAGGATATGTTGCTACTTCTGAAGTCATCAAAGATTCTTAAAAACACTGAGCATGTGTCCTTTAATTGTGATCCTTAATTCCTGAGAATATACTAGTAATGTATTACTGGTCATGTACTAGTACTGTCTACACTACTACATACTACTACAAAAGTTGTTGGATGTGTATTACAATGTTATTGGTGTAAACATGTTACATGTAATAATTGGTCACACACATATATATACACACATATATAGGACTATGATCTGGTGAGAACTCTTTTGTTGAAAACAACGTGATAACTTTTTATGGGGACATTAGTTGAAAAATCCGAACCGTTTATTTTGATTAACATGTTTAAATTAGTTAAAGGACGGGAGATCAAGACTTTTGAGATTTGTTTCTACATGCATTAAAAAATGTTTCAAATTCTATGGCTAAATATCGATGTTTTTTATAATGACATGATAGATGGACAAATAAATTTCAACTGACTTAATTTTACATTTGTTAACTAATTTAGTCATTCTAATTAATGTGAACGGTTCGAATCATCCATGTGATGACTGTGCAAGGAGTTCACACGAAGCTTATCGTGAGAATGGTTCTCTTCGGACCCCCCCACCTCGCCCCAATATATTTATATGGAAATTTTTCAAGAGAGGTCGGATCTTTCCTTAAGATAGGAGACCTCACCATGGTGGGGGCATCCTATGAGTGATCCGAACCGTTCATCTTATTCTAAATACATAACATAGTCTAATTATGTGAAATCAAGTCATTTGAACTCTATTTTCCCTTGCATCATTTCATTATAAGAAATAAAGATGTTTAAGCCGCACAATTTCGTAACGTTTTAGTTGAATGGGTAAACGGATTTCAAAAGAATTAATTCCGCATTCTTAGACTAATTTAAACATTTCTAACAAAATGAACGGTTCAAATATATCATAGGATTTCTTCATGATGAAGGCCAGATAGCCTTGGGCTCTCCCATCTTATTGAGAGCACAAACATCTCTTGAAGATTTCCCTATATATAGAGAGAGATAGAGAGTTGGACTACTGATGTGGCTAAAAATGGGGGTTAATCGGAACCTTCCAAATTGGGCACGAATCTTGAAGCCCAAGGGTAAAATGGTGATTTCCCCCACAAATAGGGTCTGAGATGGGTACTGGGTCTCCCCGATATAGACCCAATAACCCACAAACGGACCCGCTTCAATCGGGCACGGGTTTCAACCAGCAATAAAGCCCGATCAGAGGGATAGAATTAGGATCCCTGATTAGATCCTAATCAACGGTCCTGATTCATGCCTATCCCTCCACTGGGAATTAGGGATTACATTCCTAATCTGTTTACAAGGAGAATATTCCTTATCAGATCACGGGGATTACATTCCTAATTCGTTCCCTAAGGCGCCTATAAATACCCCCCATCCATCTCCATTAAGAGGTAATCAATCTTTCACCAGTTTTAGCGCTCTTTCATAGTCTGCCAGATTACTGACTTGAGCGTCGGAGGGTGCGTCGCCGGGAACAACCCCGGTGTCTCGCACTTTTTGCAGGTGCACGGCAGGAACGAAGATTAAAGCCCGACGGAACAGGTATACAGGTTTGCTATTCAGTTTCCCTAAGAATCCACAAATTCTATCTGTTTGCCCCGACACCAAAATTAGCGGCAACAGATTGGCGCCGTCTGTGGGAAGCTAACGAATAGAGACCTGTCCTCTCCCCCGAATACAAGTCCTCTCCAGCCATGCCACCTCGAAAAGTCAGGTCAAGGGGGTCCAACCGAGGACCCAACCCTGATCAGCAGCAAGAAGTTCCCAACAATCCTGCTCAACAACAAGGGCAGCTTCCCCCTACGGCGGAAGACCCGCCCCAACAAGACCTTCCTCCTCCTAATCAAACACCCCCGAAGGGTCCTAACCCTAAAAAACAGCCTCTTCACCAGGAGCCCGTCTCCATCCACAACGCCTCTACGGACTCCATGGCCTCCTATCACCCCCGAGCCTCTGGTCGCCACAATACCGCCCTCAACCGCCAGAGAGATGACGATCTCCGCCGCCACCTGGATGAAAAGCGGGCCCGAGAGGGAGCCTCCCGCCAACACCATCCGGGCGAGCGATCTCCTCACCACCGGTACCACAGGTCCCCCGTCCGCAGAGGGAGGAAAGAGTCCCCCGATCATTACCGAAGAAGGCACTCCCCCGCAGGTCGGCAACAGCCCAGGAACAATGAGGCACCAATTACCCGTGCCGAGTTCCAGCAGTTCCAAGCGACCGTCCTGCAGGCTCTCAACCTCCGTCAAAACCCTAATAAGCCAAAGGCCCCGTCCCCTCCTCCGGTCCGAAGCCCTCGCCGACGGTCCCCATCTCCTCGTCCTGCTCCTAGCAACTCCCGGCGTACCCCAAGTCCTCGTCGCTCCCGAAGTTACCATCGCCGTAGCCCCCGCTCTCCCTCATACGAAGACGAGTCTAGGGGCTCGGCTGATTACCGTCGGAGGAATGACACCATGTACCGTCGTATTCATGAAGTAGAGAGGCGCCTGGGCCAGATAGACCGAGAAGAGGAGCTTAGGGGGAGGACCCTACGTCCTAGCCGACCCCCTTTCTCCCGAACCATAGTGGATGCGCCAGTCCCGTTTGGCTTCAAACCTCCCCAATTTGAAACTTACACCGGGGAGACCGACCCAGTTGACCACATCGAGAGCTTTAAGACCTTGATGCTTCTCCACCAAGCCTCCGATGCCCTCCTCTGCAAAACCTTCCCCGCGACTCTCAAGGGACCAGCTCGAGAGTGGTATTCTCGCCTTGCCCCCTCCTCAATATTCTCCTTCGAGCAGTTCGAAACCCTCTTCGTCACACATTTCGTGAGCAGCCGCAGAGCCGAGAAAACCAGCATCTCCCTATTGCACCTCCACCAAAAGAAGGGGGAGAAATTGAGAGACTATGTGAAGAGGTTCACAGCTGAAGCCAGGTCTATAGCATCCCTCGACCAGTCGGTAGCTACGGCAGCATTTCAATCTAATGTCCTCAATTCCAACCTCCGCTCCTCCCTCGCCAAGAAGCCTCCGCAGAACTTTTCCGACCTCCTCCTTCGCAGTGAAAAGTATATCCAGGCCGAAGAGGCCGAGCAGCTACCCAACTGGGAGGGGTCCTCCTCCCGGTTTAAGAGGAAGGCGACAGAAAAGGAAGGAGCCAAGAAGCTCCAAAAGGACAATGCCGGCCAGCGCCGAACTCCCCCCGGGTTCGAGAAGTTCACTCCCCTCACCACTGACGTCTCAACCATTTTGATGGAGGTCGAGAAGGAGGGTATCATCCCCCCTGCTCCAAGGATGAACACCCCCGCCAAAAGAAGAGATAAAGAGAAATGGTGCCGTTATCATCGGGACCATGGGCATGACACCAGCGATTGTCGTGCCCTAAAGAACGAGATTGAAGCCCTTATCCAGAGAGGGCAGCTGACTAGGTTCGTAAGAAAGGATCGAGCCGAACTTCCTCCCCCGTCTCGGGGGGCTAACAAACGTCCGGAACGAGAAGAGACGCCAGACTTTGAGGAAGAGCGAGTCCTCCACCTCATTCACGGGGGCCCAATGGGGGGCTCCTCAAACTCCTCTCGGAAGGCATTTATAAGAGAAGTCAACTCGGTCCGAACCACCCCTCCTCCCAAAGGCCTCGGAGTGCCAGTCACGTTCTCCGACGAAGATCTTGAAGGAGTTCGTACCCCACATTGTGACGCACTCGTCATTAGCCTCCACATGGCAAATTTCAAAGTGGAAAGGATCTTAGTAGACAACGGCAGCTCCGTCAACATCCTCTTCCTCTCCGCTTTTAAAGGCCTGAAGCTCTCCAGAGACAGACTCAAGCCCGCTGGCTACACTCTCCATGGGTTCACGGGGGTTCCGGTAACTATTGAAGGGGTAATCACCCTCGATGTAACTGCCGGCCAAACTCCTACCACCCGAACAGAGTCAATGGACTTCATGGTGGTGGATGTTCCCGCCGCCTACAACGTCATTTTGGGTCGGCCCGGTCTTGCCGCCCTTGAAGCCGTCCCCTCAGCATACCATCTCAAAATGAAATTCCCCACTCGGACCGGAGTAGGAGAAGTAAGGGGCAATCAGGAGCAGGCCCGCAAGTGCTACATGACCTCAACCCTTGGACCCGTCCTCTCCTTAGAAACTCTGGAAATTCCTCAAGATACTGCGAGACCGACCTCCGAGCCGGTGGATGAACTGGAGGAGGTGCTCTTCTCTGACCAAGAGCCGACCCGCAAGTTCTTTGTTAGCAAGACCCTCCCGTCCGCCCTATACTCAGACATCGTACAATGCATCCGGAGGAACCAAGACCTCTTCGCTTGGTCAGCCGCAGATATGCCCGGTATCTCCGAAGAGCTTCTGGTCCACCGCCTAAGTGTCGATCCGGGGTCCAAACCGGTCCAGCAAAAGAGGTGCAAGTTCGCCCCCGAGCGTCAGCTCGCTATAAAAAAGGAGGTAGACAAGCTCTTGAAGGCCCGGTTCATACAGGAGGTGAATTATCCTGAATGGCTATCGAACGTAGTAATGGTGAAGAAGTCCAATGGGACTTGGAGAATATGTATTGATTTTACTGACCTCAACAAGGCCTGCCCCAAGGACCCCTTTCCTCTTCCGAGTATTGACACTCTGATTGACGCAACCTCGGGACATGAGCTCCTCAGCTTCATGGATGCCTTTTCAGGTTACAATCAGATAAGAATGTTCACTCCAGATATCCCGAAGACGTCTTTTGTGACCGACCAAGGCCACTATTGCTACAGAGTAATGCCATTCGGTCTGAAGAACGCAGGTGCAACATACCAACACCTCGTCAACAAGGTCTTCCAGGCTCAGATCGGCCGGAACATGGAGGTGTACGTCGACGATATGCTTGTAAAAAGCATCCGAGGTGTTGATCATGTGGCCGACCTCCAAGAGGCCTTTGACGTCCTAAGAAAGCACAATATGAGACTTAACCCGAACAAGTGTGCGTTCGGCGTCTCATCAGGGAAGTTCCTCGGCTTCATGGTTAGCCAACGAGGAATTGAAGCAAATCCGGAGAAGATCAAGGCCATATTGGACATGGCCCCTCCTAGAAATGTTAAAGAAGTTCAGAGATTAACTGGTCGCCTAGCCGCCATAGGGCGCTTTCTGTCAAAGTCTGGGGAAAAATGCCTCCCCTTCTTCAAAGCCCTCAGGGGGGCTAAAGGATTCGAATGGGGGCAGCAGCAACAGGAGTCATTTGACCAGCTCAAGGCCTACCTCGTCAATCCCCCTCTCCTCAGCAAGTCGATCCCTGGCGAGCCCCTATACCTCTACCTGGCAGCTTCCGAGCAGACCCTAAGCGCGGTCCTAGTGAGGGAAGAAGACCGAGTCCAGAAGCCCATCTACTATGTCAGCAAAGTGCTTCGGGACGCTGAGCTAAGATACCCGAAGATTGAAAAGATGGCTTATGCCCTGGTGATGGCCGCGAGGAAGCTTCGCCCGTACTTCCAGTCCCATTCGGTGGTCGTCCTTACCGACCAGCCGTTGAAACAGGTTCTTCGCAAGCTCGAGACTTCGGGACGCCTTATGAAATGGTCGATCGAACTGAGCCAACATGACATATCATATCAGCCGCGGACCGCGATCAAGGCTCAGGCGCTGGTCGAATTCATAGTTGAGAGTACCATTCCCGAGCCCAGCCAGACAGTGAAGGGGCCCCCGGTCTGGTCGATTTATGTTGACGGATCCTCTTGCAACGAGGGAAGTGGGGCAGGAGTCATTCTTGCAGGCCCAGATGACTTCATCCTCCAATACTCCCTCCGTATAAACTTCAAAGCCTCGAACAACGAGGCCGAATACGAGGCGCTAATAGCCGGTCTTCGAATGGCCCGAAATGCAGGGGCACAGCGGCTGCAGATCTTCAGCGACTCTCAGTTGGTCGTCAATCAGGTCCTCGGCGAGTATGAAGCCCGCGATGATAGAATGGTTAAATACTTGGCCAAAGTAAAGAGCCTCATGGCGCTATTTGAAGAGGCCCTCATCCAAAGGATCCCCTGAGAAGAAAATGCCCAGGCCGACGCCCTGTCCAAATTAGCCTCCTCTTCCCTTCAAGGTCTGGAGCAGACCGTATTGATAGAAGTCCTCCTGAGGCCGAGCATAGAGGACAAGACACCTGACTCCGTTGAAACATTACCCGTCCTCCTCGAAGACAACTGGATGAAACCCCTCGTCGAGTTCTTAAAGGACGGACTCCTCCCCGAAGATCCGAGGGAAGAAAGAAGAATCAGGACCCGAGCCGAGCGTTATGCATTAATCGAAGGTACTCTATATAAACGCTCCTTCACCCAGGTAGACGGTCGGCCCTACCTAAGGTGCCTCTCCCCCAGGCAAGCTGACTACGCCCTGCAAGAACTTCATGAGGGCATCGGCGGAGCCCACTCCGGCTCCAGAGTCCTAGCGCGCAAAGTGTTGAACTACGGGTATTACTGGTCCACTCTCCTACGGGACGCCGAACGACACGTTCGGCAATGCAGCTCCTGCCAGAAGTACTCCGACATCCGACGCCTTCCGCAAGCACCACTCACCTTCCTATCAAGTCCGATCCCCTTCGCAATGTGGGGGATGGATTTACTAGGGCCATTTCCGCCAGCTCCCAGACAGTTAAAGTTCCTAGTCGTGGCAATCGACTATTTCTCGAAATGGATAGAGGCCGAGCCCCTGGCTACAATCACCGAGCATAGAGTCGTCCAATTCTTCTGGAAAAATGTGATCTGCCGATTCGGCGTTCCCCGGGTCATAGTTACAGATAACGGAACGCAGTTCACTGGGGCGGCCTTCTGAGCTTTATGTGAGGACCTCGCCATACAACACCGCTTCTCCTCCGTCTCACATCCCCAGTCAAATGGCCAGGCCAAAAATGCCAACCGACAGATCCTCTCAGGCATCAAGAAAAGACTAGACAAGTGCTCCAAGGGCTTGTGGGTCGACCAGCTGCCCAACGTGCTCTGGAATTACCGTACCACGAAGCGGACCCCAACAGGCGAGAGTCCGTTTAATCTCACCTATGGGTCCGAGGCCCTCATTCCCTTAGAAGTTGGAATACCCTCTCCTCGTTTGATAGCTTTTGAAGAAGAGCAGAATGCCAGAGAGCTCAGAGCAAGCCTAGACTTGATAGACGAAATCCGAGAAAGAGCTGCTATACGGCAACAAAGCTACCGAAGAAGAATTGAGCTAGCATACAACAAAAGAGTCCGCCCAACGGACCTCAAAGAAGGGGACCTAGTCCTCCGAAAATTGGCCATCTCGTTCCCCGAACAGAAAAGCAAACTGGCTCCGAATTGGGAGGGACCATACAAGATCTCAAAAGTGATCCGCCCCGATGCATACAAGCTAGAAGATCTCGAAGGCAGAGAAATTCCCAGGACTTGGAACGCTGACCATCTTTTGAAATACCAAGAGAAAGCAACTACGCCTCTCTAAGTAACTCGAGATGTCGAACCATTCCCTTCCTGTAACTAGTAGTGATTTTTCCTTTATTTTTTCATTGTAATAACGGCTAGCAACTTTAGAAGCAGCCGATCATTGGATATTAATAAATAAAGTTTTTCATATTTTTGCTGTTATATCTCTCTGCTTTTTATTCCTCAATCTAACAATGGTTCCGGAGTCCAACACTTGGTTCGACTCTACTTCGCAAGTTCGCTCCTAAGCGAGCTAGGGGTAGTTCGCCATTCGGAAATGCTCCCACAACCCTTAAACTAATCTAACAATGGTTCCAGAGTCCAACACTTGGCTCGATTCTACTTTGCAAGTTCGCTCCTAAGCGAACTAGAAGTAGCTCGCCATTCGGAACTGCTCGCACAGCCGTTGAATGGTTCGGAGTCCAACACTTGGTTCGACTCTACTTCGCAAGTTCGCTCCTAAGCGAGCTAGGGGTAGTTCGCCATTCGGAAATGCTCCCACAACCCTTAAACTAATCTAATAATGGTTCTGGAGTCCAACACTTGGCTCGATTCTACTTCGCAAGTTCGCTCCTAAGCGAACTAGAAGTAGCTCGCCATTCGGAACTGCTCCCACAGCCGTTGAATGGTTCGGAGTCCAACACTTGGTTCGACTCTACTTCGCAAGTTCGCTCCTAAGCGAACTAGAAGTAGCTCGCCATTCGGAACTGCTCCCACAGCCGTTGAATAGTTCGGAGTCCAACACTTGGTTCGACTCTACTTCGCAAGTTCGCTCCTAAGCGAGCTAGGGGTAGTTCGCCATTCGGAAATGCTCCCACAACCCTTAAACTAATCTAACAATGGTTTCGGAGTCCAACACTTGGCTCGATTCTACTTCGCAAGTTCGCTCCTAAGCGAACTAGAAGTAGCTCGCCATTCGGAACTGCTCCCACAGCCGTTGAATGGTTCGGAGTCCAACACTTGGTTCGACTCTACTTCGCAAGTTCGCTCCTAAGCGAGCTAGGGGTAGTTCGCCATTCGGAAATGCTCCCACAACCCTTAAACTAATCTAACAATGGTTCCGGAGTCCAACACTTGGCTCGATCCTACTTCGCAAGTTCGCTCCTAAGCGAACTAGAAGTAGCTCGCCATTCGGAACTGCTCCCACAGCCGTTGATTGGTTCGGAGTCCAACACTTGGTTCGACTCTACTTCGCAAGTTCGCTCCTAAGCGAGCTAGGGGTAGTTCACCATTCGGAAATGCTCCCACAATCCTTAAACTAATCTAACAATGGTTCCGGAGTCCAACACTTGGCTCGATTCTACTTCGCAAGTTCGCTCCTAAGCAAACTAGAAGTAGCTCGCCATTCGGAACTGCTCCCACAGCCCCAACACTTGGTTCGACTCTACTCCGCAAGTTCGCTCCTAAGCGAGCTAGGGGTAGTTCACCATTCGGAAATGCTCCCACAACCTTTAAACTAATCAAACAATGGTGCCGGAGTCCAACACTTGGCTCGATGCTACTTCGCAAGTTCGCTCGTAAGCGAACTGGAAGAAGCTCGCTATTCGGAACTGCTCCCACTTTAGAAGCCTCGGCGTAGCAGACAATAGTCGCGAGAGTAAAACACACAAGTTCGGCAACAACACTCTTATTGATGAAACAGATGCGGTACAAAGACAAACACAGGAGGATTACAACTCGTCAAAGAAAAAGTTACAATGCCGACTTATTACACTTAGCAAAAAACAAAAAATACACAAAAGCTCGCGGAATCAACGACTTCAGCGCTTTTTTGGAGCCGGAGCATTCCGCTTCAGAGACACTCGGGAGTGGCGACGCTTGTCTCCAGAGCGCGACCCCAAGCCGGCGAATTGAGACGTATCCTCGGCACCACTCCTAGTAGCTACTCCGACGGATGCTCCGCTCGATAAAATCGCCACCGAGCTTTGCGCATCCCCCGGACTAGGTTGGCCGATCCGCTGACGGGTCGCCATCTCGTAGAAGGTAATGCCCCGCTCACTCTCCGCGCGAGTACACGAGGTGCTTCGAACGTTGATAGGCCCCGAATGCGGCTTGAGACGGGCCACTTCTGCCTCCAGCTCTGAGATCCGATCCCGCAACGAGTCATCTTTGACATTGACTTCGAAACGTGGGGGTATCGCAGAGTCCGGAACTTCTGATCGGCTGGCAATAAGGCACCGAAGATGGGTGACCTCGATGCTTTTATCCACAGTCGCTCTCTTCAGCGCTTCGACCTCGGCAGTCAGTTGGACCCGTTCGGTCGTCAACTTGGCCACTTCGGCCGTCAGCCCCTCGCCCTCGCTCCGGAGCTTCGTCTCTACGGACTGCAGATGCTGTATCTCGGAGAGCAAGTCATCCCTCTCCGCTGTTATTTTGGACAAGTTATGACGAATGCACTGAATTCGAATCTCATTACTGAAAGCAGTTGGCGAATATTCACCTTCACCGGAGGGGGTAAGCTCTTCGATCCTGCTTTCCAGACGGCGAATCTCGATATCTCGCGGACCGAGGATGAGCTGGAGATGCTTCCTCTCGCTTTCAGCCCAGCGCAATCCGAGCTCGACCTCGTAGAGTTGCTCTCGGCACCTCGCCAGACACAGCCTCGTCGCCCCGAGGCTGACCTCGGCTCGAGCTTCTTCATCCGAGCGCGAAGGCTCGACGTCTTGGGCGATCACCATCAGCTGCAAAGAGATCGAAGTAATCAGCAAAAAGATAGAACATTGCCGGAGCGCCACACTTGGCCAGAAGTGAAACAAGAAAAATCAGAGAAGAAACAAGAAACTCTCGAGGCCATAAGAGAATGTTCGGCGAAAAAGGGGGGCGAAAGGCAAAAATTCGAACACCAATACTTGCAAAAAATTTTCTTTTCATTCATGTCAAAAAGTAGCGGTGGCCAGTCCGCTATTAGGCATTACAGAGGTCGAAAAGAAAAACAAAAAACAAAAAACAAAAACTAGAAAACGAAAGGCGGAGTCAAGGCGCGACCTCTTTCCCCGGTCGGCGTGTGGGGGTCGACTTCTCCGAAGGGGATGCCGCCGCCAGCGGAGTAATTGCGGTGCTGGGGACCTGATCAGTAGCCCCGGCCTCGGCACCGGCTTCGTCGTCACCCTCCTCTTCTTCCCCTTCGGACTCAGGGTCGAAGCCCTCGACGTGTTCGGGGAATAGCTGCCACCCCGAGACGTCCACCCCAGGGTACGCGTCCGACACCCGCTCGAGGGCGGCGGCGAAGGCCTTCTCCATGTTCTGCGCAAGGAACCCCTGGGCCTTCTCCATGGTCGCATCCTCCGCCGCCTTTACAGCCGCCGCCTGCGCCGCCTCAGCCTCGACCAACTGCTTGGCCGACCCCTCCTTCTGCAAAAGGAGCTCGCCCTCCAGCCTCTTCACCTCGGCCTCGAGATGCTGGATCCTCGCCGACCGACCCTCATGCTCGACTCGGAGCTTGTCGAGCTCGTTCGACATCCGGGCCTTCTCGTTCCGAGCTTGGTCGGACTCCTGCTTCAGCTCCTTCTCCAGAGCTGTCAGCCTCTCGATGAGGTGGCCGAAGTGGACGATGATCTACAGCAAAAAAGAACTAAAAGAGTTAGAAAATTTTTTTTGCGATTCAAGAAGTGCAACAAACAAAAGAAACTTGGAGCTTACCGACACCGCCGAACGAGCGATCTCGATCACGTCGTCGCCCTCTCTCCCCGCCTCCATGGCGGCTCGATCCTTTGGGGTGGCAAGGTGCTTGACGGCCTGCATGCTCGCTAGCGAGTTCCCGAGGAACCCATCATGCCTCCGGACTTGCCAGTCCGGGATGTGAATCCGCTTGTGCTCCTCTGTCAGGAGCTCCTCGCCTGCCACAGTCAGCGGCGGCATCGGCATGGCGAGGGCGGCAGCAATGGGGAATTCGCCCACAGATGCTGGGGCCGAAGTCCCTGCCACATTGGCGACCGGACTGTCGAGGACCTCCACCTCCTTGACAGAGGCCCCAATCCTCGGCGCCTTCGAGGTCGAGGGCAGCTTCGACACGACCCTCTTGCGCTTCTTCGGCGCCTTGCTGGCGAGCCCTGCCCTGAGCGCCAATACTGCATCGTAGTCCATGGATTCTGCATCAAAAGCGAAAATTGGTCAGCACATAAAAAACAACAAGGAAGAAGGTACGGAAAGAAAAAAGAACTTGACGAGAGCCGCGTACTACGGTCTACGCGGCAGAGCCCTCCCTTGTAGAGGACGTCCTCCGTCAGCTCCCTCCAATCGTACTTCGGCTGATCAAGGAGAATCCGGACCGCCTCTTCTTCTTCCACTGAGAGCTTCGGCATCGCCTTCGCCCTCTTCGGCACCCCTTCTACCCAGGCAGAAGGAATCAGCCATGCCTCTCGACTCCGCACAACCAACCACTTCTCTCGCCAGTTCTTGATGGAGTTGAGGCATATGACGAGCCTGCCGCCGTGCCTCGGAGTCAAGTAATACCGGTACTCCGACTTATTCCCTTGGTGGAGCCGGTATAGCGTCCGAAGCACGTTCAGCTGCGGCTCGATCCCTGCGGCCTGGCAGTGAAGAACGAAACCGTTTATCACTCGCCACGCGTTCGGCATGAGTTGGATGGGGTTGACCCCGAACCAACTCAACACGGTAACGGCGAACGAGTGGAGAGGTAGCCGAGCACCGGCGATAAAGGCGTCGACCGGCCAGCAACACATCGTCACTGGCAACGGCGAGTTGGCCCTAACTCCGGGGCCCGGCAGCATAATTTCGTACTCCTCCAGGATGAAAAAAGAATCCCGGATCACTGCCAGATCTCCCTCACGCAGGATCGACGCCGCGTCGTCCACCTCCGTCGTCTCCCTCGCGGCATTCTCCTCGAAGGACCTCCCCCTCCCATGGACAATTCGCTCGGCCTGATCCTCCGGGAGCTGCCTAACCCTGTGGAGCCCCGTCAACGGCCCTGGCAGTTGTCCGAACTCCTCCATTCTCTTCGGATCCACAACGATCGAATCCTTGCCGAACACCTTCTTGCCTTTGGTCGGGGTCGGAGTCGAATCCTCGACGTCTTCAAGGGAGGGCTCGGACCAAGAGATTTCTTCGGAGACAGAAGCTACAGACATAATTGATGATAAATTACCTTAAGAGAGATAGCCGCCGGAAAACAATGCCTGAACCAAACGCCGACACCGGAAAAATTCGCCTAAGCACAAGAAACCGTCTAAGCAAAAGAGAGGAGAAATGAGAAATAAGAGAGAGGGGTAAGGATTTATAGAGAGGAGCGCTCCAAACGAGGCTAATGGGCTCGTACGACCGGCCCATTCAAACAAAACGACGTAGCGACCCCAATCGTCGCCTTGCTAACCGCGCCAAATCATGAGTCGAATTTAATGCGCGCCCCATCTGACAGAAGCCCAGAGGTCACTGCAATTAATAAACGTCCCATCTGTCAGAGCTGTCAGAAACTGACAGAAGCTCAGAAGGCGCACAGTAAATACAAACTCCTATGACAAAAAACGACAAGTTTGGGAGTTCGGCACCCAACGCCGAGCGTTCGTGACACCGACCTCGTTACGGGAAAAAATTCGAGTTCGGCACCCAACGCCGAGCGTTCGTGACACCGACCTCGTTACGGGGAAAAATTTGAGTTCGGCACCCACTGCCGAGCGTTCGTGACACCGACCTCGTTACGGGGAAAAAGTCGAGTTCGGCACCCAACGCCGAGCGTTCGTGACACCGACCTCGTTACGGGGAAAAAGTCGAGTTCGGCACCCAACGCCGAGCGTTCGTGACACCGACCTCGTTACGGGGAAAAAGTCGAGTTCGGCACCCAACGCCGAGCGTTCGTGACACCGACCTCGTTACGGGGAAAAATTCGAGTTCGGCACCCAACGCCGAGCGTTCGTGACACCGACCTCGTTACGGGGAAAAAGTCCAGTTCGGCACCCAACGCCGAGCGTTCGTGACACCGACCTCGTTACGGGGAAAAATTCGAGTTCGGCACCCACTGCCGAGCGTTCTTGACACCGACCTCGTTATGGGAAAGAATTGGACCTTGCACTACGCCGGACTCCCTCCTAGCACTCGCAGCTACGCCGAACTCACTCTCCTCTTCGGAAAAACGTGCCGAACCGCATACGGACCTCGGCCCCCTAGCCAGCGAGCTCTAGAGGTAGTCGGAGGCGTGGTACAAATGTAAACACCCCTCAACGAGGGATAATGGCCAAGTCACGGCGCCAAAAGACAATTAAAAAATTCGAAAAGGTAAGGAAGAATCCCTGGGGAGCAATTATAAAGGGGGAGAGTACCTTCTCACCCCCAAACAAACAATTGTTGACCAAAAACAATCTTCCAAGAGCTCAGGAGCGACTCAGAGTCCAATCCACCCGAAAAATCACCAAACTACCACCTTCAAGACTCAAAACCCTCCGGGTAGGCTCCGATACAACTCCATTAGCCATTTAAACAGTCAAAACTACTCCTCAAAGGCCGATCAATCTCCGCCTTTAGGAGTGGGGGGCTCGTGATGTGGCTAAAAATGGGGGTTAATCGGAACCTTCCGAATTGGGCACGAATCTTGAAGCCCAGGGGTAAAATGGTGATTTCCCCCACAAACTGAGATGGGTACTGGGTCTCCCCGATATAGACCCAATAACCCACAAACGGACCCGCTTCAATCGGGCACGGGTTTCAACCAGCAATAAAGCCCGATCAGAGGGATAGAATTAGGATCCCTGATTAGATCCTAATCAACGGCCCTGATTCATGCCTATCCCTCCACTGGGAATTAGGGATTACATTCCTAATCTGTTTACAAGGAGAATATTCCTTATCAGATCACGGGGATTACATTCCTAATTCGTTCCCTAAGGCGCCTATAAATACCCCCCATCCATCTCCATTAAGAGGTAATCAATCTTTCACCAGTTTTAGCGCTCTTTCATAGTCTGCCAGATTACTGACTTGAGCGTCGGAGGGTGCATCGCCGGGAACAACCCCGGTGTCTTGCACTTTTTGCAGGTGCACGGCAGGAACGACGATCAAAGCCCGACGGAACAGGTATACAGGTTTGCTATTCAGTTTCCCTAAGAATCCACAAATTCTATCTGTTTGCCCCCGCACCAAAATTAGCGGCAACAACTACATAGTCTCCTTTAACTCCAAAAATGAGTAGTTAACACTTTTCTAGCTCTACATTCACCTAGGCCCGCTAGGTATTATATTCGCTATCTACTTTTCAGCTTTTGCAAATTTGCTCGGCTTCTATCTGAAAGCAAATGAAAGGTGTGCTATGTGATAACTACTACTTTTTGATGTTTATGAAAACTATGTAGTCCAGGTCATGTGTGTGTGTGTGTGCGCGCGTGTGTGTAGGGAGGTGGTCCCTCTAAGGCTCACCCCTTATTTTGAGGCCTCATATGTGACCTTGTTGATGTGAAACCCCTAAGAAAAGTTCAAACCATTCATCATGTTCTACATGCCTTAGATAGCTAAAGGTGTAAAATATTAAAATCACGTTATTTGAAGTTCATTTGTTTATGTTCTAAAAGTGGCAAAATTTTATGACTAAAAATTATTTATTTTTCTATGACATGTGAATGGGAAATGAATGTCAAATTAGCATTACCGGGTCCCCCCCCCCTTCTCTGAACCACGATCCGGATCTTGCGATCCAATTTTTAGTGGGTTCGCTAGTGATCCACATACAAATAAACACCTTTATGCATTAATTCAGTAATTTCTCTTCAGACTCTCCTTAATTCATCGCAAAGTTTAATTTGATTGCTACTTTGATATTTTTGCTTTGCAAGTAATGAATTTATAGTTTAATTTTCTTTGTCTTTATTTCTACACACACATACATATGTATTCATTTTACTAAAACGCTCCAACTCATCCTACCTCTTCTGTATCGCGTACCACATAGGGTAGCGTACCGCAGTCCCATACTCGTACCATGAACCAAAACATATTGTGATCCTGGTGACACTGTGTCAAATAACTTGATTTTACACCCTTAGGCTATCTTAGGCATGTAGAACAAGATGAACTATTCAGATTTTTCACAGGGTTTTGTACCATGGAGGGCCTTAAAATAAGAGATGGGGTAGTCTTAGAGGATCACATGTGTGTGTGTGTGTGTAGAACTTTACTTACAATTATAGGCAAACAAAAACTAGTACAAAATATGAGAATAATATTATTTATGTTTTGAACTAAAAGTCCAAAACTATTAATAATTTATCATTTATAAAAATGATAATTATAGTAATTTATCAAGAGTAGAATGATCTGAATTAACAATGCAAATCAACTACTAAAGCTTAACTTGTTTGAGATAAAAACTTACATATGTTAGGAATGTGTATTGAATACTCGTGGTTCAGATTAGAAGAAGGTAAGATGAAGCACGGAGGTCGAAGCATCAAAGAGAATAGAAGAAAACAGAGCAGCAATAGTGCAGGCATAGGTGCGGTTGATTGTCCCAAGTTGCGGTCGACCGCACACCCGACCGCAGTTGCATTGGGTTTGGCCAAGAGGTGGACGGTCGACTGGTCTTGTTAGACGGTCGATCGACCGCGGCGCTGTGTTCATTTTGGACCTCGATTTGTTAGGTCGTTTCAGCCCAATCTCCAACTCCAAGTTAGATCGTACGGCTCATATTCAGTTACTTCTTTTCCAAGTTATATCAGACGACTGAGAATCAAGATTAGACCTAGGCTTCTCTCTTTTCTTCTATATATATTGTAAACTCTTCCAATATGAGAGCAGAGTACTTCATAGATTATTTTCTCTACTGCAAAGAGATGCTCGAGAGAGAGATAGTTCGTGGTGAGTGAGTTTAATTCCTTGTAATCTCTTCTAGTTGAATATCATATCTGTTGAAGAATCTACCCCAAAACTCGTAGTGCTAATAGCGAAAACACACCACAAGCAATAGAAACTCCCAAGACTTAAATAAACCAAGAACAAGCCACCACAATATATGCAAGATCTCACAAGAACACAATTAATATGCAGAGATAACCAATACTTCTTATTCCCCAAGAAATACAAAGATTACAAAGAGATTACAACTCTCAATCTCTCTCTCACCCCTTTGAAACACTCGGCATAATCCCCTCTTGAAGTTGAACAATGATAACGGTTCACCTCTTGATTACAAAAATTGATTATAACCCTAGACTTTACGGCCATATATATAGCTCCCAAGTAAACCCTAAAAGTTGAACACAAATCTAGCAATTGGGCCTTTAAACTCGCAAGCTCAAAAATAATCAGCCGCCGAAGTCGATCGACCGCACCCCCAAGGTCGGTCGATCGCAACGTATAAGTCCAGACCCGAGAGCTGACCGGTCGACTGCACCCCCAAGGTCGATCGACCTTCCTGTCCTTTGTTGGACCTGTACACTGGAAGAACTCTCAGCAGCTAGGAGCGGTCGACAGCACCCCTAGGTCCCGTTGATCGAAACTCTCCAGGCTGCATTCTTCTACTCACTGCTTGTCTTCTCTTACTTCTTTGTCTCATCCTCTTCTTTTCCAACTTCAAGTACTCAGTGCCTATGTGTATTTGAGGCCAAAACCCTAACAATCTCCCACTTGGACCAAATACACCACGCTTCAAAGTTATTGCAATCTTTACCTCGCATTATCTCTGCCAATCTTCCACTTTCATGGAAGACCCAAGTACTCTGCACTCTCATTAAGAGAACCTCCGCCACTGCACCACATGGAGTGCACCAACCACCCCTTATCGCCTCATAAAGGATGTGCTCCACCAATAGCATAGAGCATGAATACCGGAGAAACAATCTCCCATGTCGGATTTCGTGTTATGAGACTCCCCAACCCACAAGATCTCCATCAACACCGAAAACGGTTCAAAGCCTCTCAATGCACTCTCTGCACTAGAAACCTCCGTGGACGACACCTCCACAATATCCGCAGACTGTTCAACCTCTACAGTCCCAATTCGGTTACCCTCATCGACAATATTTTGCATATCGATACCAGTGCTCTTTATCACACAAGAGTGACTTGAAGCTTCAACTGCCAATTTGCAAAGTACCCTCACCGCAGAAACGTCTTGCCCTTTACGATCACTTCCATGGCCAGCAGCTCCCACTAAATTAGTAATCTCCCCTCCACAACTGAAAGAACTCGGTTACACCCCACACTACCTACTACTCTATTCCGGCTGAGAGTCAACTACAGGAGAAATGCCCCTCACGTCTCTAAGCATATACATCGTTCTCTCACGATTCCCTTTTGCAATCACCCTTGAACCTGCAGCTATACACCACTCCCCACTACCAACTGTAGTAGACAACCCCTTCTTGTCCAGTCTTTCAATTGAGATAAGATTTTTCTTTAAGTCTGGAACATGTCTTGTCTCCCGCAAGACAACACTTTGATCATCAATGGTGTTCACGTGAACAGTACCAACCCCACATACATGACATTGGTGATTGTTCCCCACGATCACATCTCCAAAAAACCCTCCTCGTAGTCTTCAATACCTCTCTCATTGGAGTTTAATGAAAAGAAGCTCCCGAATCAATACACCAATCTTGAGTACCCAACTTCTCCTGAGCTGATAAGCATTGATCCTCAACAAGCCTCACTTGAGCTTCCTTTGGGGTATCTTTCTTCGGTTTCTCCCGCTCCTTCTTCATATAAGCCTTGCAACTGCGCATCATGTGACCTTTCTTATAACAATACCAACACTCGGGCCCATGTCCCCCATCGTTGTCATCAGACCCATTCTCAGATGAACTACTCTGATCTTTTCTTCTTCGACTGCTCTTAGATCTCCCACGTCTCTTCACAACGTACATGGCAGAATCTCTAGAAGATGATGATGGATATCCCCCATTTCTTACCATTCTCACCTCCTCGTTCAGAATACTACTCACCACATCCTGTAGAGTCGTCGAATCTGTTATAGTGTCTGTAATAGTATGTTCCACCGTACCATAACTATCGGGTAAAGTAGGCAGAAGTAACATTGACTCCCCCCTCTCTGAAAACTTCAAACCTACAACTTCCATCTGGTTGTAAATTATACAGTAATTATTCACATGCTCTGCTACTGAACCCCTTTCCCTCAACTTCATATTAATCAATTTCTTCAGATGAAGAATTTGATTAGATGCCAACGGTTTCTCATACATATCCGTGAGAATCTCCATAGCCTCCTTTGTGGTATTTGCCTTCGAAATATGAAATAACGCCTTCCTATTCAGTCCCAACTGAATCTGCCCCAGCACCTTCTGATCCAAACGATTCCAATCCACCAAGACCTTTGCATCCTTGTCTGCACCTACCAGCTTCTCATCAAATAATTGACCATCAAGATCTTTCTAACGCACATACGCTATCATCTGAATTTTCCGCATCGCGAAGTCACTCCCATTGAATCTCTCGATCTTCATCTTGTTATTGGCTATCTCGAACTAGCTGCTCTGATACCACTTGTTGAAGAATCTACTACACAACTCGTAGTGCTAATAGCAGAAACACACCACAAGCAATAAAAACTCCCAAGACTTAGATGAACCAAGAACAAGCCACCACAATATATGCAAGATCTCACAAGAACACAATCAATATGCAGAGATAACTAATACTTCTTATTCCCTACGAAATACAAAGATTACAAAGAGATTACAACTCTCGATCTCTCTCACCTTTGAAACACTCGGCACAATCCCCTCTCGAAGTTGAACAATGATAACGGCTTACCTCTTGATTACACAAATTGATTCTAACCCTAGAGTTTATGGTCATATATATAGCCCCCAAGTAAACTCTAAAAGATAAACACAAATCTAGCAATTGGGCCTTTAAACTTGTAAGCCCAAAAACAATCAGCCGCCGATGTCGGTCGCCCCCAAGGTCGATCGACCGCAACGTGTAAGTCCAGACCCGAGAGCTGACCGGTCGACTGCACCCCCAAGGTCGGTCGACCTTTCTCTCCTTTGTTGGACCTGTACACTCGAAGAACTCTTAGCAGCTAGGGGCGGTCGACCGCACCCCCAGGTCGATCGACCGTACCCCCAGGTCGGTCGATCGAAACTCTCCAGGCTACATTCTTCTACTTGCTGCTTGTCTTCTCTTGCTTCTTGTCTCATCCTCTTCTTCTCCAACTTCAAGTACTCAGTGCCTATGTATATTTGAGGCCAAAACCTTAACAATATCTCCCTATATTTTTCCCCAGATTAAGCAAAAGCTAGCCGGGATAAGTCATCGTTGTGTTTGTGTTAGATTGGTGGATCTACTTGCTTGCTCTATTGGTTTGTCTCATCTACTTCAACTTCCTCATTTCTCTATTTAGTTCTGCTGCGACAACAGGCGTTGGTTAACGCCCCAATCTCAACAACATATACTCAAAAGTAATGGACTCCAAGTAGCTTGAGAAAAAGTGAAAGTATCAGCGATGGAGATAGGGAATCCCAATGAAGAAACAAAGAATAAAAAGCAAACAACACTGTGTTACATGCGATAAACCTAGAGAAATAGAAACGAAGCAGAAGAAACGGACAAAAGAATTGGTAAATCTATACTTTGGAGGGGCATAGGGATATGTTCGTTAATTGCCAAGTCATCAAAGATTCTTAATTCATAACACACGCGCGCGCACACAAAACTTACTTACAATTATAGGTAAAGAAAACTAGCACAAAATATGAGAACAAGATTATTTATGTTCTGAACTAAAACTATTAATAAATTTTCATTTATAAATAATAATAAATAATAATAATTTATCACTCACCCAAACATTATAGGGAAAGAAAAACTAGCACTAAATATGAGAACGAGATTATTTATGATATAAACTAATTAACTATTAATCATTAATCATTTATAATAATTGATCTCTCTCTCACACACACATATTACTTACAAATTACAATTATAGGTAAAGGAAAACTAGCATAAAATATGAGAAGAAGATGATTTATGATATGAACTAAAACTTCCAATAATTTATCATCTCTAATAATAATAAGAATAAAAATAATAATAGTAGAGTTTATCAGGAGTGAAATGATCTGAACTAACAGCGCAAATCAACTACTACTGCATTAGAAATGCTTAAACTATTCTAAGGCTCTGTTTGGCATTACTTTTGGAGAGCCGAACAACTCTTTTAAAAGCCTAAAAGCAGTTTGGGTTTAAAATGAGGTGTTTGACAATTTTTTTAAAAAAAAACTCTGTTTGGGCCAAAAAAATGTTCAATACCTTAATTTTCTCTCCAAAATACTACCACACTAATTTGAGGCTTTGAGTTTCTAAAAAAGCTTTTTTTTTCATGGGAGATATCGGGTTCGAGGCATGCTATGTCATAATGGTTACTATATATATATAAAAACTCTTTTTAAACCTAAACCACACCAAAATTTCAAAATAAGTAATTTGGTTAGTAAACAAATAAGAAGAAATATTTTCACATCGTATTTTTTCCTTATAAATAATTTTTAGGCTTACACAAATTTTATAATTCAATTATGATCTCAAAGTCAATATTTCAATTTTCTTATGTCATTAATATATAGAAAAATAAATTATTAAATTTATGTAGTTAATTAGAAATATTAAAATTGAAAAAGGAGCACTTATGAAATTTTAAATTCTTTAACATTACAAGAGGTTTTTTTTTTAATTTTTATTATTGGAGAATTTTTATAACATCACATCAGTTTTTTATATTAAAAAAAACCTAGTTATATATAAAGAATCACTTTTATCATTCGGGCAACAGTTTTACAATTGTTCTAGCCAAACAGTTTTTATTTATGAAAAAAATGCTTTCTCTTCACTGCATTTTTGACCTACAACAATGCCAAATTGAGTCTAAAAATGCGAGATTAAGTCTTTTGAAAACCATATTCTCTTGCAACTATAATGATATGAAATTGTATGACTGAGATATCGTTGTTTTTCATAATAATATGATGTAAGGGCCAACAAAGTTCAATGAGTTGATCTCACATGATTTAAGGCATTGTTTGCGACTGTAGAAAGGACGCACTCGGCTGAAATGAAGCCAAAGGTTTTGGTTAACACATTGGATGAGCTAGAAATTGAGGCACTACGGATTGTTGACAACTTGGAGTTGATCGCAGTAGGTCCAGTTTTGTCCTCATTTCTTGAAGAAAACAATAGTTCAACCTCCAATTTGGATCCGATCAAGGCTGATGGGAAGGGTTACATGGAGTGGCTAGACTCCAAGCCAGAGAAGTCAGTAGAAGCCGTATTTGTGAGTGGTTCGGAGAGATAGTTAAAATGAAGGGGTCGAGTTGGAAGACATCAATGGTGTTAGGATTGTGTATTGAATACTCGTTGTTCAGATTAGAAGAAGGTAAGATGAAGCACGGAGGTCGAAGCATCGAAGTGAGTAGAAGAGGAAAAGAACAGCAGCAAGGTGTAGGTATAGTTGCGGTCGACTGTCCCAAGTTACGGTTGACTGCACCCCCGACCGCTCATTGTACAAGGATTGTCCGAGAGAGGTATGGTCGACCGGTCTTGTTGGACGATCGACTGCCCGCGGCGCTGTGTTCGTTTTTTGGGCCTCGATTTGTTATGTCGTTTCAGCCCAGTCTTCAACTCTAGGTTAGATTGTACGGCTCCTATTAGTTACTTCTTTTCCAGATTATATCGGACGACTGAGAATCAAGATTAGACCTAGGTTTCTTTCTATTATTCTATATATATTGTAAACTCCTCCAATATGAAAGGTAGTACTTCATAGATTATTTTCTCCATTGCAAAGAGAGGCTCAAGAGAGAGATAGTTCTTGGTGGGTGAGTTTAATTCCTTGTATTGAGTGAATCAATAACTCCTTGTACTCTCTTCTAGTTGAATATCAGATCTCCCTATATTTCTCCTTGGATTAAGCAAAAGCTAACCGGGATAAGTGATCGGTATGTTTGTGTTAGTTTGGTGGATCTACTTGCTTGCTCAATTTATTCGTCTCATCTACTTCGACTTCCTTATTGCTCTATTTAGTTCTGCTGCGACAACGGACGTTGGTTAATGCTCCAATTCCAACAACTGATATCAGAGCTTCAGGTTACCGAGCCTCTTGGTTAAGATAACAGGCCATAGTATTTTGAAGATGAAGCAGTTCGATGGAAAGATCAATTTCAATCTTTGGAAGACTGATATGTATGATGTTCTTGTTCAAGAAAGTTTACAATTAGCCGTTAAGAAGAACGAAAAGCCAACTGATCTCCAGCTCCTTTTCAACCACCACCCTGTGAAGAACGAACTCGGAGGTCAGTCACCTAGTGAAAGCATCATATAGGGACCAGTTCATCTCGACACTCACCCAGTTCCGATCGGCTATGGCCTTCTTCAGGCGTCCCGCCTCTAAGCTAAGCTCCTTCGACTTATTCATAAAATAACCGACCGCGGCTTCTCGGTCGCGATCCTACTTGCGATAGCGAATCAAGACACTCTCCTTGGATTCTAGCCTATCCCGAAGTCAGCGGACCTCGGCAGAACTGAGGTCGACACCCAAGACCTCGTTAATCTGGCAAGAGAGAATGAAACCACGATTCACTAAAAATCCACAAGTCATAGAAGGTCGGCCCAAAAATCCAGTTGTATTGATTTAGAAAATTGATTACAAAAAGCGGTGGTTAGTCCGCATTGGGCAATACAAAAAGAAACAAAAGAAAAAAGGAAGAAAGTATTTTTAGCTACTGCAGAGGGGGGAGCTACACCTCTTCGTTGGCTGCCGCACCCCCGCCTCCTCCCCCAAGGCGTGTTCCCTCGGAGCCTCGTTGCCCTCGCCCCCGGGGGTGGGTGGATGCACGGGGGTACCCAGCCATAGTTGAAGTAGTCGATCTACGCTTCGGGGTAAAGGAGCAGAAAGTGCTCTTTTGCCCTATCATAAGCCTCTTCTTGGACGCTGTTCAGCTTGTCCGCCGTCGCCATTGCCATCACATCGTAATCCGCTATGTCTTTCCCCTGGCCACGGCCAATTCACGAAGATGCCCGTCCTGTTGAGAGGCGAGCTCGGCTGTAAGGGTTGCACCTGCACCTGAGCAATCGTCAACTCGAGCTTAACGTTCTTCGCCTCTCGAAGGTATCGGTCGACGTTCTGCTTCTCGGCTTGGACCTCTTTATCCATGCACCTCCTCATCTGGTCCCCCATCATCAATGCCTGGTCGAGAAGGGAATGTCAAAAGGTTACCCAGTATAAAAGAAGTGAATAAGACAGAAAAACCAACACTTACCACCACTTGAGCCTGAGCCCACTTCATGTGGGCCGTTTCCGCGGTCTCGGTCGCCAAAATGTTCCGGTCACGCACCATGGCAATCTTGGCGGCCACCTCCATGGCAATCGGGTCCTCAGCCAGCGAGTCTGCCTCCTTCACTGACCAGTCCGGGGCATACGGCCTTAGCCCCCCTCGCCAACCATCTGCCTGGCGTCGGGACAGACGGTGGGGGTCCCCGCCCTCAGGACCTCAGTAACCTTTTGGCTACTCGTGCTCGGCCCCGAATCCTTCGCCTCGCGGGACGAGTGCTTCTTTTTCAGCTTCTTATGGGACGACTCCGTAGGGACCTTCGCCGCCCCCTGGGCTGGCCCCGCCCCCGATGCCGCCTCCCGGGCACTCTTCCTCTGGGCCAGCGCCAACAGGGTCTTCCTCGCCTCAAGATTCTTTGGTTCTATCAATGCAAAAAAGAGAAAAAATATTAATACGGAAGCAAAAAGTTAGACAAGAATGAAACAAAAATGTACAGGGATCGGCTGGACTCAGTTCGGCTGGCACAAGGTGTATCTCAATCACCCGTTTCCAACCAATGTTGTGCCCCTCCATAATTTTGGCTACATCAGCCCACTCTGCCTCAGTCAAGTCCCTCCGCCTAGGGGGTTTGAAGTTCGTCTTGAAGAAGTTCCAGGCCGTTGGGATTTCCCAAGGCACTTCACTCCCAAAAACAAAGTACTTCTCCTTTCACCACTTTATGGAGTCCAGGTGACCGTGCATCACTCTATTGTGGGGGCGGGGCGACATGTAGAATATGCCCTCCATGTCACCGAGCGAGCTCACCCCCAAGACCGCGTGAAAGTACTTCAACTTAAGGGGGACCTTCTTCTCTTAACTCTTCAAAATGAAGCAAATCAGATGCTTCCATGAATTAGGGTCGTACTGCATCGGGCTTAGCTCCCCCACCTCAGCACTGTATTGATGAACGGATGCAGCGGCAACCTTAGCCCCGAGACAAAAGCATCCTCGGGAAACATGCAGAAGCCGGGGGCCAATTCGGTGGTGAGGCGAAGACCAGGGCAAGGAATCATCAACTCGTACTCCTTGGGGATAAAGTAACTGGCCTTTATGATGGGTAGAAAATTGGCCTTCAGCACACACTGCATGTTGTCCATCTTTATCTGAGGTCGGCCAGTCGAAGGCACCTCCACGTGGATTTCAACAAGGCTCTCCACGTCGTTGGGATACATCCTAATCGACCCTGCCTTCTTGGAAAAGAGGACGTCAATGCTGGTTTCGGTGCGAACTCGTCCGGCAAGCCAGGACTATCCGGTAATCGCCACTTCCTCTTCTTACTACGAGTTCGGGGCTTCCTCGGCGGAGATGGTGTCGACAAAGGAGGGAGACGGGGGAGAGCCCCTCCTTCCTCACCTCTTTCCCCAGACTCTACTTCTTCCTCGGCCTCCCCTCCTTCCTCAGACTCTACTTCCTCCTCGACCTCGCCTCCTTCTTCAGACTCCCCTTCCTCAGACTCTTCCTCCCCAACCTCCTCGCCCGAGGACTCTACCATCTTCGACAGACGAATCTGTAGGGGAGGGACGTCCAAAACTGCATCCCAGGATGTGGAGTCCGACTGTCCCTCTCTCGCAATAGGTCGGTCATCCAGGTCCGACGACGTCGAGTCCGAATCGCTATCACCATCACCCCTGCCGGAAGAACTTACCTCGGAGCTGGACTAAGTGCGCGACATGGCAAATAAAAATACTAACCTGATAATCGATAATCGGAGAGTTCACCGTAAAAGTCGTCACCGGCAGCAAGAGAGAGAAGCTCCTGGTCTTATAGAGAAAAACACAAAGTGAAGAAATGAGGAAGAGGGAGGGGGATTTATAGAGAGGAATTGACGCTATGAATCCCACACCGAAATCCTCACCATCCAATGTTAATCATCAAGATCCAATGGCCACTAGGATTTCAAACTCCTCGAAATCCACGCCCATGACGTCAGCATCATAAGAAATTTTCTAGTTTTTACTCCCGACTTTCACAGTAGGCATGACGGGTCGGGGACCGCTTCAAGTCGAGCCTCCCCTAGCTTTTCCAACAAAGTACGGGGGCCCGGCATTCAACAGTGACCACGACCCACCCTCTAACGTTTACAACAAGTATGGGGGCTCGACAATCGGTAGTAATTCTGAGCCTCTCCATAGCTTTCCCAACAAGTATGGAGGCTCGGAGCTCGTTGGTGACCTCAAACCACCCCCTAACTTTTCCAACAAGTATAGGGGCTCAACAATCGGTAGCACTCCGAGCCTTCCCATGGCTTTTTCAACAAGCATGGGTGCTCGGCGCTCGGTAGTGACCTCGAGTCACCCCATAGCTTTTACCACAAGTGTGGGGGCTCGACGGTCGGTGGCGACTCCGAGCCACCCCGGGGCTTTTCCAACAAGCATGGAGGCTCGGAGCTCGGTGGTGACCTCGAGCCACCCTCTAGCTTTTACAACAAGCTTGGGGCTAGACAGTCGGTAGCAATTCCAAGCCTCCCTATAGCTTTTCTAACAAGTATGAGGGCTTGGTGCTCGGTAGTGACCTCGAGCCACCTCCTAGCTTTTACCTCAACCTTGGGGCTCGACGATCGGTAGCAACCCCGAGCCTCCCCACAGCTTTTCCAACAAGTGTGGGGGGCTCAGCGCACGGTGGTGACCTCGAGCCACCCCCTAGATTTTACCTTAAGCTTGGGGCTCGACGGTCGGTAGCAATCCCGAGCTTCCCCATAGCTTTTCCAACAAGTATGAGGCTCGGCGCTCGGTGGTGACCTCGAGCCACCCCCTAGCTTTTACCTCAAGCTTGGGGCTTGACTGTCGGTGGCGATTCCGAGTCACCCCAAGACTTTTCCAACAAGTATGGGGGCTCGACGCTCAGTGATGACCTCGAGCCACCCCCTAGCTTTTCCAACAAGCTTTGGGGCTCGACGGTCGATAGAAACCCTGAGCATCCCCATAGCTTTTCCAACAAGTTTGGGGGGCTCGGTGCTCGGTGGTGACCTCGAGCCACCCCATAGCTTTTACCTCAAGCTTGGGGCTCGACGGTCGGTAGCAATCCCGAGCTTCCCCATAGCCTTTCCAACAAGTATGGGGCTCGGCACTCGGTAGTGACCTCGAGCCACCCCTAGCTTTTCCAACAAGCTTGGGGCTCGATGATTGGTAGCAATTCCGAACCACCCCAGAGCTTTTCCAACAAACATGGGCCTCGGTGCTCGGTGGTGACCTTGAACCACCCCCTAGCTTTTACCTCAAGCTTGGGGCACGACGGTCGGTGGCAATTCCGAGCCACCCCAGGGCTTTTCCAACAAGTATGAGGGCTCGGCGCTCGGTGGTAACCTCGAGCCACCCTCTAGCTTTTCCAACAAGCTTTGGGGCTCGACGGTCGGTAGCAACCCCGAGCCTCCCCATAGCTTTTCCAACAAGTGTGGGGAGCTCGGCGCTCGGTGGTGACCTCGAGCCACCCCCTAGCTTTTACCTCAAGCTTGTCCTCGATGGTCGGTAGCAATCCCAAGCTTCTCCATAGCTTTTCCAATGAGTATGGGGCTCGGCACTCGGTGGTGACCTCGAGCCACCCCCTTGCTTTTCCATCAACCTTGGGGCTCGACGGTCGATAGCAATTTCGAGCCACCCCAGAGCTTTTCCAACAAACATGGGCCTCGGCGCTCGGTGGTGACCTCGAGCCACCCCCTAGCTTTTACTTCAAGCTTGGGGCTCGACGGTCGGTGGCAATTCCGAGCCACCCCAGGGCTTTTCCAATAAGTATGGGGGCTCGGCGCTCGGTGGTAACCTTGAGCCACCCCCTAGCTTTTCCAAAAAGCTTTGAGGCTCGACGGTCGGTAGCAACCCCGAGCCTCCCCATAGCTTTTCCAACAAGTGTGGGGGGCTCAGCGCTCGGTGGTGACCTCGAGCCACCTCTAGCTTTTACCTCAAGCTTGGGGCTCGATGGTCGGTAGTAATCCCGAGCCTCCACATGGCTTTTCCAACAAGTGTGGGGGCTTGGCGCTCGGTGGTGTCCTCGAGCCACCCCCTAGATTTTCCAACAAGCTTTGGGGCTCGACGGTAGGTAGCAATCCCGAGCCTCCCCATAGCTTTTCCAACAAGCAAGGGGGCTCGACGCTCTGTGGTGACATCGGGCCACCCCCTAGCTTTTACATCAAGCTTGGGGCTCGACGGTTGGTGAAAATTCTGAGCCACCCCATGGCTTTTCCAACAAGCATGGGGGCTCGGCACTCGGCAGTAACCTCGAGCCATCCCATAGCTTTTCCAACAAGCTATGGGGCTCAGCGATCGGTGGCAATTCCGAGCCAAAGAGGGCTCGACGCTCGGCAGTGACCTTGAGCCACCCTATAGCTTTTCCAACAAGCTCTGGGGCTCGGCAGTCGGTGGCAATTCCGAGCCACGTTTGGCTCCCACAGAAGAGCTTCTGGACTCGGCATTCGACAGCAAGCCTCGGCACCCAAGCTCATGAAGGCTCGGCCCTCGATGCTCGACGCTCGACAACAAGCCCCGGCATCCAATCGTATAGAAGCTCGTCGCTCGACTCTCGACGCTCGGCTCATGACCCCCTATTTTCGGCTCTTTACTCCCCCCATAGCTTTTCCAACAAGCATGGGGGCTCGGCGCTTGGTAGTGACCTCGAGCCACCCATAGCTTTTCCAACAAGTTTTGGGGCTCAGTGGTCGATGGCAATTCTGAGCCATGCTTGGCTCCTATAGACGAGCCTCTGGACTCGGCATCCGATAGCAAGCCTCGACACTCGAGCTCATGAAGGCTCGGTGCTCGGTGCTCGATGCTCGACAAGCCCTGACATCCAAACGTATAGGAGCTCTTTGCTCTTCGCTTGACGCTCGGCTCACGACCCTATGTTCTCGGCTTTCGACAACCCTCATATCTTTACAGGGATCCCCTTCATCCTACCCCGCTGGCCTCTCTAGGAAGATACAAATCATATTTCTACCATACACATCGCTCCGCTCTTCCTACAGAGACAAATCACTCCTCTACGGCTGGATTACCCAGCCCTCTAGGAGTGTGGGGCTCCTGATATGGGTTAGATGATGGTGGCCCCTCCTGGGCTATCAGATCTCCTCAAATCCCACTCTTCCCTGATCATCAGGTCAACAGAAGTCCAACAGGCCCCTACCGCCTCAGGCCCACAGGAAAATGGGTCCGACACAACCTGCTAAGGTCCCAGAACCGTTAGCCTCTGTCTATAAATTCCAGACCCACTCCTCACTGCAGAAGGTAATCTCTCTCTCTCCACCTAAACACTAATTGCCTTGTCTCTTTCTCAATGACTGACTAGATTGTCGGAGAGCCTGTTGCCGGGACTTCTCCTAGTATTTCTAGGCAGTGTGTAGGTACAGAAGATTGAGCCGATCCGATTTGCTGGACCCGATGGAGCTGCTGGATCCGAGCCGAGCACCCAACCTCTACATCTCCGATACTAATTTTGAGCCGCTCCCACCCCCCGGGGTTGGACTGATGCCAGTACTAACGGTTTCCATTTCATAAATTACAAGAACTCACACATGTTGTCCCCACACCCCAAAAACAAAGATGTACCTTGTTTTTGTTGATTAATGCCTGAACGTATGAATGATATTTACAGTCACAACCTTAAATCTTTTAAGTGCTTATATAGGGCTTAAAATGCAGCATAAGCACCCCAAGTGTAAAGAATCAGGCCTAATTCTATGCCCATGTCTAAAATTGAATTAACTTTCCTTATATTTATTTATTTTTCTTATTTTTATTTGTTTTCTATTTACAGTGAGCTAATCAGCATTACCTCAAGCGCACTATATAATTGGAAGATCTCGTATATGGATATATTGCATGCTCTGTGCTCTTGTTGCATTTGATGATGAATTTGAACATTGTTTGGTGTAGAATCTCAAGACAGCGCCTTATGCTACAGAAATTTTGCCGTACTGACCCACTTTTTGAAAATATTTGGCTCTCTGACCCACTTTCGAAAATAATTAGCGATCTGACCTAGTTTTGGACACGTCAACAAATAACGTTATTGGAAAAAACGGTATAGGTTATTTACAAGCCGTTTTTTCCAGTAACGGTATCTATTTAAAAAAAATTGTCATTCCATTTTTTGGAGTAACAACATAGGTTATTTTTATTTAAAGAAGCATATAGTCTCAATTGTGAGAAAAAATGACAAGTGTGAAAATCCTATAACAGATGTCGTTCTTTCCAAAAACGGCATTCTCAATACTTATGTCGTTATTTTGAATAACGACTTTGTTTGCCTATAAACAGTGGCCCCCTCTTCTCACTTTGGCTTTCTCAATCGATCTGTTTTCTCTCTCTCTCACTCCCGAAACCCACAAACCCAAGATCTCTGAAACCAAAAATCCCAAGTATTGGAGTGTTCTCAAACTTCATATATTCTACCTCCTAACTCTCACTCTCATCTCATTCCTCATCCACAATGTATTTTCAAGCTATCCAAGATACAGTCTAATTTGAAGGTATTATTATAACCATATGTTTGATATGTATTCTCATGTTATGCTTATGAGTAGTTAATGACTTGAATATGTTTGAATATTTATGTTTAGGTATGGAATGTGATATCCCTATTTGGTTATATTTTGGGGGTGAAATAATTAGAGATCCGAAGATTGGATATTGTTATAGCGATGTTGAACCGGTCATTATTTGGGCTCCCCGCAACTTTATATACTCAAAACTAATTGATTAGATATTTGAAATCACTAATTGGGATAGAGGTGAAATGAGTGTCAAAATTAAAGCCCGTTATGTTGCCGGTAAAGGGGAAGGACAATATTTCATGGTGGTTCCCGTAAATAATGATAATTCTCTGAGGTTCATGATTGGTAGGATACTTGATCCAAATTGTAGTTGGAATGTATTGGAGTTATATATTCACCAAACGAGGCTTTCAAATACTAGGCAAGTTGTTATTGAAATTCCAAGGCGCGCCCCGAGTTTGAAACTATCTGCCGAGTCACATGCAAGAATACCAAATATAGAAGAAGACAATAGCACAACTCTAACAGAACCTATTACCACCGAATATGAGCAGGTACATCCGTTGACCTTGACACAAAATATTGTTCGCACCGACATGGTAATGCAAGACTTTGACAACACCGTTGTAAATAACGATTTGGTAGAAGAGGAAGAAGATGAGGATCACGGTCTTCAAGTTGATGAGGAGGAGGATGCCGATGAAGCTCCGATTAATGACGTCAACGTTGATGTGCCGGTTAACAATGTGGTGTTGCCAAATCAGTCCATTAGTGCAACTGTACATAAGGTTCAATCGAGTGAATGGATATCTCGTGCGACCATACATAAACATGCATAGTCTTCCGTCGAGACTTCCAACACGGATGTACTCTACATAGGTCAAAGATTACCAACTAAAGATTCTATACAACATTAAGTGAAGATGTACTCCGTGAAGAACCATCGAGAATTCATGACGGTAAAATTGACCCCCAGTTTATACTATGTCAAATGTAAATATGCACTCATCAACCATTCAGCCGAGAAAATTGCAGAAAATCTGGCACTTCTAAATGTAGTGGGTTGTCCTTGGCGATTGTGTGGAATTGTTCCAAAAGGTCGTACTTATTTCATGGTAAAGAAGTTTGAAGGTCTGCACACATGTGTGAATCCTACATTGAATCAAGGTCACAGGAAAATTAATTCTACGATTGTATCGACGGTCATATTGAATGTTGTGAAGGCACAACCAGGAATAACACCAAGAGCCATAATTGAGATAGTCAAACTTCAATTCAATTATACAATTTCATACTAGAAAGCTTGGAAGGCAAAACATACAGCAATTGAGCGATTATATGGTTCCTTCGAAAAAGCTTACACTAAATTGCCCTATCTTCTGAATGCAATTCAAGCATCAAATCCGGGGATGACCGTACATTTGGCTAAGATTGTGTCTGGTCCGGCTAAAGAAACTTTTAAGGGGGTTTTTTGGGCATTCTGGCCTTCCATCGAGGGGTTTAAGGCATGCAGACCAGTTATAAGTGTAGACGGAACTCATTTGTACGGAAAATACAAATGTTGTTTATTGATTTCTGTTTCACCAGATGCAAATGGTATGTTGTTTCCATTTGCATTTACAATAGTTGATGGAAAGAGCATAAAAATGTGGACATGGTTCATGAACTGTATTCGGTGCTTTGTAATAGATTGTGCAGGTCTATGTGTCATTTCGGATCGTCATGTAGGCATTTTATCAGCAATGAAAAATGAGTTCGGAACATGGAAGGAACCACTTGCTTATCATCGTTATTCTATGCGGCATTTTGCTAGTAATTTCCATAAAAAATTTGGTTGCAAGTGTATGATGAACAAGCTGAAGGTGATCGCGTGTCAAAATCAGTTGAAGAAGTTTGAGAAAAAGATGGCACAGCTTGAAGCGGCTAATGTTGATGGGGCTAATTGGTTGAAGGAGAAACCGATTGAGAAGTGGGCACTTTCTGTCGATGGAGGTCGTAGATATGGTATAATGACAACAAATCTTTCGGAAGTTTTCAATTCGGTTTTAAAAGGTGTGCGTAGCTTGCCCGTCACCGCAATTGTGGAAATGATTTTTTTCCGTCACTTCAATGGCCGTTGTGAGGCGTCGCAAACCCTTATCAGTGAAGGAAAATTATGGGCACCATGTGTTCAGGAGATTATTGATTTACGCCCTGAGAAATCCAATTTTCATGAGGCAATAATGTTTAGTATTTTGGGGGTTAAAATGGGCATTAGAATGGATAATGGACATTAAAAGGGTGGACATTGGCACACAATTGACCTCGGGAGACGTACTTGTACTTGTAGAAAATTTCAACTCTATCACATTCCATGTTCTCATGTATTGGCCACTTGTGCCTCCCGTGCAATTGATTATCAACCTTACATTGATGTCTTTTATTCTACAAGTTCATTAGCACTAACGTGAGCACCAACTTTTAATCATATTCCAGAAGAATCTTATTGGCCGACACAAAGTGGATCGATACTCATAGCCGATGTGAGTCTACGTCGATTGAAAGGTCGACCTAGGAGTACTCGTATTCGCAACGATATGGATGCTCGAGAGGGTGGGAGCACCAGCAAAATTTTTTCAAAATACTGATTAAGTGGACACAATAGGCATAGATGTAAGAATGTACCCAATGTGGGCACATCCTAATCTACCGATATTTGAAGTTGTATCCCAATGTCAGCCTAATGTTGTAAGATATAAATGTGTTCGTATCGTATCATAAAATGCCTAATTCTCATTTTTGTAAAATCTATCCGTAAGTTATTACGAATTAGAGAATTTGAATTTGATGAACATTTGATGTAATATATGGTAATGTCATTAGTTGAGTCTGAGATATATGATTGTGATGAACATTTGTTGAATGACTGTGCATGTTTTGATTGGCTGTACATTTGTGGAATGGCTGTGCATGTTTTGGGTACAAATCATAAGTAAGAGATGCCGTTATTTACAATAACGACATCTGTTACCTGTAACGTTGTTAGCAACGACAGCATCACTTCAAACGTGCACAAAATGTACACAACTATTTGAAATTATTTAGAATAAAAGATGCAGCTGGTGCTGTTGATCTAAATAACGGCATCCTTAATAGTTGCCATTTTCAGAATAACGACATCCTTAAGAGATGCCGTTATTCAGAGAAACGAATGTGAAGGCATATGGTTTTGGCAGAGTTTCATTTCCTTCGAAATAAAAGACACAACTGATGCCGTTTTTCAGGATAATGACATCCTTAAGAGATGCCGTTATTCAGAAAAATGACTTTGAAGGCAGATGGTTTTGGCAGAGATTCATTTTCCTCGGAATAAAAGACACAACTGATGTCGTTTTTCAGGATAACGGCATACCTAAGAGATGCCGTTTTTCAGAATAATGACATTCTTAAGTGGGCATCCTTAAAAGATGTCGTTATTCAGAGAAAAGATTGTGAAGGCAGATGGTTTTGGCAGAGATTTATTTTCCTCAAAATAAAGGACACAACTGATGCCGTTTTTCAGAATAACGGCATCAGTTCCATTGGCGCCGTTGTTCTGAAAAACGGCATCAAGTTAGAATATAATACAGACCAAGTTGTACATATTTTGTACCAATGCTGTCGTTGCTAATAACTTTACAGGTAATAGATGCCGTTATTTACAATAATGGCATCTGTTACTTATAAATTACATCTAAAACATGCACAGCCATAGACACAACTAATTTTCATTGTTTTCAGACTTCAATTTTACAATAAACAACAAATACAATTACGAACGCCAGATAATATATATAACAAAATAATACAACAACGGATTTGCATCAATTCTTTTGAGTTTGCTTCTATTGCCGCTGAATTTGGTGTAGGGGCAATAGATAGAATTTGTGGATTCTTGAGAAAACGAACAAGGCAAACCTGTTGACCTTCACCAATGTTATGACTTGGTTTCTTGCTGCTGCTGTGAACCCGCAAAAAGTGCGAAACACCAGGATGGATCCCGGCAACGCACCATCCGACGCTCTTGTCAGTAATCAGAAAGATTATGAAAGAGCTTTTAGTGGCAAAAGATTGATTACCTTGTTATGGTAGGGGGAGATGGGTTTTTATAGTCACCTTAGGGATCCGTTTCGAGATAAGAACAAATCTCTACTTCCCGATGTGGATGGATAAATATGGTTAAAACCTCCTCTTAGGGATAATTATGAATCTGAATTCTTCTTTATTCTTCTGAACTGGTTTGTAACGGGTTGGGACCCGTACCCAGTAAGACAGATCTATTTATGGGTTATTGGGCTTTGAAGAAAGACCCAGTCCCCATTGCAGACCCGTTTGTAGGTGAAATTACTGTTTTACCCCTGAGCTTTAAGATTTGTGTCCGATTTGAACGGTCCCGATTTAATCCCCTTTTTAGCCATATCACGAGCCTCCCACTCCTGGAGACTAAGTTCTACAGTCTTTAAGGAGTATTTTTGTTATTCTAATGGCGTACAGGATTTTATCGGAGTTCTTAAGGGAGTTCGGATCTTGCTCGAGGTGTAACGGTGTTATTATGAGCTTGTAAAATGCCCAAAAATATCCTCAGAATTTTCTGGATTTTTTGTGATTTTTCTAGATTTTTCCGAATTTTTCCCCATTTTTTGAATTTTTTATTCATTTTTCGAATTAAATAATTAATTATCGAAAATTTTAATTAATTATTCTAATTTAATAATTACTATTTTCAGAATTTTAAAATAATTTTCCGAATTAATAATTATTTTTAGAATTTTTTAATTAATTTTTTGATTTTTAATTATTTTTTGAATTTTTAAAATAATTAATTCAATTAAATAAATAAATTAATTAAATAAATATTACCTGGACACGTGGCGTCAATCTGTGTGTTGATCACGATCAGATGGCACGCATCACAAAGCAGGGCGTTTTCCCCAATTTCCAGATCGGAACCCCAGTTGCTCGGCACACGTCGCCGACCCACCAGATGCTGACACGTGGCCGGTCAACGTTGACCATTGACTGCCACGTGGCACCCCCGTCAACTTTTTTTTATTTTTTTTATTTTTATTTCCGCTCTGTTCTCTTCCGCCTTCTTATCCTCTTCCTTCGACTTCTTCTCCTTCGCATTTCTATTTCCTTCGGCGCCACCTCAACGAAGAGAGAAGCTCGACGTCGGTATTGGAGAGGAGCTCAACGGAGAGGAGTGGAGGTTGACGAGAGCTCTGTGGAGCTAGTGGAGGCTCGGCGAATCTGAGCTCGACGCTGGAGCTTGGCGACGAGGAGTTTGGTCGAAGAGCTCGGAGGCGAGGAGGTCGACAGAGGAACTCGAAGGTGGAGTAGTGGAAATATCAGAGTTGCTTGAATGGTAGCGATGGTAGTGGAAATATCAGAGTTGTCCATTTTAGTTCAAAGAGGGGCTCACTGAATTCTACGATTCCTGATTGGGTGGTTTGGGAGAGACAAGAAAGGCTCTTCATGAGTCATGATTGTACTGCGAAGATGCATTCACCAAATGGCGGAAAACTATGAGTCGTGGGACGTGCTCTTGCTAAAATTTTAGGAAACGTGTCCTAAATGCACCTAAAAATGATTTTTATTTTATTTTATAAATGAACTAAAAATGCTAAATGCAAATAATTTCTAAATGAATGCAAAAAATTATGACTAAATGATGCAAGAGCTAGGATTTTAAAATTTTCGCTCTGATACCAAAATGATGTAAACTTAACCCTAAGTAGAGGATTTCCCAAGAATATTAAAAGATTAAGTTTACCAACAAGTAATACCGATTAGTTATAAATTAAAACTAGTAAAGGTTTGATGGATTTTTAAGATATGAAATAGTTTAACTAGCCCCCATTAAAGATTCAATCCTAACAATCAATAATTATATACTTAAGCGTTCTTAGTATGTAAGATATGCAATAATGATTTCTACTCTAATAGCAGGCAGAAGCACACACTCTCAATATTTATAGACGACAGATAAATCAGATAATATTCTAGAGATGATAGATAGTATCAAATATAAATGAAGAATGGAAAGAAGTTACCAAGTTCGATAAACATGTTGCCGTGTGTTCTGTCTCTCTCACAGAGACTCAATCCTTTACTCCAAACACCAAACAACAACTAAAGGCCCAAATAAAACGAAATCAGATCTGATTTGTTGCTGGTGTGTGCCCGGGAGGAAGGAGAAGGAGATCAAAGTCGGGGCCGATGTGGGGCGTCGAGTGATCGGCACTGCTGACTTGGGTGGAAGAGGCAGGGTGGTCGGGAGATGGCATTCTGCGTTGGTGGCATCGGGGTGGCTGAAGGTGGTGTTGGCGATGGAGGAACCCGATGGTGGTTTGGATCAGGGTGCAGTCGGTGGTTGAGGGTGGAGACGCAGAGAAAGAGGAGAGGAAGGCAGCGAGGAAGTCAACAACAGCAAAGGGTCGACGACGGCGAGGTAAAGGGCGGGCTCTGGATAGTCGATTGGAGAGGGAGAGGCAGCGACTGAGGTGGCGATGGGTTCAGGTTGGGAAGAGGAGGAAGAAGAAGATAGAAGGGGGTGGCGGCTGTGAGATGAGGGAGAATTAGGGTTTGGGTGGAGATTGGGGATTGAAGTTGAGGATTTTGATTAAAGATTTGGGGATTTGGGTGTACTTTAGATCTTCTCATAAACACTAATACTTTCTTAGGATTTCTCACAAATCATAATGTTCTCTCAATTGTCTCACACAAAAAAATGGATGAAGAGCAAAAACTTAATCACAATAATTTAGTCAATAAAAGCATTATTTTTTTTATTAATCTGGAAGCCTATATATAGGCTCATAATAAATCTCAAAATAATTCTTCAAAATATTATAATGCAGAAATAAATGGTGCAAATTGTAAAACTATTAAATATGACTAAAAATGCTAAAAGAAAAGATGAATGCTGAAATAAAAATACTATGCTATTAAAACTGTCATCCTAAACGATGTTTGCACTGATAGAAGCGCCTGAATTATCTCGAACTGATTCTCTCATCGAAGGGTGGTTGTGGGTATCTCTCAAGTTCTCTCTCATCTCTCAAGTTAAATTTATCAACTTTTAATTTCTCATATTGTATCATTAATAATTAGAGTCTTACTATTGGAGTGATTAATCTATCTTTTTGTAAATGGATTAAAATTCTCAATGATATTTCGCTATCAATAAGAAGTCACCAATAACTTTCTCTTGGTAGAATTATATAGCAACGTTTTATTCCCAACTGATTTCAAATTATTTTTAACTAGTAGTTTATACGTGCATCGCATATCTTAATAATATAGTTTTTTAAAAAATAAAAATTAAGACGTAGTCTGGATTTGATCTAAAATCTCATTTACAATAGTTATGCATGTGCGTTATACAGGTTGGTAGATGAACAAATTACATTAAAGCCTTCTTCCATTATAGTGGTAGAGATAAGTGGTTTTTGGATGTTCCTAAGATCAATATTTTCAAAAATGGGTCAGTAGGGGCAAAAATTATGATTCCACATTCCATCTTTTGAGTGCTAGCTCTGGCTATAAATTGCCATTGAGTCAATGAGTGCAAAGCTATCAACACTGCACCAATCATCATCATCATCATCATCGTGGTCGGTATCTCTTTTTCTATCTCTCTCATGGCCACGAATGCGAAGCTTCTTGGCACCGGCAAGCTAACCCTAGTCCTAGCCCATGGCTATGGGGGCAGCCAAGCTGTTTGGGACACCATACTCCCCCACCTCACCTCAAAGTTAGCGTCCTTCTCTTCGACATGAATTTCTCCGGTGCTGTCAATGATGACATGAATCTTGATGCGTTCGATTCTAACAAGTACTCCTCCTACTACGCCTTCTCCGATGATCTCGTAGCTCTGTTGGATAGAATGGAAGCGAAGAAGGTGGTGTTTGTAGGCCACTCCATGTCCGGCATGATTGGCTGCATTGCTTCAATCAAGAGGCCTGATCCTTTTAGTCCTCTTATTCTTCTTGGAGCATCTCCCAGGTAATAAATAATTCAATTCAATTCAATGGCTAAACATTCTTTAGATTCTCGTTTGGTTGTGATTATTTTCTGCTAGATCCCTTCACTTCAAACTCTTGAGTCTTGTCATCCAAAATATTTTGATAAAATTCCTTTGTTATGTAGATCAACTAAAAGCTGTGTTTATTGAGGAAAATATATATAATATGTGCGTTTTTTTTTTTTTTGGTTTTGTAGAAGAAAAGGACAAAACATGTGTTCGAAAGAGAACAAAAATATTTTCTCTTTGCATCCCTTGAGAGTCGTAAGATAAGAGTCCATCATATCTCGCTAACCATAGAAACCTCTATGGCATAAATTTTTGTCTTCTTTGACTTAATAGCAATTACGACAAATTTCTCAGCCGATGAAAATGATACACTATTTCATCATTTCTGAGTGTGTTAGAGCATCCACTATCGTTCATGGTTCATGTTATATTATTCATGTTATATTATAGGTATTTGGAAATATGGAAATTGAAATAGAAGAGTTGCGCTGCTATCGTTAAAGCGAAAATTTGGGTTAAAAAAATTATAAAATATACAGACGAGAGAACATCCTCCATCTAATAAAATAAATAAATTTTTTAATACCCCAAATTTGATAGACGGAATATCATATTCCGTTTGACAATAATTCAAAAAAAAAAAAATTAGCCGGACGGAAGAACGTCCGGTCGCACGAATAATTAAATGAAATAAAAAAATCACCCGGACGGATGATGATCCTCTCTGGGGATTTTTTTTATTATTTTAAATATGCCCAGCCGGAAGATGATCTTCCGTTTGGACTTTTTTTTGTCTTTAAGGAAAAGGACGAAAATTACAAATTAAAATAAAAAAAGAAAAAAAAATTATCTGTCTCTTTTCCATGTCTCTTTTCCATTTTAAAAAAAAAATCATAAAAAAAATAGAAAAGAGAGGGACGGAAGAAGATCTTCCGTCTCTCCATTTTAATTTTAAAAAAAACAAAAACAAAAAAAAAAGACAGAATATCTTCTTCTATCTCTCTACTACATTTTGCATTTGCTATTTTACTCTGCTATATATGGCAGAGTACTGTTCACGTTTCGGCCATAAAATAGATTTTTAGTCAATGATAGTGACGGATTTTTCCTCAAATTTTCTATTTTAGGTTTATAGCAGGCAGTAGTGGATGCTCTTAGGTAGCTTAGAGCATCCACAGTCGTGAATGTCAAAAAGTGAATAAATGCATATTTACATATAACTTTTTTAGCTTTTTCTGCAGTGCGTACAATGCTATTTTATAGCAATTTAAGACTAAAAAAAACAAGATGGGCTTTGTAGTTGCGTCCGATGGCGAAATGAATTATTTAAATATTTTTTTATTGTTAGACGGAAGTTGAAGTTGCGTCGGAAGGAGAAAAAAAATCAAAAAATGACAGACGGAAGTTGAAGTTTCATTTTTTCGAATTTTTTAATAATTAAAACCATTTTTTAGTTTGAAAAAAAAAAAAAACCCACCCTACTGGACGGAACTTGTCGGAAGGTTAATATATATATATATATATATATATATATATATATATATATATATATATATATATATATATATATATATATATATTGTTGGGGGGGGGGGGGGGGGGGGGGGGGGGGGGGTGGGGTTTAATGCCGAAAATTTAATTTTTTTGGGGAGATACGAAAAGTGAAGTGCGTCGGAGAATTGTAAAAATGATTTTTTTTCAGTGGGTACGGAAAATGAAGTTGTGTTCTTTATAATATGCATTTCTCTCATTTCTACTCTCATCTAAAGCAATCTATTGTCGCTATTTTGTCAAAAAATTATAAATAGCAAACGACTACAGCTGGTCGTTTGCTATAAAATACATTTTATGCGTAAATAGCACATGTCTGTGGATGCTCTTACAAGTGCATATTGCAATTGAAATTGCAAATAAAAAACTTTTTTTTTTGACACAATTACCAAAAATATTCTTTACTTTTCGACCTATCCTTTATTTCATATAAAACAATCATCCCTCGAAAAACTATTGAGTCGAAAAGTTTTTGAAGAAAAATTAAAATTTTCACTTGCAAACTTCCTAGGTTAATGTTTAAAGAAAGAAAAAAAAATAAACTTCTTAATTAAAGCTCTTAATTGAGCTAGTCAAACTAAAATTTCACAATTGCCCTCCTCCACTTGATTTAGGATTAATAACTGAAATTTTGTTGAGGAGAAAAATTGAATAGTTACTCAATGGTAATAATTGATAGTCTAATATAAAAAGCATTAATGAACATATAATGTATTAAGAATTGGTTTTTCCAAATAATTCCTAGATAATTCCCCCCCTTAATTTCTTAGGTACCTAAATGTGGAAGGCTATGAAGGAGGCTTCGACAAAACTCTACTCAACAACATCTTTTCCAGCATTGAATCCAACTTTGAGGCATGGGCTCAGATGACCCGATCTCAGTCCAAAAGTTTGGGAATGACTTGAAGAGGATGAGGCCTAAAACTGCACACTCATTGGCCCGAACTGTCATCCTTAGTGACTACCGGGATATCCTCAACCAAGTAAAGGTCCCGTGCACTATTGTGCAGGGTTCTGATGATGTGGCAGTTCCCGTCGCAGTAGGGTATTACATACAGAGCAAGATCGAAGGGAAGGCATCCATAGAGATCATTGAAATGAAGGGGCACATCCCACAACTCACTGCTCCAAACAAGCTCATCGACATCCTAGACCGTGTCCTAGCAAATTGTACGGTTTAGTTAGTAGGCCGGGCATCACCGGTCCCCTCTACTAGTATAATAGGGTGTAAGGAGTGGAGGTTGTAGGTATAGATTTATCTTTTTTTTTTCCTTTCAAATTAGACCATATCTGAAAGTCATAGTGAGAGTCAGCATGGATTTATAAAATCACATTGATTTGCTTTTGAAATCACCTTGATTATAAAATCACACAATTTCTTTCCGACTGACATCCCCTTTAATTGTTACTAAAGAAAAAAAAATATTGTTAGGGACGTAGTGTGTATATCTTTTAACTTGTTGTTCATATGAAAGTAAAATTTGATGGAAAAGTAATTTACGGATCCCCTCTACCTTGTTCTTTTATAATTCAGTGAACTATTAAGGTAAAATACTCTGAATAATTCTCAACATCTCTTATGAACACTCGCATAGGAAAAATGTGCTACAAAGTACCAACCTTGCATGTTCCTTTAATTAGCGAAAAAATGAAAATCTAGGCAAGTTCCTTTGATTAGCGAAAGAGCTATACAAGTTATTTTGTACCAGTCAGAAAATTATGCAGTTCTTACTATGACATGCACATGCTTTTCATACAACACTATTCTGAACTTCCTCATAGTAAGCGATGGTAGCATTTGCCATTCGACTACGGAACATGCCCCACTCTTTAAAGCACCGCTCCTTCACCTGTGGCAAGTTATTCATTTGTTCTCATTTATATTATGCTTATCAAAAATATTTTGTAAACCATAATTTTAACTATTTAACTAACCGATTGCCATTTTGTTTTCCCCTTCACAGCTTGGCCCTGTCCAATTAAGAATAAGGAAGAAAAAAAATTACTATATATGTTTTTTAGTTTTTCTGGGAGCTAATAATAATAAGTTAATCTAAGCTCAATTCAATACTAAATTTTCAATGACTAAATTAAATATCAGGGGAAGTCTCTCTCACTTGTTTTCCAAGTGTAGGTAGATGTTGATGAATTATCCATTGAGAATCCACAACACCCATTTTCTCATGATTAGGCTGTTGAAGAAAAATAACCCACAGTTAAAGATAACAAGATAACAGGCCATGAGCAAAAAATATTTTCAGAAAAACGTCATATATGGAATTATTGAATTAATATAAATATACTAAACGATCAATTGGAATAAAAGCTATATTGTTGGATTTATTTTTTAATATTTAATTAAACAAAGAAGGTGCAGATATGTATACACACCTTGGCACATTTCCTGAACTCAATATCCAGCCCCCATCCATGAACTAAGTCATTCTGTAGCAATAAACACAGTCATAATCTGTCCACTGGCATATTTTTTTTTTTTTTGATCATAGGCATAATTACTTAGTAATGAATTAATGCTATAAAAAAAAAGAAAAATGAGTTAATGCAAATTTGAATATATTACTTAAAGCAAAGTAAGTACATGAAATGACTTTATATAAACTTTACCTGAATCATATGCCATACACATCGCCATGCATCTCGTGAGAAGACAGGAGCCATTATCTCAACAAACCTGAATATGGAAGAATGACAAAAACTATCAATATTTACATTTGCTAGTAAATTATATGTGAAATGCATGTCAGAATAATTATAAGTTGGTTATTGAATATACAATGCCTAATTAGATATTTATAGATAACTAAGTTAATAAACACAAAACAAATATATAAAAAAAATACATACTTTCATGATATAAAATATGTGTCTCTTAATATCTCTCCCTGAGAGGGACGGGAAAAAACCCTCTCCAGTGTAAAAAAGTTAGAAAATTATATTAAGTAATAATTTTTTATGTTCGTAGACAAATAAATTTGATAGACGAAATCTATTATGAGTTAGATTAGAAGCATATTTGACAGATGAAATATGTCTCGAGTATTCCAAAATCGTGGGCACAAGTTAAAGATCCATGTTATACTTGACGGATTATGAAGAAATCCAACAATGTGTTTGTTAAATATTATAAACCTTTCGACTAAAAAAAGGGAAATCCTACATATTGCACTCTGAGATACGGGGATCTTCACATCTACGTTCCATCTCCTCTGTTTCTCTGCAAAAAGCAAGTATCCACTGAGCATAAATTACACACAAGCTAGCAGATCAAAAAATTGAATAGTTATTTGCTAATTGAACTATAGGTATGATAAGGATTTACATTCAAAACCATAATAATCTCACAGCAAATTTGAGGGGATTAAATATGCACAAAAAACATCGAAAAATTTTCTGCAATTAACCATGAAAAAGATGGGACTTCACATCCTTGTGTCTAGTAGCACTAGTAAAAAGATTAACTTTCTTATTAATCAAATAATAAATAATGTTAATTTGCTTCTATCTTCATAGCTACTTTGAATCAACTTTCTTTTTTATAATCACCTTAGTTTCAAAAGTGTAGATACCTTTCAATTTTCTAAATCCATATACATTATTACCTTGTTTACTTTATATCATAAATTTGAGGCGAATACGTATTAATAATAAGCTGTTCTATTTATTAAGTACATGCCGATACGATTATCTATTCACCTATCACACCTTTTATTTTATTGTAATTTCACTTGGAATAGATCACACTCCATCCAAATTCGTTGTGATAACAATTTTTTTTTTTAATTGCAAATCTTTAAAACTATAGGAAGTCGGGAAACAAGGGCATCTATGCTTTTTGAAATAAGAGGGCATTAACCAAGTTTTTTTTTCATATATACATATATACTCACTTGTGAACATCGGTATCGTTCCTCCTCCTAGTCATTTCCCATACAATATAAGGGTTTGACTCAAGGGCTGGTTGTGAGATCTCTAATCCGTGTTTCTTGACTAGTTCAACATACCTAAAAGTAAAAAATATTAATTTAAATAACATTTATGGATGTACATGAAGTAATGAAGATTTATATGACATAAAAATTTATGGCTGTAGACGAATTAACATTAAACTCTTACATTTCTGCATTAAAATTGTCGACCCCAATATCTTCATCCCAGATAAATATGTAGTCATATGCAGCCACGATGTCTGGATGCAAGAACCTTTTTGCATACCACCTTCAATCATCACAGTAAAAATAATCAGAGAATTGGCGTTTGATTGCTATTATCCACCATTTTGTTGCAAAAGATTTCACTTAAAAATATAAAAGAGAAAGTACGTAATACAATACTCCCTCCGGTTCACTTAGTGATATTTAGAATTTTTTTTTCTTGTTTCACTTTAACTGATATTATCCAATTTTTTTCCTTTTTTTTCCATGAAAACCCTTATTTATGTTGAAATTTTGTCTTAATTACTCATCTTAATCCTATCAAATATTCTTAGGAAATTGTAGTTTCAACTTTTTAGATTTTATTTTCTCCAAAAATTTAATGCCAACTGTATTGGAAAAAGAATTAGTAATTCTATTTTCTATTGAGAAAACACTAATTACAATTTCTTGAAATCAGAATCTGTATTGGAAAAAGAATTAGTAATTAAATTATGGAGACTTATTAATAAGGGTGTAGAGGGAAACAAATGTTTATCTCACCCTTTCTTAATCTATGTGCAAAACTCCTGAATATCACTTAAAGTGAAACGGAGGAGGTATATTTTTATTTTCAATAACTTAAGCCTTTAGAAATTTCAAACATACAAAACAGCAAAAAGGTTTTACTACGACAAATATGTGTTGGATATATCAGTATATTCTCATATATATACGAATACTATATATATAAGTATATTCTCATATGTATACGAATACTATATATATATATATATATATATAGAGTCCCCTTTCGTTGTGTGCTAGCTTTCATGTGCACTCGACCTTCGGGTCTTTGTATCGACAATCCGAACCGTTTACATTGATCTACACGTCTAATTTTGTCTAAATATGTAAAATCAAGTCATTTAAAATTCATTTGTCCATCCATCATGTCATTATAAAAAATTGATATTCAGGCATACAATTTTGTAACACCTACACTTCAATAGAAGGACAAATGAATTTCATTTTGTCATGATGGATGAATTTCAATAGGTGTTACAAAATTGTATGCCTGAATATCCATTTTTTATAATGACATGATGGATGGACAAATGAATTTCAAATGACTTAATTTTACATATTTAGACTAAATTAAATGTGTAGATCAATGTGAACAGTTCGGATTGTCGATACAAATGTCCAAAGGCCGAGCTCAGCCTTTGAGCATTCGTATCGATAATCCGAACCGTTCATATTGATCTACGCGTCTAAATTAGTCTAAATATGTAAAATCAAGTCATTTGAAATTTATTTTTCCATTCATCATGTCATTATAAAAAAACGATATTCAGCCGTGGGCAAATAAATTTTAAATGACTTAATTTTACATATTTAGACTAATTTAGACTAATTTAGACATGTTCTGCACATATTACTTAAACAGATATTGGTTCTGGGCTATTGGGCCAACAGTCCAATACTCAAAGCAGTGTATAGCTTTCTCATTATATACTAGCTAGAGGTGGTAGTTGTTGGAAAAAGTTTTGCATATTTTCCGAGCCGGATTCCGGTGCGGTGCTGAAAATTGATTGGATCATGTTCCTCTCGTCGAGTACTATTCCGTAATGTACTCACTTGCCAAAAATGGTTTACGTATGAATGAGAAATGTAGGTCCAAAGTTGGGTACTCGAAATGTACTAACTTGGATAGTTGGAATGAATAATACCACATCAGAAGATAGGAAATATTTTCTCTAGTGTATAAGCTAAAGAAATGGACTAAAAGGTGTAGCCCTAGGGTTACCACTAACGTGTAGTGGTTAGAGGACCTAGCCAAAATAACCAATACACATGCGCGTGCGCGCCCGGCTCGGCTCTGGCCTATATTTTTTTTGCCCTGCTCCAAATTTTTTCCCAGTTACTGTTGAGGCTTTTCAAATTCTGTAACTGCTGGTACCATTACTCTGTAACAGCCGAGTAATGGCTCATCAGTTACGTGTTTGAACCATTACTCTGCTGTTACAGAGTAATGGACCCTTCAGTTACTCTCATTCTCCTATAAGACCTGTAACTTTTGTCTGCCAGAACACAGTTTTTCCAAATATTCCGAATCTCCTTCTTCTTCTTCTTCCTCTGAGTCACAGTTTGAGAATACAACACAGCACCGGTTCACTGAGATCCCTGAAATTAGGGTACTGCTTTTCAGGGAAAGATAATACAGTTGTATCCTGGGAGGCAATTCGTCAACCACCGTCACACTACGAAGCGAATTTTGCTTTAAGGACAAAGATCTAAAATCTCGACTCGGTATTGTTTTGTATGGTTTGTTCTTTTATTTCCTGTAATTGTAATTCTTCACAATTATTGTTAGCATTTTCTGTTTTATGAAATTCATGTTCTAACATTCTTAAAGCAAAATTTTTCCTCTATTCTAACAGTTATTGTGAAAATTATCTACAGGTACTGTTATCATTTCGGAAAAACAAAACAACTAACAGTTCCATTTCATATATTTCAGAACATGGAAAACACACAGAACGATAACGTCAGCAGACTTATCAGTGAACAAACACAAGTGACCCAAAAAGTGACTGCACAATTGGTTGTGGTACAAACGGTCGTTCTGCCCACACATATAACTGTGGGAGAAAAATCAGAGAAGTTCAATGGAACTGAATTCAAGAAGTGGCAAGGGAAGATGCAGTTCTACCTAATCACCTTGAAGCTTGACATGTTTCTCACTGAATCTGCCCCTTTGCTGGCACCTATAGATGCACACTCTGTTGCGGCAGTTGATGCATGGACTCAGGGTGATTATCTCTGTAGAAATTACATCTTAAAAGGTTTGGTAGACCTGCTGTACAATGTCTATTGTGCCTTCAAGACTTCCAAACTTCTTTGAGGTCCTTGGAGAAGAAGTACAAAACAGAAGATGCCGACACCAAGAAGTTTGTAGTCGGCAAATTTCTGGACTACAAGATGGTTGACTCCAAGACAGTTGCGAGTCAAATCTAGGAACTATAGGTGATAATGCATGAAATCGCTGTAGAGAACATGACACTGTGCGAACCATTCCAGGTTGCAGCATTCATCGAGAAGCTTCCACCTGGATGGAAAGACTTCAAGAACTACCTTAAGCACAAGCGAAAGGAGATGTCTCTTGAAGATCTCATTGTTAGGTTGCAGATCGAAGAGGAGAATCGCAAGGCTGACAGGTCTTATAGAAATCAGTCCATAGAAATGGCAAACATGGTGGAGCATGAATAGAAGGGCAAAAAGAGAAAGTTCTTGCCACATGCCTCGAATAAAAAATCTGCAGCAAAGAGGTTTGCTGGAAAATGCCACAAGTGTGGTAAGCTGGGCCACAAAATTTCTGACTGTCGCAGCAAAGACAACAACCATGCTAGAACTGGACAGGCCAAAGAGAATGAAAAATCTCATGCACACATAGCTGAGAACTTGTCCACCGGTCTCTCTGCTTGGACCTCTGTACTGTTGTATCAAAGGTGAATCTGGTGAGAAGCAATCCTCGAAAGTGGTGGTACGACACTGGGGCCACCAAGCATATCTGCTCGGACAAGGAGATGTTCACTTCATACCAGAAGTGCAACAAGGATGAATAGTTATTCATGAGTAATTCTTCCACCTCCAAAATTGCATGAACATGGAAGATAGTGCTGAAGATGACTTCAGACAAGGAACTAACACTCACAAATGTGTTACATGTTCCAGATAATAGAAAGAACTTGGTATCAGGATCTTTGCTAAGCAAGAATGGATTTAAGGTTATTCTTGTCTCTGATAATTTTTTATTATTTAAGAATGGGGTGTACTTGAGTAAAGGATATGTAAAGGATGGACTATTCAAATTTAATATAATGACAGTCATCCCTAAAATTATTGTTCATGTTGTTCCCAAAGTTAATGAAATTACTCATGTTGCTTATGTTGTTGAGTCTTCTTCTGTTTGCATGAAAGACTAGGCCATATTAATTTCAATTCTATGCGTAGATTAATTAACATGAATTTGCTACCAAAATTTAAGGTAGACAATTGCGAAAAATGTGAAGTTTGTACGGAGACCAAATTCACTAAAACTCTATCATGTTTTGTAAAAAGAAACACAGAAACTCTAGGTCTAATTCACACAGATCTGTGTGATTTAAAATATGTGCAAACTAGAGGTGGCAAAAAGTACTTTGTGACATTCATAGACGATTGCACAAAATTCTGTTATGTATACTTGTTACATAGCAAAATTGAGGCTTTGGATAAATTCAAAAAATATAAGCTTGAGGTTGAGAATCAACTTGGCAAAACGATTAAAATCGTTAGGAGTGATAGAGGAGGAGAATATGATGCACCATTTAATATGTTCTGCTCTGAACATGGAATAGTTCATCAGACAACTGCTCCTTACTCACCTGAATCGAACGGTAGTGCCGAGCGTAAGAACCGAACTCTAAAGGAGATGATGAATGCCTTGTTTTTGAATTCTGGGTTACCCCAAAACATGTGGGGGGAAGCGTTGTTGACTCTCAACTACATTCTCAATAAAATACCTCACAAGAAAACTGGCAAGACACCATACGAACTGTAGAAAGGTAACGTACCTTCGTATAAATACCTCAAAGTGTGGGTGTGTTTAGCAAAAGTGGCAGTACCTAATCCAAAACAGGTCACAATAGGACCTGAGACTATTGATTGCATATTTATAGGCTATGCACACAACAGTAGTGCATATCGGTTCTTGGTATATAAATTGGATATACCGGATATCCATGTGAATACAATAATGGAATCAAGGAATGCTTCCTACTTTGAACACGTGTTTCCGTGCAAGGATACTGCGTATCCCAAATGTACACGTGAACAAGGGAATGCAAGTACTTCGGTTGATGAACCAGAACATGATAATGATGAGCCTAGACGTAGTAAACGGGCTAGAACATCAAAGTCATTTGGTCCTGACTTTGTAACGGCCTTTCTGTTAGAGAATGGGCCCAGAATATTTAAGAAAGCCATGTCTACGCCTGATGCTCCTATGTGGAAGGAAGCAATCAAAAGTGAAATAGACTCCATTATGCAAAATCATACATCGGAGTTGGTCGATTTGCTTTCTGGGTGTAAAGCTCTAGGATGCAAATGGATTATCAAACAAAAATTGAAACCAGATGGTTCAATAGAGAAACATAAGGCGATACTTGTGGTACAAGGATTTAGGCAAAAAGAAGGCCTAGACTTTTTTGATACATATTCCCCGGTCACAAGAATAACTTCCATAAGAAAGTTGATAGCTATTGTAGCTCTACGTAACCTGGAAATACATCAAATGGATATTAAAATTGTATTTCTAAATGGGGATTTAGAAGAAGAAATATACATGAAACAACCTAAGGGTTACGTAGTTCCTAGACAGGAAAACAAGGTGTGCAGGCTTGTAAAATCTTTGTACGGAATGAAACAAGCTCCAAAGCAGTGGCATGCAAAATTTGACAATGTTATGATGTCAAATGGTTTCAAAATAAATAAATGTGATTAGTGTATCTACATCAAAGATACTCCAAATGGATATATTCTGGTGTGTCTATATGTGAATGACATGCTCATTATTGGGAGCAATAATGATATTATCAAACAAACTAAGAGCATGCTTAGTAGCAAGTTTGATATAAAAGATTTGGGAGTTGCAGACATCATACTAGAAATCAAAGTTTGCAGGACATCTGAGGGAATTACTTTGTCTCAAGCTCATTACAATGAGAAAATACTTGAAAGATTCAAGAATTACTCAAATGGGACTGCCAAAAGTCCTGTGGATCCCAGTCTTTACTTGTTCAAAAATACAGGTGGCAACATATCATAATTGGAATATGCACGTGTAATCGGTAGTTTGATGTACTTAACAAATTGTACAAGACCGGACATGTCACATTCAGTAAATGCACTGAGCCGCTACACAAGTAATCCAGGACGAAGTCAATGGAAAGGAATAACTAGAGTATTGAACTACTTGCGACATACTCAGAGTTATGAGCTGCATTATACCAAATATCCAATAGTACTAGAAGGCTACAGTGATGTCAACTGGATATCGAACTCCAAGAACTCAAAATCCACAAGTGGGTACGTCTTCACTATTGGTGGTACAGCTGTGTCATAGAAATCCTCTAAACAAACGTTACTAGCCAGATCCACCATGAAATATGAGTTTATTGCTTTAGACAAAGTGGTAGAGGAAGCAGAGTGGCTTCGAAACTTTTTAAAGGATATTCCCATGTGGGAAAAACCAGTGCCTGCTATATGTGTACACGTGACAGCCAATCGGCTATAGCAAGGGCACTGAGTTGTATGTACAATGGTATGTCTCGTCATATCAGAAGGCGACACAAAACCATTAGACAACTGCTCTCTAATGGAATAATCTCTATAGAGTATATAAAATCGGCCAACAACCTAGCGGATTCATCTACTAAAGGTTTGTCACGAGAGCAAGTTGTGAGATCATCAAGAGGAATGAGTTTAAAGCCTATGACGAAAGATGATAATTGATGGAAACTCTACCTAGGAATTGGAGATCCCAAGATCTAGGTTCAATGGGACAACTAAATCTTGTTGAATCGACGGGAGCACTGAGAGATTAAAATCTCATACCCACTCTTAGGATGATAAAACAGTGCTGCGTGCAAAGAGTTAAGATAAGCTTGGCTTTTAATGATTTCCATAGCTTTTGAAATAAAAGTGGGGTATGGCAGGATACTCTTTATGGGCAATCACCTTGTGAGTGTGAAATGGGGCCGTTTCTAGGAGAATGAAGAGAGGCTACATTCTCCAAGCTCAATCACGATTAACCAGGGTTGTTCAAGGCCCAAATGAACACAACAAGAGAACCCAGTTCTGTGAGGAAATGAAACTATTTGATAGTTATTGTCTAGGTTCACATCAAAGCTCGGGTAGTTCAAGACATCATGTTCACTACCTGATCAAGTGAATTCGATGGCTACTCACGAAGGGTGGTTCAAAGTTAAAAAATTACTACCATTCCTGATGTAGTGATTTTCCGATTGTATTCTTAGAGTCTTTTTCTGTCATGTATTTTTCTGTCGTGTCTGGATTACATAGTCTGGTCATTTCCATTCATGTGGGAGATTATTGGAAAAAGTTTTTGCATATTTTCCGGGCCAGATTCCGATGGTCTTCGGCCACCAGCGATGCCGAAAATTAATCGGATCATGTTCTTCTCGTCGAGTACTATTCCGTAATGTACTCACTTGCCAAAAACGGAATCCATATGAATGAGAAATGTAGGTCCAAAGTTGGGTACTCGAAATGTACTAACTTGGACAGTTGGAATGAATAATCCCACATCGGAAGATAGGAAAAATTTTCTCTAATATATAAGCTAAAGAAATGGACTAAAGGGCGTAGCCCTGAGGTTACCACTAACGTGTAGTGGGGAGAGGACCTAGCCAAAATAACAATCACGCACGCGCCCGGCCCGGTCCGGCTTCGGCTTTGGCTCGACTTTGTGTGGTTTGGTCTGGCTTGGCTCGCCTATATTTTTTCTGTCCCGATCCAAATTTTTCCCCAGTTACTGTTGAGGCTTTTCAAATTCTTTAACTGATGGTACCATTATTCTATTACAGCAGAGTAATGGCTCATCAGTTACGTGTTTGAACCATTACTCTGCTGTTACAGAGTAATGGACCCTTCAGTTACTCTCATTCACCTATAAGACCAGCAACTTTTGTCTGCCAGAACACACAGTTTTTACAAATATTCCGAATCTCTTCTTCTTCTTCTTCCTCTGAGTCACAATTTGAGAATACAACACCGCATCGGTTCGCTGAGATCTCTGAAGTTTGGGTGCTGCTCTTCAGAGAAAGGTAATACAGCTGTATCCTGGGAGGCAATTCGTCAACCACCGTCACACTACGGGGCAAATTTTGCTTTAAGGACAGAGATCTAAAATCTCGATTCTGTATTGTTTTATATGGTTTGTTCTTTTATTTTCTATAATTGTAATTCTTCACAATTATTGTTAGCATTTTCTGTTTTATGAAATTCATGTTCTAACTGTAGTTTAGGTATGTATATATAGAGAGAGAGTAATGCTACACCCATAATATTTCCTACAACATTTTTTTTATAACCTTAGGTGGCATAATGCTATTGAATGTTATTATATAGTAGGTTGTAGAAACCTTCAATAGCATTGTGTCACCTAAGGTTGTAATAAAAAATATTGTAGAAAATGTTGTGGGTGTAGCATTATATATATATATATATATATATATATATATATATATATATAACATGTGTTATGCACATCTCTACTACTATAATGGGAGAGGCCCTTAGTCAGTAACCCAGGTCAGTAACCCAACCCGTGCAACGCACGGGTTGGGTTACTTTGGTAAATATTTTCTAAAGTGGACATGTTTGGTAAATATTTTCGAAAGTAGATCAGTTTGGAAATTATTTTCTTTTTACTAATGGACTAACGTTGGTAAATATTTCCGTCAGTGGACCTGTTTGGTAAATATTTTCGTAAGTAATCAGTTTAGAAATTATTTTCTTTTTACCCTTTTCATTATCCTCCAAATTTTTCCACGTGCACGTGTGCACGTGTATAATACTAGTATTACTTAAACAGATATTGGTTCAGGGCTATTGGGCCGACAGTCAAATACTCAAAGCAGTGTATAGCTTTCTCTTTATATACTAGCTAGAGGTAGTAGTTTAGGTATTCCAATCTAATGCCTAAGATATAATATCTTAAACAAACTTACTAACCCTAATTCTTCTGTCTACTCTTATTATTTCTTTGTCAATCCTCACCAAAATGAAGGTTTCTGAGACAAAGATTCCTTCAGTTTCTTACGGTTGTCAAGATCTGTGTTTCTATATAACGAGGATAAAAAAGGAGACTAGTGACTTTTGGCTTACAATTGCGAGAACCATTATGTAGTGGTGGAGAGATACTGTTAGACAGATTTATTTTTCTGTTATGCATTTCGACTTGTTAAAATAATAATAATGATATTGGTAGAATAACAAATTCCAATTTTTTGTTTCCTTGCGTCTTTTGTAGTACGGATATATTTTATATCTTTTAATGCTATTTAGGTATTTTGATAATCTTAATAATTTTTAGCTGATGTATTGTCTTCTTTGGTCTTAGTTTAGTCCCACATCGAAATTAGATTTAGATTAATTTCTGTACTCTCTTATATATAGGAGACATTGTATACAGTTTTTAATATCTAATAAAGTATTTTTTCTTTCTCTATACTATCAATCAATATGGAATCAGAGCCCGGAAAATATACACACAAATTTCCCACAAAGGGTTAGGGTTTTCTTTCTCTTAAAAAAAAATTAAAAAAAAAAAAAAAAAAAACCATGTCTTCTTCTTCTTCCTCCAAACCCTAAACCCTAACCCTCCTCCTCAGCCTCCTACACCCCCCGGATTAGGGTTTTCTTTCTCTCCTTCAAAAAAAAAAAAAAACATGTCTTCTCCTTCTTCCTCCAAACCCCAAATCCTAACCCTCCTCTGCACCCCCCCTTCTTCCGCTGGTGCTGCTGCTCTTGCCGCTCCGTTCTTCCTTCCGCCGCCGCCCGTTCCCGCCACCTCCTCCACCTTTTGCTGCTGCTCTCGCTCCCTTCCTTTGACTACTCCACCTCCCCACCCGGTCTCCATCTCTTCCAGCTGCTTATCTCCAGATCCTAATCCAGCCCTCCTCCTCCTCCAGATCTATACCCGATCCACCCTTAACTCCACATCCAACTGCGAACCCTACTCCACCTTCTCCTCCATCCAGATAAAAAATAAAAAAATTAATAATCCTGAGATGCATCGTGATCCGCACTATTCTGTGTGCTAGTTTTTTATGTCATCTCCAATCACCATCTCTCATTCTCACCCATTTTCTCCTTCAAATCTAATCTAGATCTTCTCCTATGACTACCTCCACTACTACAATGGCAACCCCCCTCATCCTCCAATGGAGACTCCCTCTCCTCACATGGTGACTAATTCTCGTTTTCTATTGAAGGTCGAACACATGACCACCGAGAATGTCTCCGGTCACAGCAACTTCATGACATGGTCCCGCTCTGTCATGCATTTTCTCAAAGAGCGGGAGATGTACCATCACCTCACTTGTAACACCCCGTGTTAAAAAATAACTATAGCAGTATATAATATATATATATATATATATATATGTTGAAAAAGGTAATGAATTGGTTGTTGGAAAAAGTTGGCTGATGGCATAGATTGGTATATATGTTGAAAAAGTAAGGTAAAGGAATGGTATTAAAATTGGGGGGGGGGGGGGGGGGGGGGGGTGGTTTGTCAACTGCCATGGTGACGTGGCAGTCACCAGTGGGGCTCGCCATTTGTGAAGGAAATCAGAGAGGATTTGTTAGATATAGTCCCATATCGGTAAATCACTATAATAAAATAATATATAAATAATATAGCCTATGATCAAGAGTCACCTAATCAGTTAACCACCTTTTGAGAGGCAGCCTGTGGTGGGCAGTTGTACTACATAGTATCTAATTTGTCTTATAAATTGTATAAATTGTCTGAGCTAGGGGCAGGGGCGTTACATCACTGAGCCAGCTCCTTCAACTACGGATCCTACATTCAAAGTATGGGATAGCGATGATAACTTGACTGTCAATATAATGACTAATTGAATGGACTGGAACATTTACAACTCCATCACTTTTCTAGACACAACAAAAGAGATCTGGGATACCCTTCATCAAATGTACTCCTTCTCCACTAACATGTAGCGCCTATATGATATCTTTCTCGATGTGTTCGAGACCAAGCAAGGTGACAATATTCATGTTTATCTCTCTGTTTTAATCAATTCTTAGAAGAATGGAAGCTCTATCAGCTATACTCTGCCGATTTGACTATCCAGCATAAGCAACGTGAGGCTCTTCTCACCGTTCTTGTCTTGTGCAATATTCGCCAATATCTTGAAGGTGTTCATTCTCATATCCTTTCCACCAACACCAGTCCCTTTCTACATGATCTCCATATTCAGCTAGCACAAGTAACCCCTCCTACTTTTGTTGAAACCCCAACACCGGTTGCACTCATCTCTAATTGTGAAACTCAAGTATGTTCAGATATTTATCTCTCTTGTATCAAGTTATTCTTGGCCCTTTCATCAACTTGATGTCAAGAACACATTCTTGAATGGCGACTGGAAAGAGGTGGTGTATATGCAGTGGCCTCCTGGTTTTGAGCGACAAGGGGAGAATCTTGTATGTTCGCTCAAAAATTCCTTTTATAGACTCAAACAGTCTTCTCGGGCTTGGTTTGAAAAGTTTGGCATGTGTTCTTATGGGTTCTCTAGAAGTAAGGCAGACTATTCTCTCTTCACAAATAACAGAAACAAAGATATTGTTATTCTATTAGTCTATGTTAATGATATCATTATCACAGGTAGTGATTCGCAAGGTATTGCAGACATCAATCAGCGGTTATCTCAAACATTTCAAATAAAGGATCTTTGTCCGTTTCGATATTTTCTTGACAATGAGATTGCACGCACAAAGGTTGATATCTTTCTTTCTTAAAGAAAGTGTGTTCTTGATATTCTTATTGAGACAAGAATGTTGGGATGTCAACCCAGTGACACACCTATGAATCATAATATTAAGTTGTCCTCCTTCTCCAATGATGCGTTGTTCTCTGATCTAGGATGATATCGCAAGCTTGTTGGCAAACTCATATATATGTCTCAATGACTAGGCCAGATATTACCTTTGCGGTTAGTCGAGTCAGCCAGTTTATGCATGCACCGACCATCACTCATTAGGAAGCAGTGGTTCACATTCTTCATAATCTTAAGAAAGCCCTAAGGCAAGGACTTCTCTTCAAGTCTGATGATTCTCTTTTTCTTTATGAGGTTATTCTAATGCTTACTGAGCAGGATCGGTTGATGATAGGCACCAACTAGTGAGTACTTTTTATTCTTTGGAGAAAATCTCGTACCTTGCAAAAGTATGAAACAACATGTTGTAATCAAATCAAGTGCAGAGTCTGAATACCGAGCTATTGGGCATTTGGTCTCTGAAGTTGTGTGGCTCAGTTATCTTCTACGAGACTTGGCAATCACATTGTTATCTTCAGTTCCTCTCTATTGTGACAACAAGGCTGCTATGCATATTTCTAAAAATCTAATATTTCATGAGCGCACAAAACATATCGAAGTTGAATGCCACTTCGTTCGATATGAGTGAGAGAAGAAGGTGATTTTATTCTCATATGTCTGGTCCGGTGAACAACTTACTAATATCCTAACTAAAGCAATACCTCCTAAGTTTTTTCAAACTTTCTTGATAATATTTATGTACGAGCTTGAGGGAGAGTGTTAAACCAGTCTTAGTTTAATCCCACATCGGAATTAGATTTAGATTATTCTCTGTACTCTCGTATATAGGAGACAATGTATTCAGCTATTAGTATCCAATAAAGTATTATTTTTTGGCCTCATACTATCAATCAACAATATATATTACTAATGTGTATTTAAGAACACAACTATGCAAATGTAATTAAGTACATTCATGTCAAGGGTAGAAAATATTTCTGTAAGTAAAATCTGTTTAATGTTGCCATTATTTTACCATTTAGTCTGTCTCGCGACGGTGACATGAATTACTCGATCAAACCACTCAAAATCGCTCCATTCGCTTGTCCGTCCATCATAGTGGAACAATAAGATAGTGAAATTTTCAGAGAACTGCACCAAACAAATGTAGTATCTGTATAGTCACAAACTAAAGCAAATCTAGAAATGTAGAGTTAGATTTATCTATATATTGGAAGAAAAGACTGTAGAAGGTTGATGAAACCTAATAACCAGTGATTCTACCTAAATGAACCAATTCAAAATTGTCAGGATAATCAATCTTTAATCTGAACTTTTTCTTTTCTTTTTACCTAGGAAGCACAACCACATGATCGACTCTGACATTGACACAATGTGATTCGGCACATCTGACACAATGAACATACTGAATTGTGTCGTGCCGGAGGCATGTGTTCTACACAAGTGTCCAACATGTGTCAAACACCACACAACTTCCAAATAGATGTGAATGTGCTTCATAGGTTTAGTCACATTGGTCATGTTCTCAATTCAGTTATGGTAAGGATCCTCTCTGCTGTTTAGCTACCAACTATTGATCGACGGCCCTGTTTGTATTCGCCAAGACTAGGTTCATATATATCTCAGATACCTTTAATTCTATTCTTTAAACCTACTTCTAAGACATACAGGTCCACAATTAATTATCTTATCAATAATATGATCCATATACCTCAAAGATTATTAAGGAAATTGGTCATAACTATTCAATATATGCTCAATAAGTCCAAATGCTATTTTGAGAAGATCTTTAGTGAGGCTAAAATTCATAAGATTCTACGCACATTTTGTTACAAGTAATGTTTACAAAATTCTTTTTACAAAGAAAGATAGAGAGGCACAGGAAAACCGAGAAGGGAACAGAGAAGAGAAATCCGAAAGAAAAAGAAAAGGAAAATAAATTGAACAACTTACAATAAGCAAATGAAAAGTACAACTCCCAAGAAGCCGAGGCCTGTGTATCACACAGTGTCCTTAAAACAGATTTCGCCTCTCTCCGGTTGCTGGATTGAGGCGTCTGTCTCCCAGGATGCAACGGCTTGGAGCGATCCCGTAGGCACCACGAACCACTCCCGAACTGATCAGCAGCGTTTGAACCTATCACCTGACTTACCAACACAAGGACGGACGAACAGTACAGAAGAGAAGGAGAGAAAATGATATGGTTTTGTGCAGGGAAGAAAGTAAGGGGAAGGCCTCTATTTATAGAGCCTGGGTTAGACAAGGCATTAACAGCCTTCATTGTAACGGCAGACAAGGCATTAACAGCCTTCACTGTAACGGCAGACAAGGCATTAACAGCCTTCATTGTAACGGCAGACAAGGCATTAACAGCCTTTAACAGCCTTCACTGTAACGGCAGACAATGAATTGAATGCCTTCAGCGTAACGGCAGACAAAATATTAAATACAGCACTGAAACGGCAGACAGAACCGTTTCTGCATTCATTTCAGCCGTTACAAAAAGAAAACTGTAGCAAAAAGTGGCTCTGCACGGGGTGGGATCAAATCGGTCCGGCATTCGTGTCCGCAGGTCGTGCGGGCGCACACAAGTCGCATGTAAACCGGTCCGTGATTTGCACCCCCCCCCCCTGCGCGCGCGAGAGAGAGCCTCTCTTCTAGCCATCTTACAATGCTTAGAAGGAGATTACTATATATCCTCTTCTATTTCCTTTGTTATTTCCGATGTGGGACTAAGTTCCCTTTAACCCATTTTCAAGAATGAAAACGTCTCACTTTGAGAGACAATTTCTCATTCACCCCTTAACCGATTTTAGCGAACCAATATATGATTTTGATCTACTCACGAAGGAGAACACAAATCAATCAAGATCTCTCAATAATTCATTGAGGATCTTACTCAAAAAATTGCTCAAAAATCGGTTCGAAAATAGTGTATAAAACACTCATTTTCTAACAATCCCCACATGAATGAAAATTGACGACCACAGACAGGACAGACTGACACGACAGACTGACACGACGGACTGACCCGACAGACTTGGTGATAGAATTCAACGATTGATTTCTGCATAGGATAGGTAGGTGTTACCCTTTGAACCTTCCCTTATGAAAATATGTTTACTTTACTAACTAAACAGTAGACGCGATGTATTTGAACTGTTCTGCCATTTGTGTAAACGATGACATATCTCACACAGAAATCTTTCTAACGCTTTTTCAGTTCTCACTGTTATGTTCGTTTTGGCCATGAACATACGCCTGGTTCTGCAAGATTTTAACAGGAATATTGCCCTATATTATTCCCTTGGAAGCGGCCCTTCTTCCATCTTACATAGGTGATTTCTTACTTAAGAGTAACCCGCATTACTCTGCTCGGATATCCGACGCATAAGAATCATTAAAAGCCTAGCTTAACCTGTTACCTTGCGGGCATCACTGTTTCATCATGGGAATGGACATGGAAAATCCCCACAGTGATCTAACTTGGTCTTTACAATTTAGTTGTCCCTTTGAACCTAGATCTTGGGATCTCCAGTCAACTAGGTTGGGTTTCCATTGTATCGACTTATTCTTTCATGGGCTTTAGTCCCATTCCCCTCGATGATTTATCAACTAACTCTCTGTTTAACCCTTTGGTTAGTGGATCCGCAATGTTATCTTTTGACTTTACATAGTCCACAGAGATAACCCCAGTAGAGAGTAGTTGTCTAATGGTATTATGTCTTCGACGAATATGTCTAGATTTACCATTATACATATTGCTCTGTGCTCTACAAATTGCAGATTGACTATCTGAATGTATGCAGATTGGAGGCACAGGCTTCGTCCACCTTGGAATATCTTCAAGGAAGTGGCGTAACCATTCAGCCTCTTCCCCACATTTGTCTAATGCGATAAATTCTGATTCCATCGTGGATTTAGCGATCACTGTTTGTTTCGAGGATTTCCAAGAAACTGCTGCACCACCTAGTGTAAACACATAGCCACTAGTGGATTTTGAATTATCACTCGATATCCAGTTCGCATCACTGTATCCTTCAAGTACAGCCGGATATCTCGTATAGTGCAGCCCGTAGTTACGAGTAAAACGCAAGTACTTCAGTACTCTTATAATTGCTTGCCAATGCTCGCTTCCAGGATTACTCGTGTATCTGCTTAGTTTACTTACTGCATAGGCTATGTCTGGTCTTGTACAACTCATTAAGTACATTAGACTGCCTATGATTCTAGAGTATTCTACTTGAGAAATACTCTCCCCTTTATTCTTGGATAAGTGTAAAGTTAGATCTATTGGAGTTCTCGCAATTCCAGAATTATCTTTATCAAATTTTCCAAGAATATTGTCAACATAATGTGACTGGCTTAAAATAAGCTCGTCTGATGTTCTTGTGATTTTAATTCCCAATATAACATCAGCTAGTCCCATGTCTTTCATGTCAAACCTCGAGTTTAACATGTTTTTAACAGATTTAATTATCTGATCATTGCTTCCAATAATAAGCATGTCATCTACATACAAACATATAATGACATATCCATCTTCTGTGTCTTTGACATATACACATTTGTCACATTCATTGATCTTGAAGCCATTTGTCATCATGACATTATCAAATTTTTCATGCCACTGTTTTGGAGCTTGTTTCAAGCCATATAATGACTTCACCAGTTTACACACTTTCTTTTCATGTCCTGGAGATGAAAAACCCTCAGGTTGTTCCATGTAGATTTCTTCATCTAAATCTCCATTAAGAAAAGCTGTTTTTACATCCATTTGATGTACTTCAAGATTGCGTAGAGCTGCTACGGCAAGTACCATCCTAATGGAATTTATTCTCGTCACAGGAGAATATGTATCAAAGTAATCAAGACCTTCTTTTTGTTTATAACCTTTAATTACAAGTCTTGCCTTGTATTTATCAATTGATCCATCAGGTTTTATTTTTCTCTTGAAGATCCACTTGGAACCCAAAGGTTTACTACCTGGTGGAAGATCCACTAGTTCCCAAGTATGGTTTTGCAAGATAGAATCAATTTCACTCTTGATGGCTTCTTTCCATTGAGGACCATCACTAGAGTTCACTGCTTCCTTGAAGGTTTGGGGTTCTTCTTCAAGCATAAAAGTCAAGAAATCCGGACCAAAAGATTTTTCCGTTCTTGTTCTTTTACTGCGTCGAGGTTCCTCCTCGACTTCTTCATTTTGGTCTTCACTATCTTCACTGATAGTCTCATGTGTTCGTTTGGAGGAACTTGCTTCCTCCTTTGACTTACATGGAAATACATCTTCAAAGAACGATGCATTTCTAGATTCCATTATCGTGTTCTTTGATATCTCAGTGATATCGGATTTGTATACCAAGAACCGATAGGCACTACTGTTAAGTGCATAACCAATGAAAATACAATCAACTGTTTTTGGTCCTATTTTCATTTTCTTAGGTGGGGGTACTACCACCTTGGCAAGACATCCCCACATTCGCAAGTAATTGTAGGATGGCTTTCTTCCTTTCCATAATTCATATGGAGTTTTATCTTCTTTCCTTTTGGGCACCTTATTCAAAAGGTAGTTAGCTGAAAGAATAGCTTCTCCCCACAAGTTTGGTGGTAAACCAGAACTTATTAACATCGCATTCATCATTTCTTTCAATGTACGATTCTTTCTCTCAGCAACACCGTTGGACTGAGGAGAATAAGGCGCTGTGGTTTCATGTATAATCCCATGCTTAGCACATGTGTCAGCAAATGGCGATTCATACTCTCCACCTCGGTCGCTTCTTAGCGCCTTAATTTTCTTATTGAGTTGATTTTCAACCTCATTTTTATAGAGAACAAATTTCTCTATAGCTTCATCTTTGCTTTTAAGCAAGTATACATAGCAATATTTTGTGCTATCATCTATGAAGGTAATAAAATATTTATTACCACCTCTTGTTTGTATCATTTTCAAATCACAAATATCAGTGTGAATTAGATCAAGTGGTTCGGTGTTTCTTTCAACACTTTTAAATGATGATCTTGTTAGTTTTGCCTCAACACAAGTTTCACATTTGTGTTTGGAATCAATTTGGAACGTTGGTATGTGATTCAAGTTAATTAGTCTTCGCAAAGTATCATAATTAACATGTCCTAGTCTACCATGCCATAAATTGGAAGACTCAAGCAAATAAGTAGAAGAGCTAGCTTTATTCATATTATTGACCATGGTCATTACATTGAGTTTGAACATTCCACCACTCATATATCCTCTACCAACATACATTCCACTTTTAGACAAAACAAATTTGTTTGACTCGAACACTAAACGAAAACCGTGGTTGTTAAGCAACGAACCAGATACCAGGTTCTTACGGATTTCAGGAACATATGCAACATTGTTCAGAGTCAGTTCCTTTCCAGAAGTCATCTTCAAGATCACCTTGCCTTGGCCTTTTATTTCTGATGTAGCCGAGTTCCCCATAAACATTTTCTCCCCATTCTCTAATGGTTCGAAAGTGGAGAACATACTTCTATTGGAGCACACATGTCGAGTAGCTCCAGTGTCAATCCACCATTCCTTCGGATTTGAACCTAACATATTCACTTCTGATATCACAGCTGAGAGGTTGATATCGGAGACATCTTGAGCAATTCCTTGAACCAAGTTTGCTTCTCTGTTCCTGTTCCTCTTGGGAAGTCTGCATTCAGTGGACTTGTGACCCATTTTGTCACAATTGAAGCACTTGCCTTGAAACTTCGGCTTCTTGGAGATTCCTCCCTTAGGCCCCAACTTCGGACCCTTGTTGTTGTGCTTGTTGGAACGTTGTTTATGTTCCATTACATTTGCCTTTGCTGCATGGCTGATGAGTCCAACTTTTTCAGATCCCCTATTGTCTTCTTCAATACGAAGCCTGACAATGAGATCTTCAATGCCCATTTCTTTTCGCTTATGCTTTAGGTAATTCTTAAAGTCTTTCCAACCTTGTGGTAATTTTTCAATTATACAAGCCACTTGGAAACTTTCACTTAAGTTCATACCTTCAGCATGAATCTCATGCAAGATTGGTTGTAGTTCTTGAACTTGACTGATTACTGTTTTAGAATCTACCATTTTATAGTCTAGGAAGCGGCCCACAATGAATTTCTTGGCGCCGGCATCCTCAGTTTTATATTTATGTTCTAGTGATTCCCAAAGTTCTTTAGCTGTTCTTTTGTCAATGTAAACATTATACAAAGAGTCGGCTAATCCGTTCATTATGTAATTTCTACACAAGTAATCAGCATTTTTCCAAGCATCCACAGCGGCAATGACTTGGTTATCCTGCTCATCTTTCTTAAGATCTGGAGCATCTTCGTTCAAGAACCTTGCAAGATTCAGTGTGGTCAGATAGAACATCATCTTCTGTTGCCACCTCTTAAAGTTCTGCCCGTTGAACTTCTCAGGTTTCTCCCCATGGGAGACTGAGACAGGTACAACGGTGGGCATTGGCACTCGTGCCGCAGCAGCAATCGGTTCTTGTGTTGTATCAACAACCGGCACATAGACCGTTTCAGATACAACAGCATTGTCCAATGCAGTAGTCATCGTGAATCTGAAATTTACACAACACGAGTGTAAGTTTTCCAGATAAAAGAAATAAAAGAAAAACCGTGCCTCAAAATCGAAAATGAAAGAAATCGACAATCTGTTTTAAGTTTGTTACAAGTAATGTTTACAAAATTCTTTTTACAAAGAAAGATAGAGAGGCACAGGAAAACCGAGAAGGGAACAGAGAAGAGAAATCCGAAAGAAAAAGAAAAGGAAAATAAATTGAACAACTTACAATAAGCAAATGAAAAGTACAACTCCCAAGAAGCCGAGGCCTGTGTATCACACAGTGTCCTTAAAACAGATTTCGCCTCTCTCCGGTTGCTGGATTGAACGGAGGCGTCTGTCTCCCAGGATGCAACGGCTTGGAGCGATCCCGTAGGCACCACGAACCACTCCCGAACTGATCAGCAGCGTTTGAACCTATCACCTGACTTACCAACACAAGGACGGACGAACAGTACAGAAGAGAAGGAGAGAAAATGATATGGTTTTGTGCAGGGAAGAAAGTAAGGGGAAGGCCTCTATTTATAGAGCCTGGGTTAGACAAGGCATTAACAGCCTTCATTGTAACGGCAGACAAGGCATTAACAGCCTTCACTGTAACGGCAGACAAGGCATTAACAGCCTTCATTGTAACGGCAGACAAGGCATTAACAGCCTTTAACAGCCTTCACTGTAACGGCAGACAATGAACTGAATGCCTTCAGCGTAACGGCAGACAAAATATTAAATACAGCACTGAAACGGCAGACAGAACCGTTTCTGCATTCATTTCAGCCGTTACAAAAAGAAAACTGTAGCAAAAAGTGGCTCTGCACGGGGTGGGATCAAATCGGTCCGGCATTCGTGTCCGCAGGTCGTGCGGGCGCACACAAGTCGCATGTAAACCGGTCCGTGATTTGCACCCCCCCCCCCCTGCGCGCGCGAGAGAGAGTCTCTCTTCTAGCCATCTTACAATGCTTAGAAGGAGATTACTATATATCCTCTTCTATTTCCTTTGTTATTTCCGATGTGGGACTAAGTTCCCTTTAACCCATTTTCAAGAATGAAAACGTCTCACTTTGAGAGACAATTTCTCATTCACCCCTTAACCGATTTTAGCGAACCAATATATGATTTTGATCTACTCACGAAGGAGAACACAAATCAATCAAGATCTCTCAATAATTCATTGAGGATCTTACTCAAAAAATTGCTCAAAAATCGGTTCGAAAATAGTGTATAAAACACTCATTTTCTAACACATTTTAAGACATATCAGGAGATGAGAAAAATTCGAACCTAACTATCTGTGTCTTAGTTTGAATTATGCATTGATTCAGTCCCTCCAAACTTTTGGTCCACGTAATTTTATTCTACTCTTTAAAAAAGTAGACATTAAAAAAGCTTTTGGTAACAATTTAAGTTGTATCTTGTTGTGGTCAGTTTTTTTAAAAAAAATATTGGGTGTCTGATTTGCAAGTTTGATATACTTTGATTTAAATAAAGTAAAAAGTATATGTTTAGATACGTTATGATTCCAAAAACTGCACCAAGGACCGACTTTCAGTCTTAATTAGTTTGCATTAGTTATGCAAAAAAATTCTATGCATATATAAGATGAGAAAGCAGCGCACATTGTTTACTGATGGAAACATATTAGTTGCACGACTAGTAACTAGTAAGATATTTTCTAAATTTACAAGGTGTGGAGAAGCTTTACAAATTTCAATCAGTAGATTGGAAACACCAAATGTGGATGTGTTAGAACTATACAAGTCAATGAGGGTATTGTTTACATTGATGGCCAAGAGGTAATTAGGATTAAGACAAACAATTAGAACAACATAAATTGTGAATTGCGCAAGACCAACCAAAAAAAAATCCATTTGCATTATTTTCTTCTGGATCCAATAGTTATATCCATCAAGTTGATGTCATTCCTTATCGTTCTTGACATATTCTTGATGGGTTAGATTTAATTCAAAAATATATACTTTGGCCTAGGAAACTAGTGCTGTTATCAAGGACTAAATCTGTATCTGACAAAATAGCTAGAAATACAATATCCCAACATCAACCAAGGCACATGTTGCAGTAAAACACCTTTTACAAAACAACGTTCTCGTTCTTTTACAAAAGCAAATTTATGATTTTGTGAGAAATAAAATGTTGAAAATCAACCTCAGCCCACTACAAAGCCCAATGTATTTATTTTTATTTCAGCCCAAGGAAAATAAAATTCCAATCCGTTTATCTAAACTCAAGACAATGGAAGCTTCTCAACAAATGTGGAAGGAAGATATTTAAAAGAAAATTGTAGAAGGATGTAGAAATCAGATTTTTTAGGAGAAGTGTGTAGAATGTGGTAATAATGTATAGTTAGGATTATTACTTAATTTTATATTTGTATGGTGTAGATTGTAAGGAGTGGACTATAAAGACCCTCCATTGCATTTGGTTTAGGCATCCTCCAAAACAAAACAAAAAAGTCTTTGTATTCTTAGTTTGAGTGTGGAGAGTTGAGTGTGAGTTGTGAGCTTTCTTCTGAGTGTTTATATTTCTTCAAATTATGAGTGGTCTTTAAAAAGTGTTGCATTGTCTTTTATTGTGGGTATAATACAAATAATTTGTTTACTTGTTTGGGTCCAATATTAGTAAGTTTAGAGTTGTATACTCTACAATCTACTCAACAATTGGTATCAAGCGGGACGGTCAGAGATTGTTCTTGGTGGAGCTATCTTGAGTCGTGAGGAGTTTGGTACTCTGCAAGTTTGTTAGTCAAGCTTGTTCGGTATAGTCGAAGTCTTTCGGGCACAATGAGTGACCTTCAAGTAGTTGGAGGAATCAAGAAGCTCAACAACAAAAACTACAACACGTGGGCACCATGTATAGAGTCTTACCTACAAGGTCAGGACCGTTGGGAGGTTGTCGGTGGTGGTGAAGCTAACAACCGGCGGCAGAAGATGCCAATGGCATCTTGCGAAAGTGGAAGATTGAAGCAGGTAAAGCAATGTTTGCTTTAAAGACCATAATTGAAGAAGAAATATTGGAGCACATCCGAGATGCCAAAATACCAATGGAAGCATGGGACACTTTTGTTACACTCTTTTCAAAGAAAAATGATGCAAGACTGCAAGACTACAACTTCTCGAGAATGAGCTGCTATCGATGGCGCAACGCAACATGACGATTGCTCAATACTTTCACAATGTGAAGTCGATATGTCACGAAATTTTAGAGTTAGATCTGACGGTTTCTATTGGAAAAACCAGGATAAAGAGAATAATTATCCATGGTTTGAGACCTGAATATCAAGGGTTCGTTGCCACTGTATAGGGACGGCCAATACAACCATTGCTTGTTGAGTTTGAAATTTTGCTTACGGGTCAGGAAGCTATGGCTAAGCAAATAGAAGGAGTCTCGCTAAAGGGTGACGAGGAAGCGCTCTACACCAGCAAAAGCAAGGGCGGTTTCAAGCGGCATACTGGTGGTGGATCTAAGAAGGATGGTGAGAAGGTGAAAAGTTACCAAGGAAAGATAGGCTCTCGTTCAGGAGGAGCTTCGAAGAACCGTGGTAATTGGCGAGTGTTACAACTACGGGAAGATGGGCCACATGGCAAAAGATTGTTGGACCAAGAAAAAGCCTATTGAAAGTAATATTGCTACTTTCGGTTCTAAGGAGAATAGCGAAGATGGTTGGGATGCCGAAGCTTTATTCGCTACGGAGGAAGAAGAATTAGCTCTCGCGGTAACAACACTAGAACAGATTGACTAAAAGAATGGCTGGATCATAGATTCGGGCTGCTCAAACCATATGGCGGATGATAAACATAAGCTTCAAAACCTGTCTGAGTACAAAGGAGGTCGTGTGGTGGTGACAACCGACAACTCAAGGTTACCGATAGCTCACATCGGTAAGACTATAGTTACGCCCCGATATAATTCTAACCAGGTGCCACTTCAAGATGTTTACCATATTCTATAAATCACCCTGGGGGGTGAATAGGGTGATTGTGCGGAAATTAAAATTTCAAATGAAATGCGTAAAGTAAAAAAGATAGGGCAAGAGAAAGCAAATAGAGCAACGAGCAAGACACGGCGATATAACGTGGTCCGACCCCCAGGTCTACGTCTACACCACCTACTTGTAGCAATTCTCCGCCACAAGCGTTTCACTATACTTTAAACCTATGTACAGTGATTCTCGCAATTCAGGCCAAGAGACATATTACACCTGCAGAACTTCTACAAACAAGTTCAACAAAACTCACCGCAGTGGAAGAAAATGAAAACTCTCAAGATCTAAAAAGACCTTGACTAAAGAATAAAATCTCTCACACTCGGAGTTTTGATGGAATGATTAGTTCAAAAGAGTTATGATAGCCACGGGTGAAGAGTGCACAGTGAATTCGCCTCTATTTATAAAGTGGGAAAATATATCTTTCCAAAAATGAAAAGATATTTCTGAAATAGTCATGTCTGCACTTGGATGGTCGACCGCAATGATGAATAGTCGACCGTTCATCTTTTAACTCAAAAGTCGAGAGATGACCGGTCGACTGATTCAACTTTTTCACAGAATGAGCGGTCGACGGTTGTGATGGTCGGCCGTCATATTGTGCGGTCGACCGCTGTCGTGCAGATTCAACTTTTATTTGGCGATTTAACTTTATATTCTTTCCAAAACTATTTTATCAATCAACACTACTTTATATATATTCTCCTCACATAAACAGAAATAAATTATCTATTTTTGTTGGCTTTCTTGATGATTTGAAGCACATGTAATTCTTGGGTGCATTCTTCATTGATATTTTTGGTTCATGCTTCTTTTGCTTGATTTCCAATCACTTTGAATTTTTTCTTTTGGTTTTCCTTTTTCTATAGATCCTGTAAGATCCTGTAAATCTCGACTGAAAAAATTTGTTGTAGATGATACATTTTGTGCACATCAAACTTAAGGTCAACAATCTCCCACTTTTGGTGTGGACAAAACATACCTTAGAATTTAAAAATGTAATTATTTTAGAATTTAAAAATATATTAGAAGAGATTCAAGTGCTCATCCTAAATCCAATACTCCCCCTAAATTCATACATGGTAAGATTTTAATAAATGTGTGTTCATGATACAACATATATGTAAAGACCAAAAACTTGTTTGAAGACATGCTTACATATGTTTTGAGAGTCAAGCAATTTTTGGGGAATGTAAAGTTTGACAAAAATATTACATTTTTGAAAATCAATGGAAAATCTACTTACATGATACCGTTTATCGCGAAACTCTTTGATATACAGTGAGAGCTCTACATAGTATCATAGATTTGAGATTTCGCCAATACATAAGAGACATGAATTAAAAGATTCAAATTCAAAGTTAAAGTAGGTTAAAATAGATTTCAAGTTCTAAGTTGGAAAAATTTTTCCCTTTTTGGAACACACCAAAAGATGCAAAATACAACTGCCATAAATCACAAAGAGAAATCCGAAAACAGAATAGAGATTGGTCGACCGCACAGTTGACTGCTGGGAGTTGATAAGAAAGTATGTGCGACTGTAAGAGAAACAGAGAGTAGGACAGTCGACCGAAAAAAACAAAACTAGTGTGTGTTCTACTGTAAGAAAAATATAGAGGGGACCGGTGGACCGGTAAAAAAAAAATTGGAACAAAAGTAGTTTTTGACGGTAAGCAAAACAGAGAGAGAGGTCGTCGACTGCTTAGTCGACCATGCATTCAAACAAGAAAATAATGACCATAATAGAAAGCACTACACATAGATAAATGCAAGAGGTATCAAGAGTTTTGAAAGACATTCAAGTTGACATGATGAGCATTCCAAGCTACAACATTCAATTTCGTGATAGATATGGTTACAAAACGCATTTTAAAGAAGATTTACATTGAAGCAAACAAGTGGAATCCCATACAGGTGCAGCATCCTAACCAGTACAAAATATTCCTCAACATCATTGTCATCGTCGTCACCATCATCATCTTCGTCTTCATCTTCTTTATCACTTTCATCATTCTCCTCTTCATCGGAAGGAGGAAGAAGTTCCCAATCTTCTTTGCCTTGCAAATAGTCGATGGTGTTGACATAGTAATTGTAGACTTGCCTTTGATGGGCGGTGAATTGTTCATGAGTCACAAACATAGATGAGGTGGATGGAGGAGTAGCATTCTTGCGATGAGAGGAGGAAGGTGCTTGTTGGGGTTGTTCAGCTTGACAATCTTGTTGGGTTTGACGACGACGTGCACATTGTGTGAATGGCACATCAATACCCATTTGTTGGGGAAGGATTGGTGTTAGAGAATCCCTTGATTCTCTCTCCTCTTATTAGCCATTATTAGAGAAGATTTGCTATTAAGAGAAGATTTGCTATTATTAGAAAAGATTTTCTATTTCCATTTAGTTTTCTTTTTTTCCTTAAGGTTCTCTATGATTCAAGGATGGACATTGATTGTATTTCTCTTATTTAAACAAGCCTTGGGGCTGAAGAATAAATCAAGCTTTCACCACCTGTGTTCTATTATGGTATCAGAGTCAGGTTCCCTAAGCTAGGGTTCGTAAAGTTTTTTCCCTAAACCCGTTTCTCCAACCTGGTTAGGCCCTCAATGGCCGATTTCAATAGATGGCGGCAAGCCCTCATCGACTCAACAAACAACAACGACTCCTCCATGACAAACGGTGCAGCAGGCTGTGGCGATGGTGGTGGTGCTGATCGCGGTGCTGGCACTGGCAGAGGTGTTGGTCGCAGCACTGGCGGAGGCGTTGGTTGCGATGCTGGCGGCAGTACTGGCCGTGGCGATGGCGGCAGCAATGGGGACGGAAGCTCTTTTAGAGACAACAACGTCAACGAAAGTAAGAAGTCGGACAAACCTTGGTGTGATCACTGCAAACGCGCATGGCATACACGTGAAACATGTTGGAAGATCCATGGCAAGCCTCCGAACTGGAAGAAGAAAGGTGGTAATGAGGGTCGTGCATTCTAGGCTAGTAATTCAGATCAAGGGCAGCAATCTTCTTCAACTCAGCTTTCCTTCACAACGGAACAACTAGACAAACTGCTTAAACTCCTCGAATCTCAAACTCCTTCTTGCTCTGTAGCACAAAAAGGTAATTCTTCTCTACTTAGTGTCAGTCCCAACCACACTTGGATAGTAGATTCAGGTGCAACCGATCACATGACAAGTGAATCTACTCTGTTTTTCTCATATAGTCCCTGTGCAGGGAATCAAAAAATAAAAGTCGCAGATGGCTCTTTTTCAGCCATTGCAGGTAAAGGTTCAGTTGTGTTGTCTCCGATGTTGACTCTTAAAGATGTCCTTCATGTTCCAAACCTCTCTTGTAACCTAATGTCTGTCAGTAAATTAGCCCAAGAAAAAAACTGTCAAACTAATATTTTTCGTTCTCACTGTGTCTTTCAGGATTTGAACTCGGGGAAGATGATTGGCAGTGCTAAGGAAAATGGAGGACTCTACTAATTCGACATTGGACCTAAATCACAACTACCTTCCAAACCAATAAGTTCCTGCTTTGAGTCTTTTTTAGTTTCGAATAATGATGACAACATTATATTATGGCATTTACGATTAGGTCATCCTAGTTTTCGTTATTTAAAACACTTGTTTCCTAAGTTATTTCGTAATAAAGATTTGTCTTTGTTTAAATGACAAGCATGTGAATTTGCAAAACATCATCGTTCCCATTTTCCAATAAAACATTATAAACCATCAAAACCTTTTTCTATTATTCACAGTGATGTTTGGGGCCCTAACCGTACAAGTACACTCTCTCACAAAAATGGTTCATCACATTTATCGATGACCATTCAAGAGTTTGTTGGGTATACTTGTTAAAAGGAAAATCCGATGTTTGTCAGGTTGTAAAAGATCTTTTTAAAATGGTGCAAAATCAATTTCAGACAACTATTCAAGTCTTTACAAGTGACAATGGCAGGGAATACTTTAACACAATTTTGGGTGATTTTTTTCTTCAAAATGGAATTGTGCATTAAAGTTCATGTCCTAATACTCTCCAACAATATGGAGTTGCAGAAAGAAAAAATAGACATTTATTGGAAGTGTTTAGAGCTTTACTCTTTTCAAATAAAGTACCAAATTATTTGTGGGGTGAAGCAATTTTAACTGCTGTGTATTTAATTAACAGAATGCCCTCCAAAGTTCTCAATTTTCAAACTCCAATTCATATTTTCAAAGAATGATTTCCTGTTACTCGTGTTTCAACTGATTTGACATTAAAAATTTTTGGTTGCACAACATTTTTTCATGATCATAAGAATATTGGAAAACTCGAACCTCGTGCTATAAAATGTGTTTTTTTAGGGTACTCTCCAACCCAGAAGGGATATAAATGTTTTGATCCAAAAAACAAGAAAATGTTTGTCACTATGGATGTCACATTCTTTGAAAACAAACCTTTTTTTGACGATACTCATCTTCAGGAGGGGAACTTAAAGGAAGACTTGTTTCAAATTGAGAACATAAGGTTTTTTAATAACTTGTCATTGCCTATATCACAAAATTCTAAGACTTGTACTTCTGCACCAACAGAAAATGGCCATGATTCATTATCTGAACCTACTTATGCTATGAGTAAGGATCTCGATGAATTCAAGCTACACTTTCTCATGAAAAAAACAATGAGAATCTTGAAGATAATAATAATGATGAACTAATTGAAATGCCAAAAAATGATGAGTCATCTAAAGAGAACAGGTTCGAGGTACGAAACAAGACCTGGAAAGGAAAGGTGTTTGTGAGGAAGAACCATAAAGAAGGGGATGTGTCCACATCTCAACTCTGCCATGAATCTGAACCGGGGAATAATCAACCCCCTAAGAAAAGAAAAGGTAAGTCTATCTCTGTTTCTGAGAATCGTATTAGGTATCCTGATATAGATGATCTCATAGCTGTTAGAAAACCTGTTAGATCTTGCCCTAAATACCCTATGTCTAATTTTATATCATATTCAAACTTGTCTTCTTCTTTTTCTGCCTTCACCTCCCAATTTTCTAGTGTAGAAATTCCAAAGAATGTACAAGATGCTCTAGAAGTTCCCAAGTGGAGGGAAGCTGTATTTGAGGAGATGAAAGCTCTTGAAAAGAACAAAACTTGGAGAGTCATGACACTACCAGTTGGTAAGAAGACCGTGGGATGTAAGTGGGTATTTACTATGGGTCAGTTGAAAGGTATAAGGCTCGCTTGGTGGCTAAGGATTTCACTCAAACCTATGGTATAGATTACTCTGAGACATTTGCTCCTGTTGCAAAATTGAACACTGTCAGAATACTTTTATCTCTTGCGGCTAACCTAGATTGACCTCTACATCAGTTGGATGTTAAAAATGCCTTCCTCAATGGTGATCTAGAAGAAGAAGTATACATGGATAGTCCTCCTGGCTTTGAAGACAAATTCGAATCAAAGGTATGCAAGTTGAAGAAGTCTCTTTATGGCTTAAAGCAATCTCCGAGAGCTTGGTTTGAAAGGTTTACTCAGTCTATGAAGAACCAAGGGTACACTCAAGGAAAAGCTGATTACACTTTATTCATGAAATTCTCCTCTGATGGGAAATTTGTTGGCTTAATTTTTTATGTAGATGATATTGTCCTCACTTTAGATGATACAATTGAAATGAGAAGAGTAAAAGAGAGACTTGCTACAAACTTTGAAATCAAGGACTTAGGGTCCTTGAGATACTTTCTTGGTATGGAGGTTGCTCGATCAAAGAAAGGAATTGTGGTTTCACAGCAGAAATACATTCTCGATCTATTGCGAGAAATAGGAATGAGTAATTGTCGACCAGCCGACACCCCCATGGATTGTAATGCAAAACTTTGGGGATAAGGAAATGTTCCTGTTGACACCGGAAGAAACCAGAGGTTGGTGGGTAAGCTAATTTATTTGTCTCACACTAGACCTGACATCGCCTTCTCAGTCAGTGTAGTGAGCTAGTTTATGCATTCTCCTTATGAGGAACATCTTAAGACTGTTTATAGAATACTGAGATACTTGAAGGCCAATCCCGGAAAGGGTTTATTTTTTAAGAAGACTAATGATAGAAAAGTGTCTATCTTCACTGATGCAGATTGGGAGGGTTCAGTCACAGACAGAAGATCAACCTCTGGATATTGTACCTGTATATGGGGTAATCTTGTGACATGAAGAAGCAAAAAACAAGGAGTTGTAGCAAGAAGCAGTGCAGAAGTCGAGTTTAAAGCTATGGCTCAGGGTATTTGTGAAGGACTTGGATTCAAAGAGTTCTGGAAGAACTTAAGATGAAATTTGAGCTTCCATTGAAGTTATATTCTGACAGTAAAGCTGCCATAAGCATAGCCCACAACCCGGTTCAGCATGATAGAACCAAACATATTGAGATTGACCGTCACTTCATAAAAGATAAATTAGATGCTGGAATCATATATCTACCATTTGTGACCTCTAGTCAGTAAACTGCAGACATCTTAACCAAAAGCTTGGCAAGATCCGTCTTTGAGCATTTGATAAGCAAGTTGGGCATGATAGATATCTATGCACCAACTTGAGGGGGGGTGTTGGAGAATCCCTTGATTCTCTCTCCTCTTATTAGCCATTATTAGAGAAGGTTTGCTATTATTAGAAAAGATTTTATATTTCCATTTAGTTTTCTTTTTCCTTAAGGTTCTCCTTGATTCAAGGATGGACATTGATTGTATTTCTCTTATTTAAACAAGCCTTGGGGCTGAAGAATAAATCAAGCTTTCACCACCTGTGTTCTATTAATTGGCATGAGATTTTTGCTAAGGAGAGAGTTCCCAACATCAATGCAGAAATCAATGGTAAGATTATAAATAAGAGAGCTGGAAGGTAGACCACTTTTACGAGTTGTGGCAAAATTCATTGTCCAAATGATGAATGTAATAAGATCGAATTTATATTTGCCTAGAATGAGAAAAATTATAAATGATTGATCGACCCGAACTTCAGTCTTATCATTCTTTTTGGGCCAAATGTTGGCATTGACAATTTTATTTAAGACACGAGCAATATCTGTAAAATTTGTGGGAGCGAGATGAGGGATATGAAGAAACTCAGATTTAACGGTAGACCTGGCATGGCCCGGTTTGTAGTCGAGTGTGTTGAATTCAAGATGATAGGCATCGAACTCTCCTTCGGGCAACGCATATCGCGTGTGAAGGTAGTCAGGAGTAATTTTAACCCGTTTCCCATGAATAATTGATGAAAGTATGAGATCATTGTCTTGGATACCCTCTAGATTAGCATAAAATTGACAAGTTAACGACTCGAAGTGGGTGCTTGGTGTAGTGAGATCATTTTTCCACCCAAAATCACGAATAATCCTAACCATTTGACTAAATTGCCCACCCAAGGTTTCTAGATTTATCTCTCGGTTAGCAACAACCGGAGCAGAAGAAAGTGTTGAAAAATAAAGATCTGCACAGTTTGCATTTCTAAATGTGATTCATTCTCTAGTGACAGATTTGGAGGCAACGGCTTTCTTACCCTTAGATTTGTGAGAGGAGGAAGGACTGTGAGAAGCCATGAGAGAGAGAACGCGCCCAAAAACTGAAAAGGAAATTGTGAGAGAATTCTGAAAACTTTTGATAGGTTTGGGAGAAAAGAGTTTAGGGTTTTCGTGGAGGCTGGAGAAAGAAGAGAGGAGGGTATTTATGTTAGAAATGTGGTCCCCACATGTCATAAAAGGAAAGAAATGTCTTGAGATCGGATCAGCCGATAGGATTGGTCGACCGGTTCAAGGATACAGTCGACCGCAACATAAAAGAAGAGATGAATTAACTGTATCAAATCTGGCAGAAGGCAGGATGGTCGACCGTGCAGTCGACCGGTCCACTTTCGATCAAACAGATATTTAAAAAAATCCATAGTATATGGGATGGTCGACCGAATCAATTATGAGGGAACAGTCGACTATGTAGTCGACCGATCAACAGATTTGTCATAGAAAACTATGCACAGAAAATAATGCAAAAAAATTCATTGTCATTTTTCTTCTAATGGTATTGGAAGTGTATCGACTAATTTGCAAATTCGTTGAAATGTAGTCTAGAACAACATCTCCCCTTTAAAATTGATCTTACATGAAGTTGTAGCATATCTTTATTGATTTTTAAAAGGAATTATTTGTAGCAGTTTTATCACATGTTACTACAAAGATATTTATGAATAATATTAATAGAGTGCATGCATTGGATAAAAAACGTTTTAGATCTCTAAAGGTATGTCATCCATAAAGTAAAAGTAAATCAAAATTAGTTTACCGTTTAGATTTTACCCAGTGTTGTACTCATCAGAAGAACTAATGTCCTTCCCTTTTTCCCTTGATAGAGATGCAGATTTCGTGAGTTTCGTGCATCTACCATCAAGGTACCAACGATCTTTTAAGTTGAAGGCGTTGATGTACCTACAATAAGATTAGTAGGTGTAATTTTGGTTGCCCAAATTTATATTGAACCTACATTTAAATTCTTTCTCACCCAAAAAAAAATAGTTTTAGTTTTTAATGAACAATTATAAGATATATGTCCTAATTTGCAGCAATAGTGACATGTAATACGATTATGCCTGGGATCATGCACATGTGCATAGTTGTGTGTTGGTTTGTAACTGTTTTGATGAATATGCATATGTGTACGACAGGGTTGCTTAGAATTTTGACGTTGTATTGACTCATTGTAACCAAGTTCTTAATTATCATGATATGACCTTTAATTCTTTGTAATAAGATAACTGGGCCCCTCATATTTTTCAACAATTTTTTCGAGCCCAATTATTCTATTACAAAGCCTTTTGCTAGTATTCTCATCGTCTTTGGTGTTCCAACGAAAAGTGTCTAGAGTAGCATCAAGTATTCTATTTTGTTCGAGTGCTTTTTTACAACCTTCCACTACCTCGTCAAATTTTCTTTTGCAATTATTTAAATCATCAGTGAGTTTAGCAATATAAACAGATTTCTCATGAATTTCCTTTAGATTTTCATCATGTGTTGCTAAAAAAATTTGAATCTGTTGTTTTAAATAATCATTTTCCTCTATCAACACATCATGGTCTTTCCTAAATGACTCGAATTTTTCAATAATCAAAGAATGTTTATTTTTTAACTTTTGATTTTTAGCAATGCAAGAGTCATGTGATTTCTTTAATATTTGTTTATCTTATCTCAACTCATGACTTAATTTTTTTGAATAATCTATTAAACCATTACACATTTCAACTAAATCATCATAGGTGGGTTCTTCGATTACCTCTTCTTGGGGTGGTGATTGCACCCTACCATTCCCAAGAGCCATGAATCCAAGGTTGTTGTGCTCTTACACTTCATCGCTGGAATCTGAATCTAGTCATATTACCTTCAATGTCTTCTTTCTAAATCCTGAGTTGGAGTGATAATGATCCTTGTTTCTGTCCTGTGAGATGGCACAGTTTGCGAGAATATGTTCCGGCTTCTTGCATTTGTAACATATGTCATCTTTGTCCTTTTCTCTTCCTCCTTGAGACCTGCAATACTTTTTGTGTTTGAGATACTTACGAAATTATTTGGTCAATAGCGCGATATCTTCATCTGATTCTTTATGATTTGACTCTGATTTTGATGATCGCGAAGTCTTTTCTACAGCTTTGGGTTCAATCCCAATATTTCGCAGATACCTCTTTGTTTTGGTCATCTCCATCTCATACATCTTCAGTTTTCCTTGGAAAGTGTAGTAGTCGAACTCTTTTTCTTCTAGTGTCCCCCACATTCCTACAGCTTTATCTTTCCATTCAGGCGTGAGACAGCTTATGAGTTTTCCGACCTTTCGGTCATCATCCAACCCCTTACCTAAGCTCTCAAGCTCATATGCGATAATGTCGAAGTGGGCAAGCATCTGATCTACGTTCTCTCCTGGCAACATACGTAAAACATCAAACTTATAAAAGCATAAATTATTTTTGCCTTTACCTCAGATGCGGTTCATTCATGCCATTTTAGCATGTTGTTCCAAATTTTATAGGCCATTTTGCAATTTCGCCCACATCGCACCAACTCTTCATTATTTAGACCTACATAGAGTGCTGTCATAACCTTGGAGTTTGCAGTTTTTATACTAGTTCAGCTTTTGTGAAAGCCATCTTTCTATCACTGACATAAATATCTGTTTTATTTATGCAAACATTCCATACTTCTTCTCCAAGCATCTGCAAAAAGTGAGACATACGAACTTTTCAAACATCAAAGCATTTTTCATCAAAATAAGGAGAACATGTTAGACTTGTCCCAATGGAGATAAATAGCTCTGACGAGTACAAGTTTTCGGGAGGAGGGATTTCAGCCATTGGACCTTTTGCTCAAGCTTTTAAGCTCTTAATAAGCACCTCACTCTAATACCACTGTAAATCACCCTAGGGTGGGTGAATAGGGTGATTTTGTAGAAATTAAAAATTCAAATGAAATGCGTAAATTAAAAAAGATAGAGTAAGAGAAAGTAAACAGAGCAACGAGCAAGATACACTGATATAATGTGGTTCTACCCCCCGGTCTACGTCCACACCATCTACTTATAGTAATTCTCCGCCACAAGCATTCCACTATACTTTAAACTCTTGTACAGTGATTCTAGGAATTCAGACTGAAAGACCTATTACACCCGCAGGGCTTCTACAAACAAGTCCCACAAAACTCACCTAAGTGGAAGAAAATGTAAATCACCCTAGGGGGTGAATAGGGTGATTGTGAAGAATTAAAAATATAAAAAAAGTGCAGAGTAAATAAAAAGAGATAAGAAGAGCAAACACAGATAGCACAAGTGACGCAGCGATATAACGTGGTTCAACCCCCAGGTCTACGTCCACACCACCTACTTGCAACAATTCTCCGCTACAAGCATTCCACTATAGTCAAACCCATGTACAGTGATTCTCAGATTCAGTACGAGAGACCTATAATACCCACAGGACGTCTAATACAAGTCCCGTTAATCTCACAGAAGTGGAAGAAAAGAAAAACTCAAGATCCTAAATGATCCTGACTAAAAAATACAAAAGATTATCTCACACACTCGGATTGATTGTTGAAAGATTATTTCAGAAGATTTTTCTCAGAAGTAATAGGTGAACAGTGGGTTCGTCCAGTTAAATAGACTGGGAAGTGTATCGATCAAAATTAGAAACGATACATTCCAAAAATGTGAACAGCACAAAGTACGGTCGACCGCAATTTCGGTGCAGTCGACTGTTCATCTCTCTGACGTAAAGTAGAGAGATAAATGGTTGACTGCTTCTTACGTAACTGTAAGTTGCAGTCAACTGCGATGCGGACCGTCATGAGGTGAGGTCGACCGATATCGCGTTATTCATACCAAATCCACTTTATATTCTTACCAAAAACTAATCAATCACCAATCAATTTTATACAGATTAAATCTCACAAATATAGAATGATAACAACTGGTCTTGATAGCTTTCTTAGACACAAATCAATCAACTGCTCTTTTTGAATATCTTTTTATTTTGTTTGATTTCTGAATCTTTCTTTATTACTTTCTTCCTTTGAATATTCTTGAATCTCTCTTGGATCTCTTATAGATATTATTTGATCCTGAAAATCTGAACAACTTAATTTAAACTTATTAGTATTTATAGACACATTTTGTGCACACCAAACTAAGAGTCAACAATCTCCCCCTTTTGGTGTGAACAAAACATTCCTTTGAATATTGAAAGTAAAAATTAAACAATTTGGCATATAAATACTCACCCTGAATTTAGTACTTCCTGTAACAGATTTTCATAGTTAGAGAGCTTTTAAGAGAAATTTGTACATACTCTCCCTTAATTCAATACTTCATAGAAGATAAAATAATATTTACTTTCTGTGTTAAAGAAAGTTCATAAGATTCATAAATATTCTCCCCCTTTTTGGAACACACCAATAGGGGGCAAAAGACAAGTATAAATTAAATAAAATAAAACATGGGAAATATAATATACTCCCCCGAAAACTATTTGTAAATGAAAAGAACTTTCATTAAGCAAAACAAGAGAGATGAAGTTTGAAAATATAATAATTTTTCTAAAAGCGGAGAAAAATCTACTTACATGATACCATTGATAGTGATACTCTTTGATATATAGGGAAAGCTCTTCATGGTATCATAGATTTGAGATTTTCCCAATACAGATGTGATGCATGGATAAGAAGAAGAAGTGAAGAATGAATTTCAAGAAACCGATAGTATAGACAAAATGAGTAGCTAGTTCTTAAAAATCACAACGTGCAACCAGAAAAAGAACCAGTCGACCGCACGGTCGATCGCAAAACCAATTGAGCATAAAAAAAATTCCCGAAAGCAAACCGGTCGACCGCACACCTATTTCAAAAGCACAACGAAATACAGGGGGTGAACCGCACGGTTGATCGAAATACTAATACATCGCAGGCAAATAGATAACCAAGGTAAGAAACTTAATATGGAGTCATTTCTTCATAGTAGATTACATAACTTTAAGGAGCATACATAGTGACATTACAATTAGCAATTACAAGAAGATATCCACTCCTCATCATCCCCGCCATCATCTTCATCGTCGTCATCATCTTCATCATCTTCCTCAACATCTTCCTCATCATTCGGAGGAGGAAGAATTTCCCAATCATCTTTTCCTTGCAAGTACTCAATCGTATTAACATAATATCCATACACTTGCATTTGATGAGCAACAAACTGCTCATGAGTCACGAATGACGATGAAGATGGAGTGGTGTTCTTGCGACGCGAGGAGGAAGGTGCTTGTTCGGCTTGGCTCACTTGTTGTTGGGCTTGACGAAGACGAGCCCGCTAATTAAATGGTACATCAATGCCTATTTGTTGAGGGAGGATGGGCATAGGGTTTTTTCTTAGTAAGAAGTTTCCGACATCAATACGGGAATCAATGGCAAGGTTGTATATGAGAGAACTGAAAGGGAGACCACAATTTGAAGAGGTTGCATAATTCATCCTGCGAATGATGAATGTAGCAAGATCAAACTTGTATTCCCCAAGAATAAGAAAAATAATAAATGATTGATCAACACGAATTTCCGACTTGTCATTCTTTTTGAGCCAGATATCAGCATTGACAATTTTATTTAAAACACGAGCTGTATCAGAAAGATTTTTGGGAGCGGGACGAGGAAGATGAGAGAATTCCGGTTGAATAATCATGGATTTGACGGTATCCTTGTGGTGGTCGAGTTTATAATTGAGGGTTTTAAAATATAAATGATATGCATCAAATTCCCCATTGGGAAATTCATATCTCCTACGAAGATATTCGGGAGTGACTTTAACTCTTCTCCCAAGAATGATAGAGGAGAGAGTGAGATCATCGTCTTGAAGACCATCAAGGTTAGCATAGAATTGGCGAGTCAATGACTCGGAGTGGGTGCTAAGTGTAGTAAGATAGTTTTCCCACCCAAGGTCTCTAAGGATCCTAACCATAACAGAAAATTGATCCCCTAACGATGGTAAGTTGATTACCCGATTGGCAACGATGGGAGCATTCCAAAGATCCGAAAAGTAAAGATCAGCACAATTTGAGTTCTGAAAGATAATACCATCTCTAGTAACGGATTTAGATGCAATGGCTTTCTTGATCTTCAATTTATGCGAGGAGGAGGCCATTGCGACAGAGAGAGAGAAAGACTGTAGAGATTTGAGGAGATTGTTAAGAGATGAGAGGTTTATTTGATGCGTTAGTATTTGGGGGCTAGGTTTTTTGTAAGTTTGAGAGGTTAGGGGTGAAGAGGTATTTATATTAGAAGGAAAACAAGTAAGTCAGCCGATTGGGTCGGTCACAGATATGGTCGACTGCACCACATCAAATAGGGAGTTTTAATTTGATGAATTGTGGCAGAGGGGTGGACGATTGACCGTACAGTCGACCGGTCCATTCTTGACTGATCAAGGACTAATGGGTAGTATGGTCGATGGGTCGGTCGACCGATCATTCAATTTTTGCAAAGTGATTTTATGTTTGGATATTGTAAAATTCACACATTTCATGTATTTCAGAAATAGATAACAGATGCACATTTAATATAGATTCAAGCAAGTGTAGATTTTACCTGGTGCTATACTTATTTGAAGGAACAAGGTCCTTCTCATTTTTCCTTGAAAGAGATGCAGGTTGCTAGTATAACTTGCTGAGCCTCTCGAGTATCTTCTATCAAGGTGTCTGCGATTTTCTAAGTTGAGAGCATCAAACCACCTACATGAAATCTTGTAGGAGTCCAAGTGGGTTTTGAGCCTGCATTAACATTCTTTCTTACCCAGAAAAAGTTAGTGTTCCTTTTTAATGAATAGTTATACGAAACATGTCCTAATTTACAACAGTAATGACATGTGATACGACTATACCTTGGATCATGCACACTTGTATAGTTTGGATTTGATTTGTGATTATGTCGATGTCTATGCAGGTGTGTATGACATGAGGATTTAAAATTCTGATGATGTATTGGCTCTTCATAACCAAGCCCTCGATTATCATGATAGGATCGTGAATTTTTTGTAATAAGGTAACTGGGTCCTTCATATTTTCCAACATTTTTTTTCAAGCTCAATTACTCTTTTACAAAGTCATTTTTAGTCTTCTCATTGTCTTTTGTATTCTAACGAAGAGTGTCCAGTGTAGCATCAAGAATTCTATTTTGTTCAAGAGTTTCAATACAACCTTCCACTACCTCATTATATATTTTTTTGCATTCTTTTGAATCATCTGTGAGTTTGGCGATATAAACAGATTTCTCATGAATTTCTTTTAAGTGATCATCATGTGTTGATAAGGATTCTTGAATTTGTTGTTTTAAAAGTTCATTTACCTTTAGCAATACATCATGATCTTTCCTAAATGACTCAAATTTTTCTATGATCAAAGCATTTTTATTTTTTAGATTTTGATTTCTAGCGATACAAGAGTTATGTGTTTCATTCGAAATTTGTTTATAATTGTAACACCCCGAATTCCAAATAAGGACGAATTTGAGATTCCACAGGATCTTTACTTAACTTCGTACAATTTTACAAGGAATTTTAAAAAAAAACTTTTCTCAATAATACATCAGAGTTTAAAATACAACTTTGATTTACACAGAGGAAGAATGAAAGATTACAACACTGAACACAATAATACAACTAGTACAACTTTATCAAATAAGTCATCAAATACATCGTAATAGCTTTATTTCTTCAAGACTGATCCATTACCTGCATATCAACCTGTGGGCACGTCAGTCACTTACAACTGACGAAAATGTTATACTCGGCCATCCTCTCTATACCGGGATTAGTATAACGATCTCATTGCTTTAATAAAAACATAACTGTTGAATGAATAATAAAGTGTTAATGTGACTACGCTAAACATGTAAGTGTATGTCATGCCTTAATGCCAAATGCACACAATTTATACTAGGATGACACTAATGTACACTTGTTCGGATTCTATGCATCTCATACTACATAGGTCCGAGGGCAAGCGCCTACGCACTCCACAATAAAGAGCTCGATCCCCACCATGATAACTACCGGGTAATAAAACAAGGATCAGATCATTCCACGAATTTGATTCCCAGCCCCAGAGTCCACCGCTGGCTGTTATAATAGATCCAACTTCGTACGAATCATCCGTAAGTGACCCTCTAGCCCGGTATACGTATATACATTGGAGACGGCAAACAAAACTATTCGTCCGACTACTCAAGATCCCGAAGTCCACCGCTGACCCGTCCTCATAGTCCCGGATTTAAAATATAATAGTTTGTCTCCCCACGGAGCAACCTCAGTCCACCAACTGGGTTTATAGCCTCGAAGTCCACCGCCGACTATATAGAGCACCCCACTTACGTTTTCTCAGGTTTACTACATCTTCACCTAAGTGCCTAATTATTTTCTTTTAAGACATGAATAAATTTCCAAGCCTAGAATTAGTCTTATCTCTTACCAGTCTTAATCAACACTACCGAGATAGATCCACAATCCTATCTCAAATTTATATCTCAACTCTTTTATTTCAACATTTGCCGGTAACAGGATTTTACTAACTCAAAACTCAATCATTCATGCATAAGAATTATGGGTACACATACCCTTTAACAGTCATGTCTTAATACCTAGATCATTTCATCATTTTAATTCATTTCACAACTTAAGCAATGTCTCATTTTAACACTATTCATGATTCTTTAATAATAACAAGTCTTTTTCATGAACCAACTTCATTCAACAACAATCTCTTTAATAACTTAAGTGCAAATAACCAATTCACATGTCAACATATACCAAATGTTCTTAATTTGCATAAGTGAATAATCACATCAAGATAAATTCATTCACATGAATAATTTATTCTCATTCTACCAATAAATCTCATTTGTAATTTTAAAGCTCACCTTTCATTTTTCATTTTGCTTCTTTTTAGCACAATTTAAGTTTCGTTTGGCAACATAACTCAATTCCATCAAATATTTCTATAATCAAAATAATAGTACATTCTCTACAAAAGAACTTAATTATTCTTAATCAATGTCTCACTAGCATTATTCATGGTTCTCTTATTTGTTCATACAACAATCATAATTCTATTTACAATTTTAAACTCATGAAATATCTTTAACAACCAAACACAATCTCATCAAGAGTAAGTAATTCACACAATGTATTACTTTTATTCCTTAAGAAAAAAATCATACATTTCTTATTAATAAATCTTCAATCTTTACTTACTTTCTATCTCAAATTTTCCTTTTTAGAGTCTCAATTATACATGGAAAATCTTGACACTAATTTTAGTAAGTTCTAAATTATTTTATACAAATAATATATATATTTTTTCCAATTTTATTTGCTTTAAAACTCATCCAAAACATTAGAGTAAAAACAAACAAAACAAAAAAAAAAAAATGTTCAGCCATAGGGTTTTGAACCCGTGAAGCTCCAGGCAGCGACCAAAGAAACCCACACCAACTCCTAAGTCCATATGGACTTGTTGTTCTGTTTCTACACTGAAGGACTTGTATACCAAGTCTCGATGTTTAAATGATTTAAAACAAAAACACAAAAAAAGGTTGTTGTCTACGGGATTCGAACCATGCCACGCCGCAAGGCAGCGCAGCGCCGAAGCCAATAGGCCAGGCAATCTCAGCGACTCTAATCTCTTCTTCTACCTTTTGTTTTAAATCTCTGTTAGTCTTTTGTTTATCATAAACTTGATTCTTCACTTCTAATTAATCCTTTATTAGACTAAAATAATTCCTAATGAACGGAATTTATTCCTTTAACAGTAATTTACAGATTTTAAAACCATAAATTAGATAATGGCCCTAAACTTCCAATTCCTTTATTTTAATAACCCCTATATTGCATTTCTTCAAATTTAATTATTTCTTTTCATGAACAAAAGTAAATGAGTTTAGTAGGGTTAACATTATCTTAAAAGAAAGATTTGCTTACTTAATAAAATAGAAATTCTAATATCTTTCATATAATCTATTCTCTTTATTTATGCATAATCAAATTCTTCCTTTTCTTTCTCATTCACTAACTAGCAAGTTTGTAGCTTTTAAAACAATTCATGATTCATTACAATCATTGCCACCTCTAATAACATAAATTGCTACATCAAAATTTCCAATAAAAATAAACATTTAACACACTTAAAGTTTATAAATATTCTAGCATGATCCCTAATATTTGACTATTACACACAATACTTCTATTATTTATTTAATCACAACTATAGCAATCTCATTCTTGATGTGTTATACTAGCATGAAATTAATCTACATATTTTACATGATCATCAACTCATATTATTCATTATAATTCTAACATGGAAGTTTCTACAATTAGAAAGTAAAGAGATCACTCACCTTAGTTGGAGAATGAAGACTAAAAAAGAGAAAGGGGCTCCTTCTTGTTCCTAGCTCCACAAGCACTTCTAGCTCCTAGCAAGGCCTCCTCTCCTAGCTGTGGCTTCTCCTTCCTAGCAATGGCACCAAGCACAAGAACTCTCACTCTCTTTCTTTTATCTCTCTCTTTTCTTTCTTTCTTTCTTTTTTTTCTCTTTTGATTTTGTTTTGGTGCAAGAGAATTGTAGGGATTTGGGTCTCTATTTATAGGATAAAGCTAGGGTTTATTATGCAAAAATTCACACCCTAATAACTCTCCATTTATCATAATTAAATCTTCATTTTCATAACCCCTCCCTTAAACTCTCCAAGCCTTAACTCTCCTTCCTCTCTCTCTCTTGCATGTATGTAGCCGGCCCCTATACTTCTCCCCTCCAAAAACCGGCCTCCCCCTAGGCCATAATCTAGTCCAAGTTCATAGATGTATGCATGTACACATGCATAAACAAGTATGCATACATTTCTATAACTCCAAATGTATACTAACATTTGTAACTTGTCATGTATTAGTGCATGCATAACAAAAAATGTGATTTTAAATGTTGGCTTGCTACATGGGCTTGTTACTAATTAATTCATTTAATTATCTAGTGGGCTCCCCTCCTAATGGGCTAGATTTTGTACTATAGGTCCATGGATCAAGAAAAGGCTAATTAAAACTAATGCATGTTAAAGATGGTAAAATGAGAATAAACAAATGAGAATAAAAATTTGCACGTGCATCATACGTGCAAAAAAAATACTTTTTTAATCAAATAAATAAAATAAAAATAAAAGTGGGGTGTTACAACACTCACTCCTTAGAATAGTTCCGTCCCCGGAACTACGCTTAGAAGTGAGAAAATATAAAGAAGAAAAAGAAAAGTTTACAAAAATCTCAGCCAAAAAGTTCAGGGTGATCCTTCCTCATCTTTTCCTCTGATTCCCAAGTGGCCTCCTCAACAAATTGATTTCTCTGAATAACTTTGACCATGGGTATTGTCTTGTTTCTCAAGATTTTCTCTCGATGATCCACGATCTCGATTGGATGCTCGGCATAGCTCAAATCTAATTGCAATCCTTCTGGCACCTCTGGCAAATGGTGACTCGGATCTGGAATATATCTCCGCAGCATAGATACGTGAAAGACAATGTGCACTTGGGCCAACTCCTCAGGTAATTCTAACCTATAGGTTGTCTTTCCAATCCTCTTCAAGATCTTGTAGAGTCTGATGTACCTCGGGGCTAATTTTCCTCCCCGACCGAACCGAATCACTCCCTTAGTTGGAGATACTTTCACGAAGATAAAGTCTCCTTCCTCGAACTCCAAGTCTCTCCTCCGATTGTCGGCATAGCTTTTCTGTCGGCTTTGTACATCGATCAACTTCTTCCTAATCAACTCAATCTTCTCTGAGGTCTGTTGCACAATCTCAGGTCCATATAACTGTCGTTCTCCCACTTCGTACCAACAAACCAGTGTTCGGCATTTCCTTCCATACAGAGCTTTATATGGCGTCATCCCAATGCTCGCCTGAAAACTGTTGTTGTATGCAAATTCTACCAGAGCTAAGTGTTTCTCCCAGCTACCACCAAAATCCAGCACATAACACCTGAGCATATCCTCCAGTACTTTGTTGACCCTTTCAGTTTGCCCATCTGTCTGAGGATGAAAGGCTGTACTAAAATTAGCCCTTGTCCCCATAGCTGCTTGTAGACTCCTCCAGAAATGCGAAGTGAAACGCGCATCTCTGTCGGATACTATTGACATCGGAACTCTATGCAGCTTCACAATCTCATCCACGTACAACTATGCCAGCTTCTCCATTGACCAGATGAGCTTCATTGCTAAAAAGTGAGCCGATTTGGTGAGTCGGTCCACTATTACCCAAATGGTATCATTTTCCTTGGAACTCCTGGGTAAACCAGTGATAAAATCCATACTGATACAATCCCACTTCCATTCTGGGATAGGTATGGCTGCAACAAACCACCAGGCTTCTGATTCTCTGCCTTGACCTGCTGACAAACTGCACACTTAGCCACAAACTCCACCACATCTCGTTTCATACCTGACCACCAGAAGTGTAGTTTTATATCCTTGTACATTTTGGTACTCCCAGGATGCACAAATAACAAAGTAGCATGTGCTTCCTGAAGAATACTTTCCTTCAGTTCCACTACATCTGGCACACATAGCCTCTCCCCATACCAAAGCACTGTATCCTTCACCTGAAATTCTGCCAATCAGTCCAAGCCAACCTGTTCTATCATCCCTTGGATCTCTGGATCCGTCTTCTGACTGTCAATGATTCTGTCTCTCAGAGTAAGCTGAATCCTCAAATGAGCTAAGGAAGCTCCCAAGCTCTGGAGAACCACTTCAATCCCTGCTCGATCTAGCTCATTTGCTAACTTCTCCTGGGTTGTGATCAACCGAAACAAACTCACCTTCCTGCTAAGCGCATCTACTACAACATTTGCCTTGCCTGGATGATACTTGATCTCAGGTCGGATGTCCTCCAACACGTCCAACCATCTCCTCTGCCTCAAGTTCAAGTCCTTCTGTTGATAAATGTACTTCAAGCTATTGTGATCGATGTACATATTGACCTTTTTTCCGTACACATAATGCCTCCATTGCTCTAATACTTCAAGCTCAGATACCAGTTGTAACACCCCACTTTTATTTTTATTTTATTTTTAATTAAAAATGCATTTTTATTTTTGTACGTATGATGCACGTGCAAATTTTTATTCTCATTTGTTTATTCTCATTTTACTATCTTTAACATGCATTAGTTTTAATTAGCCTTTTCTTGATCCATGGACCTATAGTACAAAATCTAGTCCATTAGGAGGGGAGCCCACTAGATAATTAAATGAATTAATTAGTAACAAGCCCATGTAGCAAGCCCACCTTTAAAATTACATTTTTAGTTATGCATGCACTAATACATGACAAGTTACAAATATTAGTATACATTTGGAGTTATAAAAATGTATGCATACTTGTTTATGCATGTGTACATGCATACATCTATGAACTTGGACTAGATTATGGCCTAGGGGGAGGCCGGTTTTTGGAGGGGAGACGTATAGGGGCCGGTTACATACATGCAAGAGAGAGAGAGGAAGGAGAGTTAAGGCTTGGAGAGTTTAAGGGAAGGGTTATGAGAATAAAGATTTAATTATAATAAATGGAGAGTTATTAGGGTGTGAACTTTTACATAATAAACCTAGCTTTATCCTATAAATAGAGACCCAATTCCCTAAAATTCTCTTGCACCAAAACAAAATCAAAAGAGAAAAGAAAGAAAGAAAGAAAGAAAAGAGAGAGATAAAAGAAAGAGAGTGAGAGTTCTTGTGCTTGGAGCCATTGCTAGGAAGGAGAAGCCATAGCTAGGAGAGGAGGCCTTGCTAGGAGCTAGAAGTGCTTGTGGAGCTAGGAACATGAAGGAACCCCTTTCTCTTTTGTAGTCTTCATTCTCCAAATAAGGTGGGTGATCTCTTTACTTTCTAATCGTAGAAACTTCCATGTTAGAATTATAATGAATAATATGAGTTGATGATCATGTAAAATATGTAGATAAATTTCATGCCAGTATAACACATCAAGAATGAGATTGCTATAGTTGTGATTAAACAAATAATAGAAGTATTGTGTGTAATAGTCAAATATTAGGGATCATGTTAGAATATTTATAAACTTTAAGTATGTTGAATGTTTATTTTTATTGGAAATTTTGAAGTAGCAATTTATGTTATTAGAGGTGGCAATGATATTAATGAATCATGAATTGTTTTAAAAGCTACAAACTTGCTAGTTAGTGAATGAGAAAGAAAAGGAAGAATTTGATTATGCATAAATAAAGAGAATAGATTATATGAAAGATATTAGAATTTCTATTTTATTAAGTAAGCAAATGTTTCTTTTAAGATAATGTTAACCCTACTAAACTCATTTATTTTTGTTCATGAAAAGAAATAATTAAATTTGAAGAAATGCAATATAGAGGTTATTAAAAGAAAGGAATTGGAAGTTTAGGGCCATTATCTAATTTATGGTTTTAAAATCTGTAAATTACTGTTAAAGGAATAAATTCCGTTCATTAGGAATTATTTTAGTCTAATAAAGGATTAATTAGAAGTGAAGAATCAAGTTTATGATAAACAAAAGACTAACAGAGATTTAAAACAAAAAGTAGAAGAAGAGATTAGAGTCGCCGAGATTGCCTGGCCTATTGGCTTCGGCACTGCGCTGCCTTGCGGCCTGGCCTAGTTCGAATCCCGTAGACAACAACCTTTTTTTGTGTTTTTGTTTTAAATCATTTAAGCGCCGAGACTTGGTATACAAGTCCTTCAGTGTAGAAACAGAACAACAAGTCCATATGGACTTAGGGGTTGGTGTGGGTTTCTTTGGTCGCTACCTGGAGCTTCATGGGTTCAAAACCCTATGGCTGAACATTTTATTTTTTTTGTTTTGTTTGTTTTTACTCTAATGTTTTGGATGAGTTTTAAAGCAAATAAAATTGGAAAAAATATATATATTATTTCTATAAAATAATTTAGAACTTACTAAAATTAGTGTCAAGATTTTCCATGTATAATTGAGACTCTAAAAAGGAAAATTTGAGATAGAAAGTAAGTAAAGATTGAAGATTTATTAATAAGAAATGTATGATTTTTTTCTTAAGGAATAAAAGTAATACATTGTGTGAATTACTTACTCTTGATGAGATTGTGTTTGGTTGTTAAAGATATTTCATGAGTTTAAAATTGTAAATAGAATTATGATTGTTGTATGAACAAATAAGAGAACCATGAATAATGCTAGTGAGACACTGATTAAGAATAATTAAGTTCTTTTGTAGAGAATGTACTATTAATTTGATTATAGAAATATTTGATGGAATTGAGTTATGTTGCCAAACGAAACTTAAATTGTGCTAAAAATAAGCAAAATGAAAAATGAAAGGTGAGCTTTATAATTACAAATGAGATTTATTGGTAGAATGAAAATAAATTATTCATGTGAATGAATTTATCTTGATGTGATTATTCACTTATGCAAATTAAGAACATTTGGTATATGTTGACATGTGAATTGGTTATTTGTACTTAAGTTATTAAAGAGATTGTTGTTGAATGAAGTTGGTTCATGAAAAAGACTTGTTATTATTAAAGAATCATGAATAGTGCTAAAATGAGACATTGCTTAAGTTGTGAAATGAATTAAAGTGATGAAATGATCTAGGTATTAAGACATGACTATTAAAGGGTATGTGTACCCATAATTCTTATGCATGAATGGTTGAGTTTTGAGTTAGTAAAATCTTGTTACCGGCAAATGTTGAAATAAAAGAGTTGAGATATAAATTTGAGATAGGATTGTGGGTCTATCTCGGTAGTGGTGATTAAGACCGGTAAGAGATAAGACTAATTCTAGACTTGGAAATTTATTCATGTCTTAAAAGAAAATAATTAGGAACTTAAGTGAAGATGTAGTAAACCTGGAAAAACGTAAGTGGGGTGCTCTATATGGTCGGCGGTGGACTCTGAGGCTATAGACCCAGTTGGTGGACTGAGGTTGCTTCGTAGGTAGACGGACTATTATATTTTAAATCCGGGACTATGAGGACGGGTCAGCAGTGGACTCCGGGATCTTAAGTAGTTGGACGGATAGTTTTGTTTGTCGTCTCCAATGTATATACGTATACCGGGCTAGAGGGTCACTTACGGATGATTCGTACGAAGTGGGATCTATTATAACAGCCAGCGGTGGACTCTGGGGCTGGGAATCAAATTCGTGGAATGATCTGATCCTTGTTTTATTACCCGGTAGTTATCATGGTGGGGATCGAGCTCTTTATTGTGGAGTGCGTAGGTGCTTGCCCTCGGACCTATGTAGTATGAGATGCATAGAATCCGAACAAGTGTACATTAGTGTCATCCTAGTATAAATTGTGTGCATTTGGCATTAAGGCATGACAAACACTTACATGTTTAGCGTAGTAACATTAACACTTTATTATTCATTCAACTGTTATGTTTTTATTAAAGCAATGAGATCGTTATACTAATCCCGGCATAGAGAGGATGGCCAAGTATAACATTTTCGTCAGTTGTAAGTGACTGACGTGCCCACAGGTTGATATGCAGGTAATGAATTAGTCTTGAAGAAATAAAGCTGTTACAATGTATTTGATGACTTATTTGATAAAGTTGTACAAGTTGTATTATTGAGTTCAGTGTTGTAATCTTTCATTCTTCCGCTGTGTAAAACAAAGTTGTATTTTAAACTCTGATGTATTATTGAGAAAAGTTTTTTAAAATTCCTTGTAAAATTGTACGAAGTGAAGTAAAGATCCTGTGGAATTTCAAATTCTTCCTTATTTGGAATTCGGGGTGTTACATATATTGCCTTAGTTCACGATATAGTTTTTTTGCATAGTCTTTTAATCCATTGCACATGTCTACTAACTCATCATAAGTAGGTTCTTCGATTACCTCTTCTTGGGATGGTGATTGCACCTCTCCATTCCCAAGAGCCATGAAGCCGATATCGTTGTACCCTTGCTCTTCCTCACTTGAATCTGAGTCAAGCCATGTTGCCTTTAACGCCTTCTTTTTCAGACCCAGGTTTGAGCGGTAGTAATCCCTATTCCTATCCTATTAGACAGGGCAATTTGTACGGATGTGTCCAGGCTTCTTGCACTTATAGCATACATCATCCTTATCCTTCTCTCTTTCTCCTTGGTACCTACCATATTTTTTATGTTTGAGATACTTACGAAACTGCTTAGTCAATAGGGCGATGTCTTCTTCTGAATCCTCACGGTCTGAATCTACTTTCAATGGACGGGACTTTTCTGCTTTCAGTGCAATGGTTTTCTCTTCGGTTTTTGGTTCAATCTCGTTGTTTTGTCTGTATCTTTTGGTTTCCGTCATCTCCATCTCGTATGTCTTCAGCTTTTCTTGGAATGTGTAGTAGTTGAATCCCTTTTCTTCAAGGGTCTCCCTAATTGTAGCAGCCTTTACATCCCACTTTGGCATGAGACAGCTTATGATTTTTCTGACCTTTCGGTCATAATCCAACCCCTTTCCTAAGCTGTCATGTTCGTGGGCAATGATATCGAAGCGGGCAAGCATTTGATCCACATTTTCTCCTGGAAACATACGAAACACATCAAACTTATAAAAACATAAATTTACTTTAGCTTTTACCTCAAAAGCGGTTCCCTCATGCCGCTTCAACACGTTGTTCCAAATCTCATACGCTGTCTTACAGCTTCGCCCACATCGCATTAGTTCTTTGTTATTCAACCCTGCATAGAGAGTCGTCATAGCTTTGGAATTTGCCGTCTTAAGCGCTAGCTCTGCTTTTGTGAAAACTGTCTTTCCGTCGCTAACCGGAATGTCTGTTTTATTAAGACACACATTCCATACATATTCTCCAAGCATCTGTAGAAAATGAGACATATGAACTTTCCAAACATCATAGCATTTTCCATCAAAAAATGGTGAGCGTGTAAGACTTGTCCCATTGGAGATGAATGGCTCCGATGAGTACAAGTTTTCGGGAGGAGGGATTTCGGCTATTGGACCTTTTGTTTAAGCTTTTAAGCTTTTGATAAGCACCTCACTTTGATACCACTGTAAATCACCCTAAGGGGGTGAATAGGGTGATTGTGTGGAATTAAAAATTTAAAATAAAGTGCAGAGTAAATAAAAAGAGGTAAGAAGAGCAAACACAGATAGCACAAGTGACGCGGCGATATAATGTGGTTCCACCCCTAGGTCTACGTCACACCACTTACTTGCAGCAATTCTCCGTCACAAACGTTCTACTATACTCAAACCCTTGTACAGTGATTCTCAGATTCAGGCCGAGAGACCTATTACACCCACAGGACTTCTAACACAAGTTCTGTCAATCTCACCGAAGTGGAAGAAAAGAAAAACTGAAGATCCTAAATGATCCTGACTGAAGAATACAAAAGATTATCACACACACTCGGATTGATTGTTGAAAGATTAGTTCAGAAGATTTTTCTCAGAAGTAATATGTGAAGAAGACACAGTGGGTTCGTCCAATTAAATAGACCGGGAAGTGTATCGATCAAAATTAGAATTGATACATTCCAAAAATGTGAACAGCGCAAAGTACGGTCGACCGTAATTTCGGTGCAGTCGACCGTTCATCTCTTTGACGTAAAGTAGAGAGATGAAGGGTCGATTGCTTCTTACATAACTGTGAGTTGCAGTCGACTGCGATGCGGTCGACCGTCATGAAGTGCGGTCGACCGGTTTCGCGTTGTTCATACCAAATCCACTTCATATTCTTTCCAAAAACTAATCAATCACCAATCAATTTTATACAGATTAAATCTCACAAATATAGAATGATAACAACTGGTCTTGATAACTTTCTTGGATACTAATCATTCAACTGCTCTTTTGGAATATCTTCTTCTTTTGCTTGATTTCTCAATCTTTCTTTATTACTTTCCTTCTTTGAATATTCTTGAATCTCTCTAGGATCTCTTACGGATATTATTTGATCCTGAAAATCGGAACAACTCAATTAAAACTTATTAGTATTTATAGACATGTTTTGTGCACACCAAACTAAGAGTCAACAGAAAAGAAATACTCTCAAGATATAAAAAGACCTTGACTGAAGAATAAAATCTCTCATACTCAGAATGTTGATCGAATGATTAGTTCATAAGAGTTATGATAGCCAGAGGTGAAGATTACACAGTGAATTCGCCTCTATTTATAGAGTGGAAAATGTATCTTTCCGAAAATGAACATATATTTTCGAAATAGTCAGGTCTGTAATTGGATGGTCGACCGCAATGATGAACATGTTGAGCTTAAGTTTGATGTGCACAAAACGTATTATCTACAACTAATATTTTCAGTTGAGATTTACAGGATCTACAGAAAAAGGAAAACCAGAAGAAAAGATTCAGAGTGATTGAAAATCAAGCAAAAGAGGCATGAACCTAAAATATCAATGAAGATAGCACACAAGAAACATGTGTTTCAAATCATCAAAAAAGCCAGCAAAAATAGATAATTTATTTCTATTTATGTGAGGATAATATATGTAAAGTAGTGTTGATTGATAAAATAGTTTTGGAAAGAATATAAAGTGAAATCGCAAAATAAAAGTCAAATCTGCACGACAGCGGTCGACCGCACCAAATGATGGTCGACTGACACAACCATCGACCGTTCATTTCTGTGAAAAAGATGAATCATTTCCCGTTATCTCTCGACTTTCGAGTTAAAAGATGACCGGTCGACTGTTCATCATTGCGGTCGACCGTCCAAGTGCAGATCTGACTATTTTGGAAATATCTTTTCATTTTCGGAAAGATACATTTTCCCACTCTATATATTGAGGCGAATCCAGTGTGTATTCTTCATCCCTGGCTATCATAATTCTTTTGAACTAATCATTCAATCAACACTCCGAGTGTGAGAGATTTTATTGTCTTCTTCAATTAAGGTCTTTTAATCTTGAGAGTTTTTCTTTCTTCCACTTCGGTGAGTTTTGCGAGACTTATTTGTCGAAGCCCTGTGGGTGTAATAGGTCTCTCAACCTAAATTTTGAGAATCACTGTAAATATAGTGAAATGCTTATGGCGAAGAATTGCTACAAGTAGGTGGTGTGAACATAGACCTTGTTGACTCTTAGTTTGGAGTGCACAAAACGTGTCTATAAACAAAAATAAGTTTAAATTGAGTTGTTCAGATTTTCAGGATCAAATAATATCACTAAGAGATCCAAGATAGATTCAAGATTATTCAAAGAAGGAAAGCAATAAAGAAAGACTGCAAAATCAAGCAAAAGAAGAAGATTTTCAAAAAGAGCACATGATTGATTAGTGTCCAAGAAAGCTATCAAGACCAGTTGCTATCATTCTATATTTGTGAGATTTTATCTATATTTAATTGATTGGTGATTGATTAGTTTTTGGTAAGAATATAAAGTGGATTTGTTATGAACAGCGCGAGAACGGTTAACTACACCTTATGACGGTCGACCGCATCGCAGCCGACTGCACTTCACAGTTACGTAAGAAGCAGTCGACCCTTCATCTCTCGACTTTGCGTCAGAGAGATGAACAGTCGACTGCACCGTAATAGCGGTCGACCGAACTTTGCGTTGTTCACATTTTTGGAATGTATCATTTCTATTTTTGATCGATACACTTCCCAGTCTATATATTTGGATGAACCCATTGTGTATTCTTCACCTATCACTTCTGAGAAAAATCTTCTGAACTAATCTTTCAACAATCAATCCGAGTATGTGTGATAACTATTTGTATTCTTCAGTCAGGATCATTAAAGATCTTGAGCTTTTTTTTTTCTTCCACTTCGGTGAGATTGACGGGACTTGTGTTAGAAGTCCTGTGGGTGTAATAGGTCTCTCGGCCTGAATCCGAGAATCACTATACAAGGGTTTGAGTATAGTGGAACACTTGTGGCGGAGAATTGCTACAAGTAGGTGGTGTGGACGTTGACCAGGGGGTCGAACCACATTATATCGCTGTGTCACTTGTGCTTTCTGTGTTTGCTCTTCTTATATCTTTTTATTTACTCTGCACTTTATTTAATTTTTTGTAATTCTGCACAATCACCCTATTCACCCCCCCAGGGTGATTTACAGTGGTATCAGAGCGAGGTGCTTATCAAAAGCTTAAAAGGTTAAGCAAAAGGTCCAATGGCCGAAATCCCTCCTCTCGAAAACTTGTACTCATCGGAGCCATTCGTCTCCAGTGGAACAAGTCTTACACGCTCACCATTTTTTATGGAAAATGCTATGATGTTTGGAAAGTTCGTATGTCTCATTTTCTACAGATGCTTGGAGAAGAAGTAAGGAATGTGTGCATTAATAAAAAAGGCTTTCCGGTTAGCAACGTAAAGACAGATTTCACAAAAGAAAAGCTAGCGCTCAAGACGGCAAATTCCAAAGCTATGACGGCTCTTTATGCAGGGTTGAATAACGAAGGACAAATGCGATGCGGGCGAAACTATAAGACAGCATATGAGATCTGGAACAACATGCTGAAGTGGCATGAGGGAACCGCCTTTGAGGTAAAAGCTAAAGTAAATTTATGTTTTTATAACTTTGATATGTTTCGTATGTTGCTAGGAGGAAAACTGGATCAAATGCTTGCCCACTTCGATATCATTGCCCACGAGCTTGATAGCTTAGGAAAGGGGTTGGATGATGACCAAAAGGTCGGAAAACTCATAAGCTGTCTCACGCCAGAGTGAGATGTAAAGGATGTTGCAATGAGGAAGACCCTTGAAGAAATGGGATTCGACTACTACACATTCCAAGGAAAGCTGAAGATATACGAGATGGAGATGACGGAAACCAAAAGATACAGACAAAACATCGGGACTGAACCAAAAAACGAAGAGAAAACCATTGCACTGAAAGCAGAAAAATTCCGACCATTAAAAGCAGATTCAAACCGTGAGGAGTCAGACGAAAATATCACCCTATTGACCAAGCAATTTCGTAAGTACCTCAAACATAAAAAATGTGGTAGGTATCAAGGAGAAAGAGAGAAGGATAAAGGTGACGTGTGCTACAAGTGCAAGAAGCCTGAATACATCCATGCAAATTGTCTTGTCTCACACAACAGAAATAGGGACTACTACCGCTCAAACCCAGGCCTGAAAAAGAAGGCATTGAAGGCAACATGGCTAGACTCAGAATCAAGTGAGGAAGAGCAAGGTTACAACGATGTCGGCTTCATGGCTCTTGGGAATGGTGAAGTGCAATCACCATCCCAAGAAGAGATAATCGAAGAACCTACTTATGATGAGCTAGTAGACATGTGTAATGGATTAAAAGACTATGCTAAGAAACTAAGTCGTGAACTAAGGCAATATAAACAAATTCTGAATGAAACTCATAACTCCTGTATCGCTAGCAACCAAAAACTAAAAGGTAAAAATGCTTTGATCATGGAAAAATTCAAGTCATTTAGAACAGATCGTGATGTATTGCTAGAGAAAAATGAACTTTTAAAACAAAAAATTCGAGAATCCTTAGCGACACATGATGAACACTTAAGAGAAATTCATGAGAAATCTATTTATATCACTAAACTCACAGATGATTTAAAAGAATGCAAAAGAAAATTTGATGAAGTAGTGGAAGGATGTAATGAAGCTCCTGAACAAAATAGAATTCTTGATGCTACACTAAACACTCTTCGTTGGAACACAAAAGACGATGAGATAACTAGAAAAAGACTTTGTAAAAAAGTAATTGAGCTTGAAAAAATTGTAGAAAAATATGAAGGACCAAGTTACCTTATTACAAAAAATTCAAGATCCTATCACGATAATCGAGGGCTTGGTTACGAAGAGCGAATACACCATCAAAAATTTAAATCATCATGTCATACACACTTGCACAATCACCAAGATAATCACAAACAACTCAAAAAAATGCAAGTGTGCATGACTCAAGACATAGTCGTATCACATGTATTACTGTTGTAGACTAGGACATATTTCTTATAACTGTCCATTAAAAAGGAATACTAATTTTTTCTAGGTAAGAAGGAATGTAAAAGCAGGCTCAAAACCCACTTGGACACCTAGAAAATTCCATATAGGTGGCTCGACGTTCTCAACTTAGCAGATTGCAAACACCTTGATAGATGACGCTCGAGAGCCTCAACAAGTTATATTAGCAACCTGCATCTCTATCAAGGAAAAAGGAGAAGGACCTTGGTTCTTCAAATGAGTGTAGCACCGGGTAAAATATACACTTGCTTGAATCTATATTAAATATTAAGATCACTTATCTCTGAAATAAAAAATCTAGAGCATCTGCTATTTATCTAAGTAATACATGAAATGTGTGAATTTTACAACATCATTACAAGATCTGAAGATTTGAAGAATATCACTTTGCAAAAATCATCAAAACTGTATGATCGGTCGACCGACCGGTCGACTGTATTATTCATTGGTCCTTGATAAATCGAGAATTATCGTCCACCCCTCTGTCAAAAACTACTCAATCAGAACTCCTTCTTTCATGTGATGCAGTGAACTGTATCCGTGAATCGGTTGATTGACCCACTCGGCTGACTTGATTTTTCTCTTTCCAGTATAAATACCCCTTCATCTTCTTCCTCTCAAACCACACGAAAAACCCTAGCCCCCATACACAAACCCATCAAATAACCTTCTCATCTCTAAAAATTCTCTTGAAATTTCTCGTGTGCTTTTTCCCTCTCCCAATGGCTTCCTCTTCTCAAAAATCGAATGGCAAGAAAGCTATTGCCTCTAAACCTGTCACTAGAGATGGTATTATCTTTCGGAACTCAAATTGTGTTGATCTCTACTTTTCTGATCTTTGGAATTCTCCCGTTGTTGCCAATCGGGTAATCAATATATCATCCTTAGGGGGTCAATTTTCTGTTATGGTTAGGATACTTAGAGACCTTGGGTGGGAAAACTATCTTACTACACCTAGCACCCACTCTGAGTCATTAACTCGTCAATTCTATGTCAACCTTGAAGGTCTTCAAGACAATGACCTCACCCTCTCCTCTATTGTTCTTGGAAGAAGAGTTAGAGTCACCCCTGATTACCTCCATAGGAATTATGAATTTCCCAAAGGGGAATTTGACCAAAATATGGTCAAATCCATGATCGTTCAACCTGAATTCACTCATCTTCCTCGTCCCGCTCCCACAAATTTTACTGATACAGCTCGTGTATTAAATAAAATTATCAATGCAAATATTTGGCCGAAAAAGAATGACAAAACTGAAATTCGGATCGATCAGTCATTCATCATTTTCCTTATTCTTGGTGAATATAAGTTTGATTTTGCCACATTCATCATTCGCACGATGAATTATGCAACCTCTACAAATCGTGGTCTTCCTTCTAGTTCTCTTATATACAATCTTGCCATTGACTCTCGTATTAATGTCGGGAATTTTCTCCTAAGCAAAAAATCCTATGCCCATCCATCCGCAACAAATGGGCATCGATGTACCGTTCAACCAGTGGGCTCGTTGTCGTCAAGCCCAACAATAAGAGCGCCAAGCCGAACATCCCCCACAAACCTTTTCCTCCTCCCATCACAAGAACACCACTCCCTCTCCCTCATCTTTATTCGTGACTCATGAGCAGTTTCCTGCTCATCAAATGCAAGTGTATGGATATTATGTTAACACGATTGATTACTTGCAAGGAAAAGAAGATTGGGAAATTCTTTCTCCTCCAACTGATGAGGAAAATGATGAGGAAGATGATGAAGACAATGCCGAAGACGAAGATGATGGTGGAGATGAATAGCTTTCTAATTGTAATTGCTAAATGTAGTATCATCATGAATGTTCTTTAATGTTATGTAGCTCTTGTTATTCGCTATGATGAAATGATTCCATGCTTGCTATATTTCACATATCCATTTAATTATCTGCATTTCTCTCCTGTATCAGCATTTCGGTCGACCGTGCGGTCGACCTGTTTCCTATCTAAACTCTTAAACACATACCCTCTCTAAGAAACCCTTTGCCTTTAAAACAAAAAATTATATTTGCGGTCGACCGTGCGGTCGATCGGTTCACCCTCTGTCTTTCGTTTTGTGCTTACAGGATGTGTCATCGACCGTGCGGTCAACCGGTTTGCTCTTGGGTTAATTTTTGACTTGTATGCTTAATTGGTGTTGCGGTCGACCGTGCGGTCGACCGGTTCTTTTTCTGGGTTGCTCGAACTCTCTATTAATCTTTTCTACACTATAGGTTTCTTGATATACATTATTCACTTCTTCTGTTTTATGCCTTACATCTGTATTGGAAAATCTCAAATATATGATACCATGAAGAGCTCTCCCTATGTATCAAAGAGTTTTGCTATCAATGGTATCATGTAAGAAGATTTTCCTCTGTTTTTTTTTGTTTCGCTTAATCACTGTTCTTCTCATTTACAAATTGCTTTTGGGGGAGTATGTTCTCCACATCTGTTTTGCCCCCTATTGGTGTGTTCCAAAAAGGGGGAGAATATTTTTATGAATCTTATGAATGGTTTTAACACTGAAAGTAAACATTTTTTCTATCTTCTATGGAGTATCGAATTAAGGGGGAGTATTTGTATTTACAAATCTCACTTAAAAGCACTTTACCTATGAAAATCTGTGTTACAGGAAGTACTAAATTTAGGAGGAGTATTTATATGCCTAATTGTTTAATTTTTACTTTCAATATTCAAAGGCAAGTTTTGTTCACACCAAAAGGGAGAGATTGTTGACTCTTAGTTTAGTGTGCACAAAACGTGTCTATAAATACTAATAAGTTTAAATTGAGTTGTTCAGATTTCAGGATCAAATAATATCAATAAGTGATCCAAGAGAGATTCAAGAATATTCAAAGAAGGAAAGCAATAAAGAAAGATTGCAAAATCAAGCAAAAGAAGAAGATATTCAAAAAGAGCACATGATCGATTAGTGTACAAGAAAGCTATTAAGACCAGTTGCTAACATTCTATATTTGTGAGATTTTATCTGTATTTAATTTATTGGTGATTGATTAGTTTTTGGTAAGAATATAAAGTGGATTCGTTATGAACAGCACGATAACGGTCGACCGCACCTTATGACGGTCGACCGCATCATAGTCGAATGCACTTCACAGTTACGTAAGAAGCAGTCGACCCTTCATCTCTCAACTTTGCATCAGAGAGATGAACGGTCGACTGCACTATAAAAGTAGTCGACCGAACTTTGCACTGTTCACATTTTTGGAATGTATCGTTTCTATTTTTGATCGATACACTTCCCAGTCTATATATTTGGAAGAACCCACTGTGTATTCTTCACCTATCACTTCTGAGAAAAATCTTCTGAACTAATCATTCAACAATCAATCCGAGTGTGTGTGATAACTATTTGTATTCTTCAGTCAGGATCATTAAACATCTTGAGCATTTTCTTTTTCTTCCACTTTGGTGAGATTGATGGCATTTGTGTTAGAAGTCCTGTGGGTGTAATAGGTCACTCGTCCTGAATTCGAGAATCACTATACAAGGTTTAAGTATAGTGGAACGCTTGTGGCGGAGAATTGCTACAAGTAGGTGGTGTGGACTTAGACCAGGGGGTCAAACCACGTTAAACGCTGCGTCACTTGTGCTATCTGTGTTTGCTCTTCTTATCTTTTTTTATTGACTCTGCACTTTACTTTAACTTTTTCCAATTCCGCACAATCATCCGATTCACCCCCCAGAGTGATTTACAGACCTAGGGGTCAAACCACGTTATATCGTTGTGTCTTACTCGTTGCTCTGTTTACTTTCTCTTACTCTATCTTTTTACTTTACGCATTTCATTTGAATTTTAATTTCTGCACAATCACCCCTTCACCCCATAGGGTGATTTACAATGGTATCAGAGCGAGGTGCTCATTAAGAGCTGTAAAGCTTGAGCAAAAGGTCCAATGGCCAAAATCCCTCCTCCCGAAAACTTGTACTCGTCTGAGCCATTCATCTCCAATGGAACAAGTCTAACACGTTCACCTTATTTTGATGGAAAATGGTATGATGTTTGAAAGTTCGTATGTCTCACTTTTTGCAGATGCTTGGAGAAGAAGTTAGGAACGTTTGCATAAACAAAACATATATTCCTGTCAGTGATGGAAAGAGAGCTTTCACAAAAGCTAAACTAGCATTAAAAACCACAAACTCCAAAGCTGTGACAGCACTCTATGCAGATCTAAATAATGAAGAGTTGATGCGATGTGGGTGAAATTGCAAAACGACCTATGAAATTTGGAACAACATGCTAAAACAGCATATAGGAATCACATCCGAGGTAAAGACAAAAATTAAATTATTCTTTTATAAGTTTGATGTTTTTCGTATGTTGCCAGGAGAGAACGTAGATCAGATGCTTGCCCACTTCGACATTATCACACATGAGCTTGAGAGCTTAGGTAAGGGGTTGGATGATGAGCGAAAGGTCGAAAAACTCATAAGTTGTCTCATGCCTGAATGGGACATTAAAGCTACAGCAATGAGGGAGACACTTGAAGAAAAAGAGTTTGACTACTACACCTTCAAAGAAAAATTGAAGACGTATGAGATGGAGATGACCGAAACAAAGAGGTACCAACAGAACATTGGGATTGAACCCAAAACTGAAGAAAAGACCATTGCCTTGAAAGCAAAAACTTCGGGATCATCAAAATCAGTGTCAAATCATGAAGAATCAGATGAAAATATCGTGCTATTGACCAAACTATTCCGTAAGTATCTCAAACACAAAAATTATGGAAGGCCTCAAGGAGGAAAAGAAAAAGATAAAGTTGACATATATTACAAATGTAAGAAGCCAGGACATATTCCCGAAATTGTCCCATCTCACAGGACAGAAACAAGGATTATTATCACTCCAACCCAGGATTTAGAAAGAAGGCATTGAAGGCAACATGGCTAGATTTAGATTTCAACGATGAAGAGCAAGAACACAACAATATTGGATTCATGGCTCTTGGGAATAGTGTGGTGCAATCACCACCTCAAGAAGAGGTAATCGAAGAACCCACCTATTATGATTTAGTTGACATGTGTAATGGTTTAAAAAATTATGCAAAGGAATTAAGTCGTGAGTTGAGGCAATATAAACAAATGTCAAATAAATTACATGGCTCTTGCATTGCTAAAAATCAAAAGTTGAAAAATAAAATTTCTTCGATTATTGAAAAATTCGAGTCATTTAGGACAGACCATGATGTGTTGATAAAGGAAAATGAGTATTTAAAACAATAGATTCAAAAATTCTTAGCAACACATAATGAAAATATAAAAGAAATTCATGAGAAATTTGTTTATATTGTTAAACTCACTGATGATTTAAATGACTGCCAAAGAAAATTCGATGAGGTAGTGGAAGGTTGTAAAGAAGCACTCGAACAAAATAAAATACTTGATGCTACCCTAGACACTCTTCGGTGGAACACCAAAGACGATGAGAACACTAGAAAAGGCTTTGTAATAGAATAATTGAGCTCGAAAAAATTGTTGAAGAGGGGCCCAATTATCTTTTCACAAAGAGTTCAAGGTCATATCATGATAATCAAGGACTTGGTTACAATGAGCCAATACAACGTCAAAATTCTAAGCAACCCTGTCATACCCATATGCATAGTCACCCAAACAGTTAGAAACCAACACAAAACTATGCACATGTGCATGATCCAAGGCATAATCATATTACATGTCATTATTACTGTAAGTTAGGACATAGATCTTATAATTTTTCATTAAAAAGGAATACTAATTATTTTTGGGTGAGAAAGAATGCAAATACAGGAACAATGTCTACTTGGACACCTACAAACTCTCATGTAAGTGCATCAACGCCTTCAACTTAAAAGATCGTAGGTAGCTTGATGGTAGATGCTCGAAACTCATGAAATCGGCATCTCTATCAAGGGAAAGAGAGAAGGACATTAGTTCTTCTGATGAGTACAACAAAGAGTAAAATCTAAACAGTAAACCAATTTTGATTAACTTTTACTTTATGGATGACATTTCTATAGAAATCTAAACCATTGTTTATCTAATGCATGCAATCTGTTAATATTATTCATAAATATCTTAGTAGTAACATGTGATAAAATTGCTACAAATAATTCCTTTTAAAAATAAATAAAGAAATGCTACAACTTCATCTAAGATCGCTTTTAAAGGGGGAGATGTTGTTCTAGACTACATTTCAACGAATTAGCTTATACACTTCCAATACCATTAGAAGATAAATGACATTGATTTTTTTTTTTTGCATTATTTTCTGTGCATGGTTTTCTATATCTGTTGATCGGTCGGCTGCATTGTCGACAGCTTCCTCATAAGTGGTTTGGTCGACCGTCACATACTTAGGATTTTTTATCTGTTTGATCAAAAGTGGACCGGCCGACCGTCCTGCCCTTTTCCTGATTCGATACAGGTGAATTCTTTCTTCTTTTTGGTTGCCTTTGACTGCATACTTGAACCGGTCGACCGACCTTATCGGTTGATTAGATCCCAAAACATTTCTTTCCTTCTATGACATGTGGGAACAACGTTTCTAACATAAATACCATCTTCTCTTCTTTCTCCAGCCTCCCCAAAAAAAACCCCCAAACTCATTTCTCCCAAACCCATGAAAAGATTTCAAATTTCTCTCACGACTTTCTCTTCATCTTTTCTTTGGGCTCTCTCTCCCTTTCTTTTATTGCTTCTCACGGTCCTTCCTCCTCTCATAGATCTAAGGATAAGAAAGTTGTTGCCTCTAAATCTGTCACTAGAGAAGGAATCACATTTAGAAATGCAAACTGTGCAGATCTTTATTTTTCCACATTTTCTTCTGCTCCGGTTGTTGCTAACCTTGAAATAAATCTAGAAATCTTGGTGGGCAATTTAGTCAAATGGTTAGGATTATTCATGATTTTAGGTGGGAAAATTATCTCACTACACCAAGCACCCACACCGAGTCGTTAACTGGTCAATTTTATGCTAATCTTAAGGGTATTTAAGACAATGATCTCACTCTTTCTTCAATTATTCGTGGGAAACGGGTTTAAAGTACTCCTGATTACCTTTGCACGCGATATGCGTTGCCCGAAGGAGAATTTGATGCTTATCATCTTGACTTCAACACACTCGACTACAAACCGGGTCGTGACAAGTCTACCGTTAAATCCATGATTGTTAAATCTGATTTTCTTCTTTCCCTCGTCCCGCTCCCACAAATTTACAGATGTTTCTCGTGTCTTACATAAAATTGTCAATGCCATCATTTGGCCTAAAAAGAATGATAAGATCAAAATTCGGGTGGATCAATCATTCATAATTTTCCTCATTCTAGGCGAATATAAATTCGATCTTGCTACATTCATCATTTGGGCAATGAATTTTGCCACCACTCGTAACCGTGGTCTACCTTTCAACTCTTTTATTTATAATCTCACTAATGAATTTCACATTGATGTTGGGAACTTTCTCCTTAGCAAAAATCCCATGTCAATCCTTCCCCAACAAATGGGTATTTATGTGTCTTTCACACAATGTGCACATCGTCGTCAAGCCCAACAAGATCGTCAAGCTGAACAACCCCAACAAGCACCTTCCTCCTCTCATCGCAAGAATGCTACTCCTTCATCCACCTCATCTATGTTTGTGACTCATGAATAATTTTCTGCCCATCAAAGGCAAGTCTACAATTACTATGTCAATACCATCGACTACTTGCAAGGCAAAGAAGATTAGGAGGTTCTTCCTCCTCCTTCTGATGAAGAGGAGAACGATGATGAAGACGATGAAGATGAAGATGATGATGGTGATGATGATGACAATGATGCTGAGGAATAATTTATTAGGATGCTCTTGTATGGGATTCCTCTATGTTTTCTTCATTGTAAATCATCTTTAAAATGTGTTTTGTAAATATTCCTATCAACTTGAAATTGAATGTCATGTCAACTTAAATGTCTCTTGATACCTCTCTCACTTATCTATGTGTGTGCTTTCCATTACTATTTTTCTGTTTGTATGCATGGCCTATTGTGCGGTCGATGGCTTCTCTCTTTGCTTTGCTTACAGTCCAAACCACTTGTGTTACATCCTTTTTACCGGTCGACCGGGCAGTCGATCGATCCCCTCTCGTTTCTTTTTTACAGTTGAACACACGCCTGTTTTGTTTTCTTCGGTCGACCATCCCATTCTCTGTTTTTCTTACAGTCGCACATAATTTCTCATCAGTCGACTGTCCGGTCGACAGGTCTCTATTCTGTTTTCGGATTCCTGACAGTTGTATTTTGTATCTTTTGGTTTGTTTCATGTGTTCCAAAAAGGTGGAGAATTTTTTTCTTAGAATTTGAAATCTATTTAAAATTATTTTAACTTAGAATTTGAATCTTTCAATCTATGTCTCTCTTATGTATTGGTGAAATCTCAAATCAATGATGCCATGTAGAGCTTTCACTGTATATCAAAGAGTTTCGCGATTATCATGTAAGTAGATTTTCCTTTGATTTTTTAAAAATGTAATATTCCCCAAAAATTACTTGACTCTCAAAATATATGTAAGAATGTTTTCAAACAAGTTTTGTTCTTTACATATAGGTTGTATCATGAACACATATTTATTAAAATCTTACCATGCATGAATTTAGGGAGATTATTGGATTTAGGGGGAGCAGTTGAATCTCTTCTAACTTTTTTAAAAGTATAATTGCATTTTTAAATTTTAAGGTATGTTTTGTCCACGCTAAAAGGGGGAGATTGTTGACCTTAAGTTTGGTGTGCACAAAACGTATCATCTACAACTACTATTTTCAGTTGAGATTTACAGGATCTACAGAAAAAAGAAAAACCAAAAGAAAAGATTCAAAGTGATTGGAAATCAAGCAAAAGAGGCATGAACCCAAAATATCAATGAAGATTGCACACAAGAAACATGTGCTTCAAATCATCAAGAAAGCCAGCAAAAAATAGATAATTTATTTCTGTTTATGTGAGGAGATATATGTAAAGTAGTGTTGGTTGATAAAATAGTTTTGGAAAGAATATAAACGAAATCACTAAATAAAAGTCGAATCTGTATGACAGCGGTCGACCGCACAAAATGACGATCGACCGACACA